>OX451218.1:55944695-56432023 GCA_949628195.1 Phasia obesa | reverse complement strand
TACCTTTCGGTGAAGCACGCTGTCACTGGCTGTTTAGCGAGCGCTTTCGATGTGAGAATACCATTATCAAGCCAAGTCTTCGATGTGAGACCATTATTATCAAGGCACATCTTGAAAGTGGCTCGCCAACCGTACCAAACCAACAGACAGTAACAATAGTCTTCATCGTAGGTATGACAACAATAAATTTGATATTTTTAATTATGTGTGTGAAGTTAAATTTCGAAATTTAAATCTCAGACACAAACCAATTACGTTAACAGAGGTCTGTTAACATGCTAACATAGCGCTGTTAAGCATATAAATCCTGGGAGTATATCTTCCAAATGGAATTGTGACCACATTTTTGGACCAAATAAACCACAAAAAATGTAGCGGGCGGCTTATTTTATTGTTTTTCGATAAAAAATTTAAAAATGTTGGATATGTCCCAAAATTTCTAAGTTTTTCACATTTTAATATTTTGAGAATTTTTAAGGATAAGTCTGAATTCCAGGAGAACAGTAAAAGATGGGCAGCTAAAAATTGATCTATTTTAAAGGAATTACGTCCTTTTATGATTCCTAGTAATTAAATTCAATTAAAAATGGAGTTCTGATATAAATTTTTACAAATTTGTAAATTTTCAAATTTGAAATTTCTTTAGAGGATGAACTCCAGGAGAACGGTAAAAGATGGGCAGCTAAAAATTGATCTATTTTAAAGGAATTACATCCTTTTATGATTCCTAGTAATTAAATTCAATTAAAAATGGAGTTCTGATATAAATTTTTACAAATTTGTAAATTTTCAAATTTGAAATTTCTTTAGAGGATGAACTCCAGGAGAACGGTAAAAGATGGGCAGCTAAAAATTGATCTATTTTAAAGCAATTACATCCTTTTATGATTCCTAGTAATTAAATTCAATTAAAAATGGAGTTCTGATATAAATTTTTACAAATTTGTAAATTTTCAAATTTGAAATTTCTTTAGAGGATGAACTCCAGGAGAACGGTAAAAGATGGGCAGCTAAAAATTGATCTATTTTAAAGGAATTACATCCTTTTATGATTCCTAGTAATTAAATTCAATTAAAAATGGAGTTCTGATATAAATTTTTACAAATTTGTAAATTTTCAAATTTGAAATTTCTTTAGAGGATGAACTCCAGGAGAACGGTAAAAGATGGGCAGCTAAAAATTGATCTATTTTAAAGGAATTACATCCTTTTATGATTCCTAGTAATTAAATTCAATTAAAAATGGAGATCTGATATAAATTTTTACAAATTTGTAAATTTTCAAATTTGAAATTTCTTTAGAGGATGAACTCCAGGAGAACGGTAAAAGATGGGCAGCTAAAAATTGATCTATTTTAAAGGAATTACATCCTTTTATGATTCCTAGTAATTAAATTCAATTAAAAATGGAGTTCTGATATAAATTTTTACAAATTTGTAAATTTTCAAATTTTAAATTTCTTTAGAGGATGAACTCCAGGAGAACGGTAAAAGATGGGCAGCTAAAAATTGATCTATTTTAAAGGAATTACATCCTTTTATGATTCCTAGTAATTAAATTCAATTAAAAATGGAGTTCTGATATAAATTTTTACAAATTTGTAAATTTTCAAATTTGAAATTTCTTTAGAGGATGAACTCCAGGAGAACGGTAAAAGATGGGCAGCTAAAAATTGATCTATTTTAAAGGAATTACATCCTTTTATGATTCCTAGTAATTAAATTCAATTAAAAATGGAGTTCTGATATAAATTTTTACAAATTTGTAAATTTTCAAATTTGAAATTTCTTTAGAGGATGAACTCCAGGAGAACGGTAAAAGATGGGCAGCTAAAAATTGATCTATTTTAAAGCAATTACATCCTTTTATGATTCCTAGTAATTAAATTCAATTAAAAATGGAGTTCTGATATAAATTTTTACAAATTTGTAAATTTTCAAATTTGATATTTCTTTAGAGGATGAACTCCAGGAGAACGGTAAAAGATGGGCAGCTAAAAATTGATCTATTTTAAAGGAATTACATCCTTTTATGATTCCTAGTAATTAAATTCAATTAAAAATGGAGTTCTGATAAAAATTTTTACAAATTTGTAAATTTTCAAATTTGAAATTTCTTTAGAGGATGAACTCCAGGAGAACGGTAAAAGATGGGCAGCTAAAAATTGATCTATTTTAAAGGAATTACATCCTTTTATGATTCCTAGTAATTAAATTCAATTAAAAATGGAGTTCTGATATAAATTTTTACAAATTTGTAAATTTTCAAATTTGAAATTTCTTTAGAGGATGAACTCCAGGAGAACGGTAAAAGATGGGCAGCTAAAAATTGATCTATTTTAAAGGAATTACATCCTTTTATGATTCCTAGTAATTAAATTCAATTAAAAATGGAGTTCTGATATAAATTTTTACAAATTTGTAAATTTTCAAATTTTAAATTTCTTTAGAGGATGAACTCCAGGAGAACGGTAAAAGATGGGCAGCTAAAAATTGATCTATTTTAAAGGAATTACATCCTTTTATGATTCCTAGTAATTAAATTCAATTAAAAATGGAGTTCTGATATAAATTTTTACAAATTTGTAAATTTTCAAATTTGAAATTTCTTTAGAGGATGAACTCCAGGAGAACGGTAAAAGATGGGCAGCTAGAAATTGATCTATTTTAAAGGAAGTACATCCTTTTATGATTCCTAGTAATTAAATTCAATTAAAAATGGAGTTCTGATATAAATTTTTACAAATTTGTAAATTTTCAAATTTGAAATTTCTTTAGAGGATGAACTCCAGGAGAACGGTAAAAGATGGGCAGCTAAAAATTGATCTATTTTAAAGGAATTACATCCTTTTATGATTCCTAGTAATTAAATTCAATTAAAAATGGAGTTCTGATATAAATTTTTACAAATTTGTAAATTTTCAAATTTGAAATTTCTTTAGAGGATGAACTCCAGGAGAACGGTAAAAGATGGGCAGCTAAAAATTGATCTATTTTAAAGGAATTACATCCTTTTATGATTCCTAGTAATTAAATTCAATTAAAAATGGAGTTCTGATATAAATTTTTACAAATTTGTAAATTTTCAAATTTGAAATTTCTTTAGAGGATGAACTCCAGGAGAACGGTAAAAGATGGGCAGCTAGAAATTGATCTATTTTAAAGGAAGTACATCCTTTTATGATTCCTAGTAATTAAATTCAATTAAAAATGGAGTTCTGATATAAATTTTTACAAATTTGTAAATTTTCAAATTTGAAATTTCTTTAGAGGATGAACTCCAGGAGAACGGTAAAAGATGGGCAGCTAAAAATTGATCTATTTTAAAGGAATTACATCCTTTTATGATTCCTAGTAATTAAATTCAATTAAAAATGGAGTTCTGATATAAATTTTTACAAATTTGTAAATTTTCAAATTTGAAATTTCTTTAGAGGATGAACTCCAGGAGAACGGTAAAAGATGGGCAGCTAAAAATTGATCTATTTTAAAGGAATTACATCCTTTTATGATTCCTAGTAATTAAATTCAATTAAAAATGGAGTTCTGATATAAATTTTTACAAATTTGTAAATTTTCAAATTTGAAATTTCTTTAGAGGATGAACTCCAGGAGAACGGTAAAAGATGGGCAGCTAAAAATTGATCTATTTTAAAGGAATTACATCCTTTTATGATTCCTAGTAATTAAATTCAATTAAAAATGGAGTTCTGATATAAATTTTTACAAATTTGTAAATTTTCAAATTTGAAATTTCTTTAGAGGATGAACTCCAGGAGAACGGTAAAAGATGGGCAGCTAAAAATTGATCTATTTTAAAGGAATTACGTCCTTTTATGATTCCTAGTAATTAAATTCAATTAAAAATGAAGTTCTGATATAAATTTTTACAAATTTTTCAAATTTGTAAATTTTACAAATTTACAATTTTACAAATTTGAAAATTTACAAATTTGTAAAAATTTATATCAGAACTCCATTTTTAATTGAATTTAATTACTAGGAATCATAAAAGGATGTAATTCCTTTAAAATAGATCAATTTTTAGCTGCCCATCTTTTACCGTTCTCCTGGAGTTCATCCTCTAAAGAAATTTCAAATTTGAAAATTTACAAATTTGTAAAAATTTATATCAGAACTCCATTTTTAATTGAATTTAATTACTAGGAATCATAAAAGGATGTAATTCCTTTAAAATAGATCAATTTTTAGCTGCCCATCTTTTACCGTTCTCCTGGAGTTCATCCTCTAAAGAAATTTCAAATTTGAAAATTTACAAATTTGTAAAAATTTATATCAGAACTCCATTTTTAATTGAATTTAATTACTAGGAATCATAAAAGGATGTAATTCCTTTAAAATAGATCAATTTTTAGCTGCCCATCTTTTACCGTTCTCCTGGAGCTCATCCTCTAAAGAAATTTCAAATTTGAAAATTTACAAATTTGTAAAAATTTATATCAGAACTCCATTTTTAATTGAATTTAATTACTAGGAATCATAAAAGGATGTAATTCCTTTAAAATAGATCAATTTTTAGCTGCCCATCTTTTACCGTTCTCCTGGAGTTCATCCTCTAAAGAAATTTCAAATTTGAAAATTTACAAATTTGTAAAAATTTATATCAGAACTCCATTTTTAATTGAATTTAATTACTAGGAATCATAAAAGGATGTAATTCCTGTAAAATAGATCAATTTTTAGCTGCCCATCTTTTACCGTTCTCCTGGAGCTCATCCTCTAAAGAAATTTCAAATTTGAAAATTTACAAATTTGTAAAAATTTATATCAGAACTCCATTTTTAATTGAATTTAATTACTAGGAATCATAAAAGGATGTAATTCCTTTAAAATAGATCAATTTTCAGCTGCCCATCTTTTACCGTTCTCCTGGAGTTCATCCTCTAAAGAAATTTCAAATTTGAAAATTTACAAATTTGTAAAAATTTATATCAGAACTCCATTTTTAATTGAATTTAATTACTAGGAATCATAAAAGGATGTAATTCCTTTAAAATAGATCAATTTTTAGCTGCCCATCTTTTACCGTTCTCCTGGAGTTCATCCTCTAAAGAAATTTCAAATTTGAAAATTTACAAATTTGTAAAAATTTATATCAGAACTCCATTTTTAATTGAATTTAATTACTAGGAATCATAAAAGGATGTAATTCCTGTAAAATAGATCAATTTTTAGCTGCCCATCTTTTACCGTTCTCCTGGAGCTCATCCTCTAAAGAAATTTCAAATTTGAAAATTTACAAATTTGTAAAAATTTATATCAGAACTCCATTTTTAATTGAATTTAATTACTAGGAATCATAAAAGGATGTAATTCCTTTAAAATAGATCAATTTTTAGCTGCCCATCTTTTACCGTTCTCCTGGAGTTCATCCTCTAAAGAAATTTCAAATTTGAAAATTTACAAATTTGTAAAAATTTATATCAGAACTCCATTTTTAATTGAATTTAATTACTAGGAATCATAAAAGGATGTAATTCCTTTAAAATAGATCAATTTTTAGCTGCCCATCTTTTACCGTTCTCCTGGAGTTCATCCTCTAAAGAAATTTCAAATTTGAAAATTTACAAATTTGTAAAAATTTATATCAGAACTCCATTTTTAATTGAATTTAATTACTAGGAATCATAAAAGGATGTAATTCCTTTAAAATATATCAATTTTTAGCTGCCCATCTTTTACCGTTCTCCTGGAGTTCATCCTCTAAAGAAATTTCAAATTTGAAAATTTACAAATTTGTAAAAATTTATATCAGAACTCCATTTTTAATTGAATTTAATTACTAGGAATCATAAAAGGATGTAATTCCTTTAAAATAGATCAATTTTTAGCTGCCCATCTTTTACCGTTCTCCTGGAGTTCATCCTCTAAAGAAATTTCAAATTTGAAAATTTACAAATTTGTAAAAATTTATATCAGAACTCCATTTTTAATTGAATTTAATTACTAGGAATCATAAAAGGATGTAATTCCTGTAAAATAGATCAATTTTTAGCTGCCCATCTTTTACCGTTCTCCTGGAGCTCATCCTCTAAAGAAATTTCAAATTTGAAAATTTACAAATTTGTAAAAATTTATATCAGAACTCCATTTTTAATTGAATTTAATTACTAGGAATCATAAAAGGATGTAATTCCTTTAAAATAGATCAATTTTTAGCTGCCCATCTTTTACTGTTCTCCTGGAATTCAGACTTATCCTTAAAAATTCTCAAAATATTAAAATGTGAAAAACTTAGAAATTTTGGGACATATCCAACATTTTTTAATTTTTTATCGAAAAACAATAAAATAAGCCGCCCGCTACATTTTTTGTGGTTTATTTGGTCCAAAAATGTGGTCACAATTCCATTTGGAAGATATACTCCCAGGATTTATATGCTTAACAGCGCTATGTTAGCATGTTAACAGACCTCTGTTAACGTAATTGGTTTGTGTCTGAGATTTAAATTTCGAAATTTAACTTCACACACATCAAAAATAGAGGAGATTATACCACATACATATATGTATATGCATAACTCGAAAACGGGTCATACGTTTTGATCAATTAAATATCTAAAATAACCCACTAGTATTAGTTTTCAATCTATCCAATAATTTTGAAGATATTCTGAAAGTTGTGGCCAAATACATTTTTATGCAAAATTTGACATTTTTTCTGAAAGTCAGAAAGTAAGATTTTAAAAAGCTTCAATAGATTTTGCTAATTTTGAATTTCTTTAAGATATTACTATGTTGCAACGATGTTTTGTTTTAACCTCTAAATGGTGCCACATAGGAGACACGACATTTTTACTTACTGGGTTCAATTGCGCACATATGGCGCCAAAACACATTTTATTATTTTTATTAATATATTTATAAGCCTGAAATAATGTTGAACTATATCAATAATATGGGCGGTTCTGGTCGGGCAGACCACTATGTAGCAAACTACTAGTTCTTAAGAAAATCTGTTAAATGTTGGCGAAAACTCTTCTCCTGGGACATAGAAGTGTGCTACTAATTCCTACATTTTTTATAAATTCGTTCAAGTATAAAAGAACGAAAAGACACTTTCACAAACACTTTATAGATGACTTTTATACGTTGAAAAACCCTCAAGAAAGCTAATTCTTAACAGGTTTGCAGCGATTGAATGGTAAGCTAGACATTATTTGCAGTAGGACTAAAAAAAAGACTGCATAGTATGATCGAATCAAAAGGGGAACAGGGGGTATATAGATGAGAAACTATATTTTATTGCGATACTTGCACCGACAAACCAGGGGGATTCATATTAGAGAATGCTTCGAAAAGTACCATACTTTAAAGATATATATAAATTTTATATACAATTTTTTATTATTATTACCCTCTATATATGCACATTAATAGATTTTCACTAAAATAAAATATTTATTATACATGATTTTTTTCCTTCGTCTAAAAAATAGTAGGATCTGGTAAACCTGAAATTCTACCGGACCGTTAAGAGTTAAGAAATAATTTTAAAATTTTTTCAGCGAATAAAATAATAATTAAAACAATGTTATTTAGTTCTCTATGAATCAAACAACTACTGTTTCCATTCCTGATTCTAGTACTTAAAAATTGAGTGTTGGTGTATTAGTAATTTTTTATACCTACACATACTTTAATTTCAATTAGAATACAGTATTTTTCTGTTATATCACACAGTTTTTTTTTTTTTGTAGTTAAAATTCAGCAAATTTTCGCGTCATTTTTGTGTTTTAGATTTGTTTTCTTTATTTTATTTTAATTCACTTGTTTATACTCGTATGTCTTGTTTTCTATTATAAAAAATTCGTGAGATGTTTTCACTTTCGAAATGGTGATAATTATTTATGTGTGTGAAGATAAATAAGTCGTGTTAAATGCGTTTTTGAAAAATGTAGCATGCGATAAAAAAGTTTTCCCATACTTTCTGAACAGATTTTCGGACTTTTTTAAGAAATATAGTTACTGTTTCCAAGACCTTTCATCTCAGGGATATGTATATATATATATCTTATACGGTGACCTGTAGCGTTCACAAAATTTGGGGGTAAGCAAACTACCCCTTGCTCCTCTCCATATACCAGAGGCACGTACTAAATTTCATTTTGATATATCCAACAGTATGACCTGTACAAACTCCACAAAAAAGTGGCACATCCACCCACAGACATCATCGAAAAAATAACCAAAATGGTTTCAGGAGACCTCAAAACGTATAAATCCGTCGAAATCCCGACCTCAATTTTTTTCATGATTACCTTGTATACATAAGGTAAAGTAAAAATGTATCAAGTCGAATTTATATCAGGTGGTGTTGATAGCCCAGCTGAATTTTGTTTGTTTACGTTTTATGGAGGCTGGTTTGTCAAAATTTGTTTATTTAGAAACAATATTAAATACAAACACAAAATTGAAATGAAAATAACTTATTTAAAAAAGCTGTCACATATGAATGTATTTTCATTTTTTATTTTTAATACAAACAACACAATAACACAAATTTTCACATTTTAACACTTTAAATGAGCTGCTTTTATTTTAATTGCTTTTTATATTTTTAGTTCAATTTTTTCTTCGTTTTTTTCTTTTAGTAAAACTAAACAAAACACATTAGGTTTGTTCTTTAATTAAAAATAGTTAATAAATTTATTTGTTGTTTGCTGGTCATGCAGCCTGCAGCTCTACAAACATTGCAGGTTGTTTTAACATTTTTTAATGATCCTCACACATATAAGATTAATAAGCCCTTAAATTATTATTGTGTAAAAAATAATTCAAACAAATATTTTTCATAAATGTTGGAACACAGCGAACACAGCTATTTTTTACATTTTGCTTTGATATCAATTAAGGCGAATTCATTTATTTTGCAGAGGCAGCCAACCAAACAACAACAAAAGAGATGTCGATTTTCATTGTTTTATGTGCTATCGTTTTGCTTTTACCTGATAAATGGAATTGTCTTGGCCAAAACTATACATTTTAAAAAAATTCAAATGTAAAAGGGAAAAGGGAAAAGAGTTTGGAAGAACTTTAAAAAAGAATAGAAGAAAAAAGTCGGCGTTTATTTCAAGGTATAAATACGGCCTAACTCCACTTTTTCAAAAATCGTATATTTTTCTTTCGAATAACAAATAAATTATTTTTGAATTAAATCGTTCAATAATAAATAATATTCAATAAATTTTTCTGCTAATATAAAAAATCAGTAAAAATGATTCATTGAAACTTTTTCAAAATTCACAATTAATTCTTATTAAATTTTAATAAATAGATAAGAAAAATACACAAAAAGAAATAGTTAATAAAGTTAGCAGTATAATGTTTCAAAGTTTTCACACAAAATTTTCACACAAAGTTTTCACACAAAAGGAGAAAACGTGCATAGCGAAAAAAGAGAGTCCTTTTAAAGTTGAAAGAAGGGGCTGGGCAGAAAGGTTCAAGTAGAATGAGAAGGTCTGCTTTGAGGATATTCAGAAATCTTAATTTGCGAAATGTTAAAGAGAGTTTATACATCGCTAAATGATGTAAATGGAGCTAAAATTTCACAAAATAAATATGAACAACTTAAATAATGTCATAAGACACGAAGTAACAAAAAATTTAATGCATTTTTAACGGATATACAAATTTGCCACAATTTTTTTCCTCTATAGGCTCTAAAAACAGGTCTAGTTTCAAGTTAAGACGCAATTCTGTATTTTAAAGACGCCTGTAAAGGAAACAAACCCTTAATCCTTTTGAAGTTGCAGCAGCAAAGAAAAAAACATGCTTGACACAAGTAATAAAGTAAAAGAATATCAAGAGAAACCTTATGGAAAAATGCTTGATGAAGAATAAATATACAAAAAAAAAAATGAAGTGAAATGAAAAAAGAATTTGCCAACAGCACTTCGAAAAAAAATAAAGACAAAAACATAAAAACACACCCCTAACTTGAGATTGTTGGTTGCATTTGATGTCTGGCAGAAAAATAATTCTTTCTGCTATTGTCATAATGTGTGTAGTGTTTTATTTTACTGCAGATTATATGAAGAATGATGAAGGGTTTTAAACGGAAAAATAATTTCTTTTTGTTAACTTTGGAACACAGTAATTTATTTTCGTAATTTTTTTAGAAAATGTAATGGCAGCGTAAATTTCAGACGTAAATAAATGTTGCATTGAAGAATTTATACATACACACAGTATTTCTTTATGAAGCAAAATGTAAAAAAAGCCGTACATGCGTTTTCAGATTTACTTGTTATAGATTTTAAAGGCATCGAGAGATAGCGGTATAAAATTAGGACTTTCCTGAATAAAAAAGTAATAAAAATGAGCGATTCTTTTTACCAAATGTTACAATGTTATCAAAGCAAGGCGTTTTATAGGAAAAATCGAAGCAGAGCAAATGTATCTTAAAAAAAAGTTCGTAAGTGGTGAACGAAAAGAAAAACAATTTGATGCTCGTATACGGAGTTATTACAGACGGAAAAAAACGTCCTCTAACTTTCTTTATAATTTAATTTTTATTATTAAATACGATTTGTTTTAAATAAATAGTCTACGTAAGAGAAGCCCAACCATATCACCTAAGAAACACTGAACATTTTAGAATGGAAAGTGCAATGCAACGATCATAGTTTTATGAGGGTCTTCAACTATACAACTCTTTTCCTAATAATATTAAAATGGAAACCAATAATAATGTATTTAAAAAACTTGTTGTTTATTTTGTCAAACACAATTTATAAAATGTTTCTAATAATTAAGAAAATTGTATATTAAAGTATTTTAAATACTACTAAATAAATTATAATCAGGTTTGTGATAAAAAACGGTCGATTTTAAAACGATCGTTTTCAAAGGGTGTGATGAATTTCAATCGATTTAGAGCATTGTTTTTGGGTCCATCTCTTAACATTTGAGTTTGAAAAGTATACCAGAAAATAAAAATCAAACAATAATGAGGAATTTAGACAAAAATATTAAAAAGAAATGAAAAATTAGTAAAAACTAAAAAATTAGTAAAAACTAATTTTTATACAAAACGACAAAATCATTTTAAAATCGATTCGTTTTCAAAATTATTTTCCATCAAATACCTGAATAATTATGAATTTGTGTTTAAATACAGACTAACTACTTTGTACACTTTTTTAATAAAATAAATCAAGGATAACATTTTAAAATTATATCTAAAATTATATCTACGTCGTTCTTTGGTAATCACAACACTTAAGAACGTCTGCACCGATTTGGCCAATTTCTTTTGTAAATCTTTATCATAAACCAACTTAAGTTTTTATGGAAAGAAAAATTGACCAAGACCACTTTTTAAGTAGCTGGAAAAAGATATATAATAGGTATAATCTTTTTGGACCAGTAACCCCCTTATTAATATACACAGCGAACACAGGCTGGATTGGAATAGTGGTCGTGGTACCTCCCATACAAAGATAACAATTACTATAGTCTACCTAGAGATCTGCAATAGGTAGAGTCTTCAAACTTTGCACAAATAACCAACATTCTAATATATACAGTCGTACAAAACAGAGTGGATTGGGACGGTGGGCGTGATACCTCCCATACAAAGCGAACAAATATTATCGTGTGCCTATAAGAAACAAATTTTTGCTTCTTTCATGGACGATGAAAAAGAAAGAAGCTGAACAAAAATTACTTCATGGACAAAAAGATGTGAACAGTTTGAAAACCCAACTCCTATGAAGATGAAGAATTTGTGTGTGAAACTAATTTGTGTGCAGTGAAAAAACAAACACAAAACAAAATTTCATTCATGCAAAATGATTAGAGAATGAACAAAAATGTACTATTTATGGTGAATGATGAATGGTGAATATTAAAAAATGTAAAAGAGAAGAGAAACTCCTCCCCAATTAAGCGAAGCCGTCGTTAAGCTAAAAATAAAGGAAATTCGTTTTTTAAAATGGAAAGCAAGCCAAGAAGTGATCGGCCAAGCAAACTTGACGCACGTATTCACAGAAAAATTGTGCGATGTGTAGCTGAAAACCCAAAAACCAATGTTAACGGCATTGGTTTTTGGGACAATGTATAAGAAAATTTGATGCAATACTGTGTCCGGAGAAGTTTAAAAAAGGCTGGTTTAGCATCGAGAACAGCTCGCAAGAAACCACTAATAAGTGAAGTTAACAGAAAGAAGCGGCTATGCTACGCTAAACGGTATGAAAAAATACATATTGAAGACCCAACCTTTTTGTTTAGTTAGATCTAATTTATTATTAATAATAATTACAAAAATTTCTTTTTATCTTATTTAATACTTATAACTCAAGAATTTTGAATCGTATGTAGACTTTCATAACATGGTGTATGTAACGAGTGATTTTTTAAGAGCTTGAGAACTTTTTTTTAAAAAAAAACGCATAAAATTTGCAAAATCTCATCGGTTCTTTATTTGAAACGTTAGATTGGTCCATGACATTTACTTTTTGAAGATAATTTCATTTAAATGTTGACCGCGGCTGCGTCTTAGGTGGTCCATTCGGAAAGTCCAATTTTGGGCAACTTTTTCGAGCATTTCGGCCGGAATAGCCCGAATTTCTTCGGAAATGTTGTCTTCCAAAGCTGGAATAGTTGCTGGCTTATTTCTGTAGACTTTAGACTTGACGTAGCCCCACAAAAAATAGTCTAAAGGCGTCAAATCGCATGATCTTGGTGGCCAACTTACCGGTCCATTTCTTGAGATGAATTGTTCTCCGAAGTTTTCCCTCAAAATGGCCATAGAATCGCGAGCTGTGTGGCATGTAGCGCCATCTTGTTGAAACCACATGTCAACCAAGTTCAGTTGTTCCATTTTTGGCAACAAAAAGTTTGTTAGCATCGAACGATAGCGATCGCCATTCACCGTAACGTTGCGTCCAACAGCATCTTTGAAAAAATACGGTCCAATGATTCCACCAGCGTACAAACCACACCAAACAGTGCATTTTTCGGGATGCATGGGCAGTTCTTGAACGGCTTCTGGTTGCTCTTCACTCCAAATGCGGCAATTTTGCTTATTTACGTAGCCATTCAACCAGAAATGAGCCTCATCGCTGAACAAAATTTGTCACATTTGAACATTTCGAACCGAACACTGATTTTGGTAATAAAATTCAATGATTTGCAAGCGTTGCTCGTTAGTAAGTCTATTCATGATGAAATGTCAAAGCATACTGAGCATCTTTCTCTTTGGCACCATGTCTGAAATCTCACGTGATCTGTCAAATACTAATGCTTGAAAATCCTAACCTCAAAAAAATCACCCATTATGATGTGTAACTATATGACAACAGCTCTTTTCAGTGATATTCACTTTTATTTTCAAAAATTTCGCTCATACATTTTTATCCTGAATTTAATTAAACGCCTTAAATTCAGGATAAAATTTAACCAATATAATATATTGGTTAATTGTATGTATATTATATATATATATTTGCAAGTTTGTTTATTTGTACATACGTCAATCACGGCTAAATATAATTTAATAAAATTTAAAACATACACAGATCTTTATTTTTTTTTTTTAATTTTAATAGAAGTTGAGAACGCAATTAAATATACAGTTGCTCCATCGCATAATTGGAGAAGAGTGTGAACGATGTAAAATTTTTCAACAACAACTATACATTTAAAATAGAAATTAAAAATAACTCAGTTTCTTTCGGTCAACGAATAATCGGACAAAGCGAAGAGTCAATGTTTAAAATGCAAAAATCAAGCAATTAATATGTTGTTGTATAGCCTTTGTTATTCAGAACAGAACGGCCTGTAAATTTTGGCACACATCCGGATATGTGTGTGAAGATAAATACGTATTTAACTAGCAGAGACAAAAACCATTTTTTTTAACATTGCTCATTTGACAGTTAACAGAGCGCTGTTAATCACTTAACAGTTGTCTTTTTTTTGGACTTTCCATATTTAGGACCTTATACCAAGGAAAGATGACCAAGTCCAACTAAAAAACCGAAAGGGTATGTTGCTCCAAAACAAGCTTTATGGTACTATATGAGAGGAATTTGTAATACTTCTTTGGAAACATAGAAAATCGGGTTTAAAAAACGACACATAATGTGGGATTTTTTTGGAAGTTTTATGACCATTTTTGGACAAATATGGAAGTGCACACGTAGTACACCATATACAAAAGGTAGGCTAAGGGGTCCTAAAAGAGACCCCATTAGTCGTATTTCTGAAATAATTTTGGAATTTGAGAAAATTGAGATTTAAAAAATGTGTTTTACAAAGAAATTCTTGAGAAGATTAGTGACCATTGGTGTACTACGTGTGCATTTCCATATTTGTCCAAAAATGGTCACTAATCTTCTCAAGAATTTCTTTATAAAACACATTTTTTAAATCTCAATTTTCTCAAATTCCAAAATTATTTCAGAAATCCAACTAATGTGGTCTCTTTTAGGACCCTTTGGTCTACCTTTTGTATATGGTGTACTACGTGTGCACTTCCATATTTGTCCAAAAATGGTCACTAATCTTCTCAAGAATTTCTTTATAAAACACATTTTTTAAATCTCAATTTTCTCAAATTCCAAAATTATTTCAGAAATCCGACTAATGTGGTCTCTTTTAGGACCCCTTGGTCTACCTTTTGTATATGGTGTACTACGTGTGCACTTCCATATTTGTCCAAAAATGGTCACTAATCTTCTCAAGAATTTCTTTATAAAACACATTTTTTAAATCTCAATTTTCTCAAATTCCAAAATTATTTCAGAAATCCGACTAATGGGGTCTCTTTTAGGACCCCTTATCCTACCTTTTGTATATGGTGTACTACGTGTGCACTTCCATATTTGTCCAAAAATGGTCATGAAACTTCCAAAAAAATCCCACATTATGTGTCGTTTTTTAAACCCGATTTTCTATGTTTCCAAAGAAGTATTACAAATTCCTCTGATATAGTACCATAAAGCTTGTTTTGGAGCAACATACCCTTTCGGTTTTTTAGTTGGACTTGGTCATCTTTCCTTGGTATAAAGGTCCTAAATATGGAAAGTCCAAAAAAAAGACAACTGTTAAGTGATTAACAGCGCTCTGTTAACTGTCAAATGAGCTATGTTAAAAAAAATGGTTTTTGTCTCTGCTATTTAAATACGTATTTATCTTCACACACATCATCCGGATCTATAGAGTTCCAAGCATCTAGCGAAGCAGCCTTTAGCTGGTCTAACGTCTTGAATTTATTCTGATACACTCTCCTACCTAACTCCTCCCAAAGATGATCTATCACGTTGAGGTCTGGGCTCTGTACGGGTGTTTCTATCAGTTTGGGGAAGTTATGAATCAACCAAAGCTTTGCAACTGCCGAGTGTGCTTGGGATCGTTGTCTTGATAAATGGCAAAGTTGTTCGCCATACCCAATTTCTCTGCACTTTGCTTGACATTTTGATTTAAAATGTTGAGGTAGACAAATTTGTCCATTTTACCATTAATAAAATGCAAATTGCCTACTCCAGCACTCAACATACAGCCCCAAATCATAACAGAGCCTCCTCCATGCTTAATTGTGGCTTTTGTATTTTGGTAGTTGAAATCGGAAATTGGCTTACCCCACACATAATGCTTACCATCTGAACCATGCAATTTAAATTTACTTTCATCAGTAAATAAAACCTCCAAAAAAGCATTACTTTTAATCTAAATATATTTTATAATGATTCGCCACTGAATTACCTGATTCCAAGAATCTTCACCTTTCAGTGAATACTCCTTGGTTCCTTTTATTTTAAGATTTTTATTTTTAGGACTAATAAATGGTTTCTTTTTGGCAACTCCTTTGCGGTTTTAAAATGATGTTGTTTCATTTTATTTAATATCGAACCTTCTTCTCTTTCGTTAAGGATCTTGCCTTAACCTTCTCTGCTTTTTAAGTCAGTCTAAATTCATCACGGGACCTTTTAATTATTTCATGGACAGTAGATATGCTTCTCCAACCAATTCATAATTCTAATTTTCCTAAGAAAATTAGGCACATTATTTTAACTTACCAATAGCTAAAGTTAGGATTTTATCAGATATAAGTAGCTTTTCGTTATTATAAGTATCTTTTAAGCTAGAAGTGACTGATAAACTAAAGGGATGAACATCTTGGCTTTAAGCCCCTGTCTACATTAGTCATTAACAAACCTTAATGTCTAATGGAGACGCGGGGGTATTAACGAAAAATATTTATTGTTCACTTTATCGCTCTCTTGAGTAAAAGTGAAATTTACTAAAACGTACTTTTAAGACAACACAAGACAAGTTATAAATATTATATAAGTGTGTTTCCCTATTTCTCTTACAACAAGGATTCCTGTCTATTTGCACTTCATAAAAAATATTATTTTTAAAATGTCTTACTTACATTTTTCGCATAAAGACAAAATCACATTTAAAGAAAATGTGAAATTTTTCATATCTTTTTTCTTTTTGACAAAATATATTTAATAATTTTATTTACATTTTTCTAAAATAAAAATCATACTAATTATGAAGTAATTCATATTTTGTATTACCAAAAGTTATGAAATGAGTTCATATTATTCATGTTCACAATTTTTTCTGTTTAGTAATTTAAAGTTAATTTCGAAATCAAACCGTTTCCGTATTTGGGGAAGCATTTCTATATAAAAATTTACGCAGTTAATAATAATATTGTGAATTTCCGATTTGAATAGTAAATCTTTAGAATAAATTCTCAAATCAATTGATTTGATAAAATCGGCTTTTGGTGACTTTTTAGTGTAAAAATCGGCAAAATGCCGAAAAATCGACAATTTTGGGAGCCCTGTTTATATGTTAACTAAATATTTTAATATACATATGTGAAATAAACATATTCTACGTTTATACGCAGCACTTATTCACAAATAAAAACATTGCAAATAGAAAAATTTGCTGTATAAACAGTGAAATATTTGTTTATTTGTGAATAGTTAACTCACGAAAACAATTCCTGATTAACTACACTATTTGCAAATAACTCGTATGGCGTTGCCACTTCTCTTAAATATAAAATGTATTATGTGAATTAATGGAAAATTTTCTCCCACATTGCATTAATTTAATTGTAAAAACAATTATTATGTTCGATCACAACATTAAACATTTAAGAAAACAGCACTAAGCAACACAAACTTTAAAAAGAAAAAAAAAATAGAGTGAAAAAATTGGCGGTCGCATATATTTTCCGAGTTATGGACCTCTGAACTTTTAATATAAAATTCAGATTGGTATTTTACATTTTTGAAAATATCAGGTCAATATGGGTATAATTTAAAAGCTTTTGAAAATATCTTTCAGGTGGCGCTAAAATTTAAACAAAAAAATTAACCCATTGAGAGCGGAATAATTTTTTTAATTTTTAATTTGTGTTAAAAAATGTGGTAAAAAAGATTAAATTAAGCAATAAAGAAAAATATAAAAACAAATAAAGTTCTCAATTCGGACACCAACACCGGCTTCGCTTAATTAAAATTTTATGCATAGCCGGTCTTAGGCCGGGAGCAAGGATTTTATCATCTATGCTATGACGAACACTGGCTTCGCTTACTAAAGATTTCTTGCATAGCAGACCTTGCATAGCCGACCTTGGCGCAAGGATTTTCTCACCTGAAAGATATTTTCAAAAGCTTTTAAATGACCTTTATCTTATTTTTGCATTCTCTATTACCCTAGACACTTTTTTTTGATTGGAGAAACTTCGCTAAACTAGAACTAAGTCCATAATTTTGTTACAACCTTTATTATTAAATTTAGAATTGTTTTTATTACCAAGAAATTTTTTCATTAGAAAACAATAAATAGTTACAAGTCATTTTATAAAAAGGAACAAGTCTAGATCAGTGAAGCTTCACCAATAATATAAAGTAAAAAAATTATACACAGTGATAGAGAATTAAAATATAATAAGAAAGTGTAAAATAAACAAAGTAGCGGTCACCCTTATTTTCCGAGTTATGGACCTCATATGAAACTGTAATTGTACACTACATTTTTTTAGCTTTTGGAATTTAAAAAAAAAATTAACACATCATTTTTTTCGATTTTTAGGTTTCCGTACCCAAAGGGTAAAAACGTCACCCTATTGTTTTCGCTACAATGTCTGTCCGTCTGTCCATCTGTCAGCGCCTTTTTTTTTGGAACCGTAATAGGTAGACTCTTGAAATTTTCACAGCTGATGTATAGTTGCTATAGCAAAAAATACTAAAAGTTATAGGGTGTTCCGATAGAGAGGTGTTATTCACGAATATGTGTTTATTTCTTGAACTGTAGGAGGCATACACTAAAAGTTTACAAACAGTAATTAAAACTTAGTTCGCTTTATAAACAAGTCAAAAAAATAAACCTAAAAATTAAAGGGTGTTCCGATTGTGGTGTGATTTGCATGTATAAGGTCAAGTTTTGAACCATAAGAGGTAGACGCTTGAAGGTGTATAACTGTGGCCATTATAATAGCAAATAGATAGAGAGGTTTTATTCTCGAATATGTGCTTATTTCTTGAACTGTAGGAGAAATACACTAAAAATAGCAAGCAGTAATTAAAACTTAGTTCGCTATATAAACAAGTCTAAAAAATAAACATAAAAATTAAAGAGTGTTCCGATAGTGACGTGATTTGCATGTATAAGGCCTAAGTTTTGCATCATAATAGGTAGACTCTTCAAATTTTCAGAGAAGGTGTATAACTGTAGCCGCTATAGCAATAAATACTAAAACTTATAGTGTGTTCCGAAAGTGACGTGTTATTTACGTTTATGTTTTTATTTCTTGAGCTGTAGGAGGTAACCACTAAAAATTTGCAGACAGTAATTAAAACTATGTTCGTTTTATCAACAAGTATACAATATTGAACCTAAAAATTAAAGGGTATTCCGATAATGACGTGATTTGCATGTATATGGCCTAAGTTTTGAACGATAGGTAGAATCTTGAAATTTTAACAGGAGGTGTATTACTATGGGCACTATAACAAATATTAAAAATTAAAGAGTGTTCCGATAGTGACGTGATTTGCATGTATAAGGCCTAAGTTTTGCATCATAATAGGTAGACTCTTCAAATTTTCAGAGAAGGTGTATAACTGTAGCCGCTATAGCAATAAATACTAAAACTTATAGTGTGTTCCGAAAGTGACGTGTTATTTACGTTTATGTTTTTATTTCTTGAGCTGTAGGAGGTAACCACTAAAAATTTGCAGACAGTAATTAAAACTATGTTCGTTTTATCAACAAGTATACAATATTGAACCTAAAAATTAAAGGGTATTCCGATAATGACGTGATTTGCATGTATATGGCCTAAGTTTTGAACGATAGGTAGAATCTTGAAATTTTAACAGGAGGTGTATTACTATGGGCACTATAACAAATATTAAAAATTAAAGGGTGTTCCGCCAGTGACGTGATTTGCCACACCTAAATCTCATCGAAAACTTGTGGACAATGGTTGACACAGCATGGAAGAACATTCCAGTTACGACTTGTCAAAAGCTTATTGACTCTATGCCGAAGCGGTGCTTCGCAGTATTAAAAAATAAATGTAGTTCTACAAAGTACTGAGTTAGTATTAGCAATTATTTTATTAAACATATTATTTACTTTACTTTTTTAAATAATTTAAAAGGTTTTGGTAAGATTGCTCTATTATTTTTCACAGGGCAAATGAATGTATATAACGATTTTTTTTTTTTAATTTAATCTTTGAGGCAAAGAATTCAAATATTTCATTTATGTTTTCTTTTTTATTATAATATTACCTAATAAAAAACAACAAAAAAGTTTAAAGAAAATTATTATCATCAGTTTATGTACTTAAATAATTGTAAAAAAATGTGATAATAACTGAAGAAAAAAAAATAATTTAAATGGATAAAAGAAAATGTAAAAAAAGAGTACATATATAAATGCATCAGCTTTGCTTACTAAAGTTTTCTTTCATAGCCGCAAGGATTTTCTCCTCTATGGTATAACCAACACCGGCTTCGCTTATTAAAGTTTCCCTGCATAGCCAGCCTTCGGCCGGTCGCATTGATTTTCTTCTCTACGGTATAACCAACACTGGCTTCGCTCTCTAAAGATTTTCTACGTACTATACACATGTTTGCATCAAAAAAAGTCCTTGGTTACTAATAGGTAAATTTTTTTTATAAAATTTGAGAACCACGAGATAAATATTTCCAAAAACTTTAAAATGATAGGTACCCATATTTACCTAATTTGTTCTAAAATGCTTTATATGAAAAGTTTAGAGGCCCATAACTCGGAAAATAAGGGCGACCGCCAATTTTTTTACTTTACATTTTCTTATTATTTTTTAATTCCCTATAGCCCTGTGTAATTTTTTTTTTTTTTTTTTTTTGTTGATTGGTCAAGTTACACTGAACTAGACTTAAGCCAATAAAAATATGTATCATCTTTCTAAATCAACATAAGTTTATTTTCCCAAAATTTTAAAATAATCGTCTTGCATTAAGTGTAGTCATTTATTTAAAATCCGTGTTACACTTCATTTTTTAATTAAAAAATTTAAGGATTTATTTCTGTAGTAGATTTGCTGATTTTTTGGTAGGTTTTAAGGAAAGATTTGGTTAAAAAAATATTTTTTCTTAGTGACAACTTTGCTAGAAAATTCAAAATAGTGCACCACTGTTTTTAAAACAAGTAAAAGGGCTATTACGCTATTTTTAAGAAATCTACTTCTGCAGTAAAAAACATTTTTGTCTTTGTAAAAAAAAAAATTATATGGTAGCTCTACGGCTTTCGTTTGCTTTTATTATTTCCCCACTAGGCTATTGTTAACTTGCATTAAAAAAAATAAGTTTTACTTACTTTTCACGATGCAATAAACATATACGATCCTTGGCCACCTTTAATTTTTTTGCAATTATTTTCTTGAGATTTTCCACCGTAATCTGAGGATCTACAGACACGCTAAAGTTGCCGCCAGTTGTTGTACTAATATTAAGATTAATTGGCGCCATTTGTGTGGATGAAGACAACGATGGAGAAGCGATAATGGAAGCTGAACCTGATGCTGTATTTGATATAGCAGCATTATTTGTAGTATAAATAGTGCTGGTGGTTGTTTTGCTTGAAGATTGATGACCCAAGGTGTTATTGTTAAGGGACGATATATTATGGTTGGAATTTAAATTGCTGCTGCCATCAACAACCATATTACTAGAGCCTCTTCTATATAACGACGATGTTGCTGTTGTTATTGTAGTTGATGATGGACCACACCCTAGTGAATTGTGTTGTTTTTTAGTTGGAGTTGTATTGGATGTTGTTGCAACTGAATTGTTTTGGTTATTAGGAAAATTGTGCTTTTGCAAACTCTGTTCTTGTTGATTTGCTTTATTAGATGTTGTTGTTGTTGTTGTTGTGGCATTACTACTGCCTGCTGTTGTTGTCGAGCCTCCAGAACCGGTACTAGAACTAGAGTTGGACGATGTAATTGAGTCTGCTGATTTTTCCATATTTACAAATTTTGGTTAATTTTATTTTTTCACTTTTTCTATTCGATAAAATAGATTTTTTTGACAACTTTTTTCAAATTAAAATTTAATATAAATTCATTTATTTTTCGTATGTTTGAATTTACTAAAAAAAACATGAACACTTTTGTTTAATAACTTTATATGTAGTTTTTTATTATAAAGTTATCCTGAACCAAGTTTTTACGGCACGTAATCAATCGATTTCCCCACACCTTAGTGTTTTTCAGTTTTTGTTGGTATTTTTCTTATTATGAAAATTTAGTTTGTAGATATTTAAAAACGAGATAATACATAAACCATATTTAACAGTTGCATTGGTGGTGGGAAGTAGTAGTTGTTGTATTTATGAGAAGCAACACACACACAACCGTTTACTGTTTTATTTAGTATTTGCTTCCCTATATTTTAGATTCTTCTTAGTGAGAAAAGTGATACATATATTATTTACTTTTGTATATTTTGTAAAGCTAACGGGGCATTAATTAGGCTCAAACATTTAATAAAGAAGAAACCGCAGAAAACACAACCAAAGCCTTTAGTTATTTCTACTGTTCAATTTAATTTATTTATTAAATTTAATACAAGAAAACATACATATTTGAAAAAGAAAGAGCGCAACACTACAAACGTAATCAGACTGTGAGCGATTTTACGAAATAACTTTGATTACGTCTTTTTTAATTGTAAATAAAAATTGACAAAATTTTAATGTAAGAACTTTTTTATAATTTTTTCTGTCAAGTTTTTTTTTAATAAAAACAATCAATAATTGTTATTGTAGATTCTTTAACCGTTGTTCTTTCCAAATTTGGTAAAGACACCAACTTGTTTCCCTTGCACAGAAAAATCAACGAAACTTTACAACCGTACGCACTGACGACCAGCGAGTGACTGATGAAACTTGAATGACGGACCCTGTTTGAACCAGTGTTGGGATTTGTAGTACAATTGTACCAATTTCGTACAACGAGACATCAGTGATATACTGGTACACTTCATGCTTGGTACAATTTCATGTAAAATTTATTAAATAATTTTTTTTATTTAATCACTATTTTGACTTAAATATAGTTTACGGACACGTCAAAAAATTTAAAAAATAGTCTATTGTGTGTAAAATTTAACTTTAAAAAAATGTGCAATAAAAAAATGGCGGCGGCGCTTTGTTTCGGTGTTATGGACCCTCAAAGTTTCTATGTAAAGTATGGTATATCTCGAGCAAGGCGAATTCATAACAGGTAAACTCGAGAGCTCAGCTGACTATTTGTTGTCACCATCTTACAGTGTCAAAATGTACTAACATTTTTTTATTTTGACAGCCAAAAATGATTTATACAACAACAAAATGTACGTATTTTTATTACAGAGTTGTACTCTTTTTTCGCCGCGAGTCTACCTTGTTTATTGTGCCATGATCTCGAGTATTTTATGGCAGAATTGGGCAACATGAGTATTTTATGACGAAATCAGGTAACATGGATATCATTGGAATGGTAATTAAAAGTACTATCCAACTAAAGTGAAATTGATAACAAAAAATGGAAACAATTTTAAGTAAGTAAAAGAAATATTATAAATTTAAGTATTTTCTTTTAAGCTTTAGGTCTTTAAATAATTTTATTTTTATTTTTTCGATATTTCGCTACTCCTTTGTGTAGCATCATCAGGAAAAATTAACAAATTAACGTTATGAAAATTACAATTAAGTATTGAAAAAATTTTCTTCAAAGTAACATATTTCAAAAAAATTTTTGTCATAAAATTATTAAAAAAGTTTTTAAACAAGTACAAACAATAATTAAATTATTTCTTATTTACTAAATGTCTGTAAATTTGAGCTACATTATCTGTGTCTGCCTTAAAATTAATTCTCTGTGTGTTTGGTGTATTAATAATTTGTAACATTTCTAATATATAACGACGTTTATAATTGTTTTCTGAATTTAGTACTGAAACATTATCAAAATTGGGATAGTGATTTAATTCAGCACAATGAGAAGATAATGCTGTTTTTTGCGAATTAATATTCCTATATTTTTGGTCTGATTTATGTCCTGCTATTCTAGTTTTAAGTTTATTTTTCGTTGTGCCTACATATACTTTATTACAATTTTCATTTTCATTTCCGTTACAAGGGTTCTCTTTGCTGACGACCAGCGAGTGACTGATGAAACTTGAATGACGGACCCTGTTTGAACCAGTGTTGGGATTTGTAGTACAATTGTACCAATTTCGTACAACGAGACATCAGTGATACTGGTACACTTCATGCTTGGTACAATTTCATGTAAAATTTATTAATAATTTTTTTTATTTAATCACAATTTTGACTTAAATATAGTTTACGGACACGTCAAAAAAATTTAAAAAAATAGTCTATTGTGTGTAAAATTTAACTTTAAAAAAATGTGCAATAAAAAAAATGGCGGCGGCGCTTTGTTTCGGTGTTATGGACCCTCAAAGTTTCTATGTAAAGTTTCTATATATATATTTTATTTATTTAGCTTTTTTATGCTATTTTTACAAATTTTTAAATTATAATTAATTAAATTTTTTACAATATTTTTCATAAATAGAACAATGTGTATATTCATTTAAAGTGTACATTAAAATTTATGTCTAATGTATTCAATTATTCTACGTTTAAATAAATATAAGTTATTTTCATTCTTCAATTCTTGAGGCATTTCATTAAAAATTTTAAGTCCTTTGTAGAATAGTGTATTTTGGGCAAAAGACGTTGAGGCAAAGAAAGGTCTAAAGTCATTGGTATTCCTTAAATTATAGGGTTGGGCTCTAGCTACGTTGACCAAATATTTATTCATGTACTGCGGCAACATTCCTTGTTGAATTTTAAATATGAATATGAGCACATTCATCACCAGGCGCTGATTAATAGAAAGCCATTGCAGTGTTCTAAGCATATCTCTTATATGTGTCATCCTGCTGCATTTAAGAATACATCGCATTCCTTTGTTTTGGAGCTTTTGGAGTCTGTCTTTCATTTGCTGAGAACCCAGAAATAACACTGTTGAACAGTATTCAAAATGAGGTTTGATAGTGGTATTATAGATGTATATGGCTGTGGAAGTTGAAATCTTATAACGAATTCTTCGTAAGAAGGCAATTTTTTTGGCAACCTTTTTACATACGTACTCAATGTGAGGTACAAAGTTTAGCTTGTTATCCACAATTATTCCTAAGTATTTGATTTCATCAACCTTTTCTATTTCAGTATTTTCAATGCATACAGATTCAGAGGCAGTTCCGTTTATTATCATCGCTTTTGTTTTGTTTGTATTTAATTTTATTTTATTCATTTTTAAATATTTTTCAATATTCGCTAGGTCTTCATTCAAGTTTCGTACACATTCATTAGGGTTTTCCATACATATATAGATCAACGTATCATCAGCGAACATGCATACCTTACATTTATTAACTACGTCTTGTAGATCATTCATGTAGATTAGAAACAAAAGTGTTCCCAACACTGCTCCTTGTGGTACTCCTGTATCAATTGCCATTGGAGTCGAAACGTTATTTCCACATTTTGTTCTTTGTGTTCGATTGCTAAGGTAGCTTTCGAACCAACGGAGTTCAGTTCCTATAATGCCATACTTTTGTAGTTTTGTTAATAAAATATTTCTGTCGAAAATTTCGAAAGCTTTCTTCAAGTCTAAAAACACTGCTGCCACACATTTTCTCTTTCCTACCTCAATTTTCCAATCCGATATTACGAGATTCAGTATAGATTCACAATTATGGTTTTTTCTAAATCCAGATTGTGTTTCATATAAAAGATTGTTAGCTTCAAAGTACTTGCTTAATTGATTATATACTACTTTTTCCAATATTTTACTTAATACAGGTAACATGTTAACAGGACGAATTTCGTTTGGCGACTTCGTTTTTGGAACTTTTTGGATTGGAACGATATAAGCTTCTTTAAGAATATCAGGAAAAATACCTGTCTGAAGGGATTTTATTATTAAATTGTATAGCGAAGATCCTATTATGTCAAAGTTATCAAGAAGAGCTTTGATTGTAAGAAAATGTTGATCCTTTTTATTGTTCATAGTTTTCATAATCCTTCTTAGCTCTACAATATCAATCAAATCAAATTCAAAATGTGTTTGATGGTTTATATGAATATTGTCCACATAATTAACAAATGGAATACTTGCAGCAATATCTTTTACACTCTGTATAAAGAATAAATTTAATTCCTCCGCTATTTGCAACTCATCAGTTATTATTTTGTCATTTATTTCTATTTCATTTATTTGTGATGTTTCCTTTTTTAACACGAATTTTTTTAGGACTTTCCACATATCTTTTTGATTTAAACATTCGTTTATTTTGGTGTTTATATAATTAGCTTCACTCTTTTTTAACATTGTGCTATATCGGTTTCTTATTCTCCTGTATTCCCTCCAATAATAAATATTATTATACCATATAGCTAATCTATGCGCTTGAATTTTATTTTGTTTCATCAATTTCAAATGATTGTTAAACCAAGAAATACATTTATCAGTGCTCAATCTTTTTTCGACTACCATAGACTTTAATGTATTATTGATTTCACGCATAAGTACGTTAGCGAAGTCGTTAATTGTGGTACTTGGGGATAATTTACTTATCTCCCCAAACCTTATTGAGTTTCTAAAAACAGTGTTATTGTAATGCAGTGATCTAATTATTTTGGTTGCCATATAGTTTGTAGTTTTTTCGAAGGGTATTTTGATTTCTAATGTCTCATGATCACTGATTTTCATTTTTTCATTTATATTAACAGTAATATTTTCTATGTTAGTAACGGCATAATCAATGAGGGACGATGAGTTGTAGGATATACGTGTTGGGTACTCAACCATTTGATTAAAATAATTATCTCTTATTATTTCTTCTAATTTCTTCTTATAAATACTAGTTTCCAGCCAATCAATGTTGAAATCACCCGTAATTAAATAATTTTCATTTTGTGCAATGGTTTCCATTTCTTCCTCAAAAAAGTCAATAAAATGCTGTTCTGGCGAGTTCTGTTTATTAGGTGATCTATAGACTCCCACCAAATATATTAAAATATTATCATATTTTATTGTAATTTTTAGCCACCAAATTTCTTTTTCAATCGATTTACATTCGATTTTTTTAACATTCCATCTTTCGTTAATATAAATGCATACCCCTCCTGTATGTCTAGATGTACTATCACAACGAAAGACGCTGAAGTTTTCCAAACTTATTTCACTATTGTCGATATCTTTAGTTAGGTGAGTCTCAGAAATACATATAAAATCAAAGTATTGTTCATAGCAAAGCACTTCTAATTCTTTTATATTTGTTGTTAAACCTCCGATATTGAGGTATATTCCTTTTATGCTTGTTGGTTGCTAATATGCAACCCTTTCGGACTCAATCTTATTTTTCCTTATTAATATTGGACATTCTCCATTTCTACAATCATTGTTAGTATTAATATCCATCAACTTCAATCTTTCCTTTGCTTTCTCACAGTTTATACATTTGAGTGTATTATTTTGGCAGTCTTTATAAGTATGGCCGACTTCACTACATTTTGCGCAAATTTGTTCTTCATTTTTGCAATGTCTAGATGTGTGGTTGAATCCCCAACATTTAAAACACCGCAATACATTACAACTTTGGTAGACTGGACACCTGTCCCACTCTATGTTAATACGACCGTTATTTATAATTTGGCTAAATCCTTCACCATTAGTTTCAATAACAGCATTAAAAATTTTTGGGTTCTTGTACGATTTATAGACCTTAACACACTCTATGTACTCGCATTCGATATTATTTTGTTTCCGTATAGCTTTTACTATGGTATCTTTATCTAATTCTTCACTCATTCCTGTAATTAACAATTTTGGATTTCTCATCTTTGGTGCTCGAACCTCGTAATCATTTCCCATTTTTTCTTTTATTTCATTGGTTAAGATATTTCGATCATCTTCATTTTGACAGCTGATTGCCACAACTCCCTCATTTCTCTTAACAATTCTCTTTACTTGCATATTGAGATTTGATGGTTTGATTTTTTCTTTTACTTCTTTCTCGGTCACATCACTATTTTGTTTACTCTTTGGCTTCAATATAACTGGCATATTATTTGTTGATTTGAGTTTGCTTGCATACGTTTCTTCACCAGCAGTAGTTGTTGTTTGTTTTTTTAATTCGTTTACAATTTCTGTTTTTGCATTTTTCACTTGTTGTTCTACTATTTTGTTGGTTTTGTTCATTTCTTCAGCCATTTTATTTTCATTTTCTTTTATTAAATTAAATAATTTTTGATAATTTTCATTTGTTAATTTTATAAAATTAAGACATCCATCGCATATATACTTTATGTTGAAGTGCTTAAAAAGTGCATCACATTCGTATTTTGAGAGTCCAACGCATTTGAAGTGAAAGATTTTCCCACAGAAACCACCACAGCATATTTCAACTTCACGACAAGTCTTATTGCATTTTCCACAGTTCATATCCATGATTCCTTTGGAATCTTATGGATTTTTGAAAAAAATAAATACAAAATATAATAGCTTTTCTTATTTTCTGTTATAAGTGACTTTTCTGTATTTCATAAAGTTATTTTTTTAATGTAAAAAATTTAAATTAATGAGAGCGTTATTTATACACGTCTAACTTCAAAAGTACTTATAGCTTATAAGTATGGTATATCTCGAGTATTTTATGGCGGAATTGGGCAACATGAGTATTTTATGACGAAATCAGGCAACATGGATATCATTGGAATGGTAATTAAAAGTACTATCCAACTAAAGTGAAATTGATAACAAAAAATGGAAACAATTTTAAGTAAGTAAAAGAAATATTTTTTATTCTGAGACCGGTTACGTAGGAAATCTTTAATAACCGAAGCTGTGATGGTTATACCACAGATGAGAAAATCCTTCCGTCCGGGCGAAGGATTGCTATGCAGAAAATCTTTAGCCAGCGAAGACGGCTAAAGAAAATAGAAAATCTTTAGTAAACGAAAAAAAATTTTTTTCTTAATTTTTTTATAAATTTTAATTTTGCAGACAGTATATTTAATTACCTTTCCTCTGCGATGGGTAGTCATCTTGTCGCGATGCAGAGGCTTAGTGCATGCCATGAGGCCATGCTGGTAGGGCCACCCATGCCAGACGGGCTCATGACAGGTACAAACTAAGAATTACCCTCCCCCCCTCAGTGTCTGATAGCGTCTGTTTCCCCTATGGGGCGGCTATCAGTTACCCTGCACGGAGCGTTTCTCCTTTCATTGAGACTGGACACTCTGTCAGGGTACGTCCGTTTTTACTGTCCATAATCCCACCGGCGTCTGTTTCCCATATTGGGCGGCTTGGTGGTCTGTCTGACTCCCCGTCAGGCAATTGTTAAAACTACATGGCAGTATGTATAAAATGCAAACCCCCCCCTATCCCAAATGAAAGAAAAAACCACGCCCCATGTATCCGGTCGGGGGCTTAACAATCTCCGGAGAACCTATTCCCGCTTCATCGATTTCAGGACGCGGTGAATCGACTACTACTGAGATCCAGGTTAGTCCGGTTGGAACGCCAGGCCAGGCTAATCTGCAAACTACTGGTGTCACACAAAACGCAGGAGGAGGCTCTGGGCAACCAGAACCATCCAAATGCACAAAGAATGCACTAACTAAAAGTGCCACAAAAGACAGCGAGGTGCCTCTGAACATTAAACCAAGCACCTCAAAAGCTGCCAAGGTCCGTGCCGTTAAGGCTAAAACCCCTGTCTCGGGCGCTGCAAGCACATCAGCTGCAACTGCCCCAGTGCCGGCTGTGAGCAGAGGAACTGCGAACAAGATTTCGGGTTCCACTGTCTCACCTCCCCCCGCCAGTGGAGGAACTGCGAACACGTCTTCGGGTTCCAAAGCTGTGCTCCCTGCCACACAAGGCAACAAAAATAGACCAACACGGCACGTCCCACCTGCCAGAAGGGCCTTTTTGAAACGGCGAGCAGCCGAAAAATGCGTCGGCCAACTTGGCAAGAAGCCAGCTGAGTCGCTCACTAAGGAGGAATCAACCTCTCTGCAATGGGCTAAATCCACTCTGGCTAAACCGCATGCACCTCTACCTTCGTCCACTGACGCACCCAAGCGTCAGAGGTCGGAGGAGGAGACGCATGCGAAAAGTCAGCAGCCCGACACCAAGCGTCCGAAGCACAAGTCGATGGACAGGAGTTTCAGCGAGGTCGCCAAAGGCAACCTCGTACGTGCTGTCATCGACCGCAACGATGCGGACAGCTCCATCTCTCATGCAAACTGGGAGGTGGTTCGTAAGCAGTTGATGAAAGTGTTCTGGAGAGTCCTTAAAGACAATCCAGGGCCCTCTCCTCAATGCGAAGATGCAGGATGGTTCAGAGGGCGTGTCAAACTCATGGCCTGTTCAAACGAGCGATCAGCCACGCTTCTGAAGCTGGCTGTCGCTCTTTTGGAGGGTCTTTGGGAAGGCGCTAGGCTCGACGTGGTTTCTCTTGAAGAGATTCCCCGCCGACCTAGGGCCATGGCACGAATTCCCGAAGAGCCATTCTTAGCTCAGGAGATTATGGATCTCATTCAGATAGGAAATCCTGAACTACCAACCAATGACTGGAAGGTAGCCAAGATTTCCGAACCTGAAGGTTCATCCAGACGGATCACCGTCTTGCTGAATCGGGAATCTCTGGCGCCGCTTCGAGAGAGACGTGGGAGGATCTTCTATGGTTTTGAGACGATCACCCTACGTGTCTACCGAGGTGACGACAGGGATCACCAGACTCAGGGAGATGATGATCCATCTCCGGACGTGGCAGACGATGAGACTGCTAGTCTAAGCTCTCATGAGGACGCACTCTCAAACTCTGAGTTTGTGGGTGAGTTCTTTGAGAGGATGGACGAGGCAGTTGACGAGGACGCCCTCTTGGACTCTGATCAAGAGGACGTCAACGTCACAATTGTACCCGCCACAAGAGACGGTGAAGGTGACGCAAGTCAATCTTCATCACTCTAAAGCAGCTTCGGCTGCACTGCTCCTCCGCCTGGCTGAGAGAGGGGAGGAGCTTGTCCTAGCCCAAGAACCCTGGCTACACAAAGGCAGGGTTTGCAGGCTCGGTGCAAAAGGCTTTAAGCTACTGCACACGAATGGTCAAGGTAAGATCAGAGCGTGTATAGTGGCTAAAAGCGATTTGAATATCTTCATTCTGTCTGATTTCAGTGATGAAGATACGGTTGCAGCCGCATGGGAGACAGGTAACAAAACAATTATAATTGTCTCCAGCTATATGGCGTATGCTAGCGAAGCACCACCACCTAAAGTTCGCAGCATTGTGGAAATGGCAAATAGATTGGGTTTGCCGGTAATCATTGGAGCAGACGCCAACGCTCATCATGTCGTATGGGGAAGCTCCGACTGCAACACAAGGGGTGAGTTTTTACTTGACTTTATCCTTTGTAGTAAATTAGACGTAGTTAACGTTGGTTCAGAACCTACTTTTGTTGTGACAAATAGAAGGGAGGTACTTGATATAACGCTAGTAGACACTAGGCACTCAGATTTGATCAGTTCGTGGAGGGTCTCAAATGACTGCTCCTTCTCTGATCATAGGTATATTGAATTTAAGATAGGTATTCAGGGTAATGGGGTTACACCCCGGCGTAACAGAAGGAAAACAAACTGGGAGCAACAGCGATCTTTTCTCTCAGACTTTCTTTCAAACCCTCCTGTTATCAATGATAGGCAGGGTATTGATGTCGCAGTCGGTGCCCTAATAAATGCATTCGAACTAGCGACGTCGGAATCTTGCAGAGTAAACATCTGCCGTGGCAGGAGCAAACCACCCTGGTGGAACTCCGAAATTGCGGAAGCTAGAAAAACCTCCCGCAAACTTTTCAATGAGGCAAAAAGACTAGGTAACTGGTCAGCATATAAGGCCTCAGTTAATAGATTTAAAAATCTGATAAGAAATGCGAAGAAAGCGTCATGGGAATCCTTCTGTAGCGGCGTAGAAGGGGCTTCTGAGGCGAGCCGACTTCGAAAAATCTTATCAGTGTCGCAAGTTGTACCAAGTTTCATTAAGAAACCATGTGGTAACTGGACTACCAGTGGACGTGAGACCCTTGAGGTACTCATGGACACGCACTTCCCTGGTTGTATTCCTCTAATAGGGGAACACTCAACCTGCTTAGACTGCCACCCGCAAAATTCAATCCCTATTAGCAGGGAAGGACTTTTGTGGGCTATAAAGAGCTTCGACCCGTTCAAATCTCCGGGTCCTGATGGCATTATACCTGCTGACCTGCAGCATAATGCGGATCTTGTAATACCATGGTTAACCCGAATATACACAGCATGTCTGTCATGGGCGTATATTCCGGAACTGTGGACTAGGTGCTCCGTTGTTTTTATCCCGAAAGGAGGAAAAACGTCGCACACCTCACCGAAGGATTTTAGACCTATCAGTCTGTCATCCTTCCTTCTGAAAACATTGGAACGGATAATTGATCTCCATATGAGAACAACAATTAATCCAAACCGACTCTCAACATCTCAACACGCATATACCAAGGGTAAATCGGTTGAGACGGCACTGCATATGCTCGTAGGATGTATTGAAAAATCTCTAGAGCATAAGGAATATGCATTGGTGGCGTTCCTTGATATAGAGGGGGCGTTCAACAACGTGAAACCGGAGGCCATAATTAGGGCTCTGGAGAGACTGGATGTTAATCAGTCGATTATTAGCTTCATTAGGAATTTACTGACCTATAGGGTCATCATATCCAATATGGGGCGGGCTACTGTCTGTAGGATAGCCAGACGAGGGACACCACAGGGAGGGGTGCTATCACCTCTTCTTTGGAACCTCGCCATAAATTCATTGCTTACGGTACTGGACTCTATGATGTTCACAACCGTGGCATATGCGGATGACGTTGCAGTAGCTGTGTCAGGCAAACACCTGGACACTATATCGCAACGTCTGCAAACAGCGCTTAGACAAATTAGTAGGTGGAGCACCGAAGGTGGTCTAAGTGTTAATGCGCAGAAAACGGATCTTGTATTATTCACTAGAAGAAACAAGATTCCCACATTTTCGCTACCACACCTTAACGGAATGGAGCTTAAACTGTCTGACAGTGCGAAATATCTGGGTGTTATTCTAGATTACAAACTGTCATGGAACCCTAATGTACAATTTAGGGCAAACAAGGCTTTAATAGCCATATATACCTGTAAGAAAGCCATAGGTAAAAACTGGGGCATTAGCCCCGGAAATGCCTACTGGCTCTTCAATACTGTGATAAAGCCCATACTAATGTTTGGAGCGCTAGTATGGTGGCCTGCACTAGGCAAGCCTACATACTGTAGTATAGTCAACAAAGTACTACGCACTTCAGCCTTGATGATCACAAGTGCCTTACGCACGACGCCATCAAAGGCTTTGTTTACAATGCTGCACTGGCTGCCAGCCGATCTAATGGCCAAACAGCTGGCCCTGAACTCGGCAGTAAGACTTAGTGCAGCTGGGACATGGAAATCGAAGAATTTCGGCCATGCGACTATTTTGGGATGTGTGCGCATATCGACCATCCCGGAAAATATTGATTATTGTGCACCCTCAGCCATGCCGACCAGAAGGTTCGAAGTATCAACTTCAGGCATGTCATCCATGATGACACATGAAAGTCATCAAGAAAACGTGCTTGAGGTTTACACAGATGGATCTAAAACGGACATTGGAGTGGGGGGAGGCGTTTTCATTCCTTACTTTCAAATAAGGATAAGTTTTAGGCTACAAAATCATTGCAGCACTATTCAGGCTGAAATTTCTGCCATAAAAAGAGCGGCAAATTGGCTAAGGTATCACAGGATATATGGTAAAGATATCCAGTTCCGTACTGATAGCAAGGCTGCGATAAATTCCTTATCGGGCGTTTATACTACGTCCAGTTTGGTTCGTGAATGCCGGACATCTCTAGATGAGATGGCGAGACATTCCAACCTGGAACTCTTTTGGGTGCCAGGGCACGCGGGAGTGCCCGGAAATGAAACTGCGGACGAACTGGCTAGATCTGGAACCTACCTTAGGGACCAGGAGATAGATCAACTAGTCGGTGTTCCGCTAAATTGCTGTAAGGATAACATACAGCAGGAATTACTGGGGGCTGCGCAGACCAGATGGTCGAACGAGCCCACCTGCACGACCTCGAGGCTTCTATGGCCTCAGTATGACTGCAAACGTACTGCAATCCTGCTGAGAACCCCTCGAGGTCAAATAGGCACATTAGTGGCTGTGCTGACAGGGCATTGCATTATAGGTGCACACGCTAGGAGATTGAATCTACCGCATAATGACTTCTGTAGAAGTTGTCAGGATGAGGAGGAAGAGGAAACAGTGAAACACCTCCTCTGTCACTGTCCGGCCCTATCTATGGAAAGGGCGGCGCTGCTAGGCAGCTCGATATTACAAGACCTCACAGACCTATCGGGCTGCGATATTAACAGGATAAACTCATTTATCCGGCTCTCCGGTTGGTTTTTGCACCAAACCTAAAGTGGGGATCGGTAGGTATCTATCCTGCTCATCCCTCTTTCGGGCGTCACAACGGGACCTAAGGGACCCAAGTGAGTCGGCTTTTCCCCTTTTGCGTAGCCGGCGACCCGTGCAACTTAACCTAACCTAACCTAATTACCTTTCCAATGATACCCATATTATCCTATTCGGACATAATATATTAAGGATATGCCATACTCCAAAAGTAAAGGTTGCACCCAATTTCTTCTCTCACTTTACATATTTTGCTTAAAATTAAATTTTACACACGATATGCTACTTTTTTTAATTTTTATGATGTGTCCGTAAACTGGATGTGTTGCGTTTTCTACAAATAATAAACATATCTAATTTCATAGTTATTTAACCCTGTCTAGAACTAACTAAATTTTATCATTCTTGAATTATTATCAGGATTTTTATTTTTTACTTTGATAACCCTTTTATGTATAAGTAATAGGTAATTTAGTTGAAAGGCGTTTTTGCTGAACAAAAGAGTTTAAACGATTTTGCATCGCCTTAAACAGTATTCAGCTGATATACTTTTCTTAAGATCTTTTTGTCATCAGTTGATCACAAATTTAAAATTTATTTTTTTGAAAAAGTGCCTAAAAAAATATTTCTGCAAAAAGTGTAATTTTGAAAAAACTATAAAATCTTACTAATTCACAATTTTCTTGTAAAAAAATTAGTAACGTAAAGGTAAACTATTCTTTTGTGTTCTATGTTTTTTATATCGGTATTTTAGCAAAATTTAGCTTTTATCCGGCAAAAATTGGACACCGCCTAAAGGCGGACCTGCCGATTACAGGCTAATTTTGCATACACATTGCTCTTGTTCATAGCATTTTTATTTGCTTTATTTTACTTAAACTTTATTTACTTAAACTCTGCATTGACGAACAAATGTGTTCAACAAAAATGATAACAAAGTTTCGCCAATATATGCCCGCAAAACCACACAAATATGGAATGAAACTTTTTGTACTTTGTGACTCGGACGGATTTTAGTATAGATTCGAGGTTTATAAAGGAGCGGGAGGTTTTACCTAATACCCCTGATCTTGGAGCAACAGGCAATGTAGTCATTAGATTGTCCAGCACAATACCAGATTTTGAAAATCATATCTTGTATTTCGACAATTTCTATACCTCTTTGCCACTTCTTGTTTATTTACGGAGCAGAGGAATTTAAGCATTAGAAACTGTACGACCTAATAGAATACCCAACTGCAAGCTCTCAAAAGAAGTGGAATTGAAAGATAAGGAACGTGGATACTCAGAAGAGTTTGTTGGCCGTGCCTTCGGAGTAAATATATCTTGTGTCCAATGGAAAGATACAAAATGTCTTCGGTTAGTATCTACGTATGCCGGAATTAAACCTTTTAAAACACTTAACAGAAATTCACAACCATTTAAAATATGCCGTTATGATCGGAAAAACAAATCCTACGCCGTTGTAGACTGTCCAAATATAATCAAAGAGTAAATCGACTTTACATTTATTTTACCATTTACTTGATATGGCTTTAGTAAATTCATAGATTCTTTACAACCGTATTCATCAAATTCACTGTAGAGATGTTATACATAAAAAAATACCAGATTTTCGTTCTGAAGTGGCAGATGTGCTTTGTCGCTATGAGAACGCTAACGTCAAAAGAACTGTCGGTAGACCCTCGAACCAAAGCCCACAGATTCGGAAATTCAAAAAGTCATATAATCCACCAGACGATATTCGTTTTGATGGTGTTGGACATATGCCCGAAATTTTGGAACGCAGTGGCAAAAAAGTGTGTAAACTACAGGGATGCAAGTCTGAAACTCAAATGTACTGCATAAAATGTGAACTAAATCTATGCCTATCAAACAATAAAAAATGTTTCCAAATATATCATACAAAACAATGAAAAACCAAATAAAATTAAAAGTTTAAAACATTCCTTAAGCAAGTTTTTTATTACGTTACCAGGCAGGTCCGCCTTTTGGCGGTCAACATATTTTCTCACCTGGAAGGTGGTTTTTAATTGTCTTTTTAAATTTCACTAATAATGTATGATTTATTTACCAAAAAACTATCAATAAATAATTTTTTTACATCGAGAAAAAATTGGCCGGTTAGAGGGTTAACTAGTTAAGTATGCCTTGCTCTGAACCATGGTAGAATACAAAGGTAAGGTTAGTCGAACAGCTGACAATTTTTTGCTTCGTTTGTTTTTAATTGTAGTTGTCAAACTTTGTTTACGTTTGTTTATTTTTTGTTATGAACAATGCTAAATCCCAACAACAAACAAATTCGTGTGCATAGCTTGCAGTAATGCCAATTAAGCTCTTTTCGATTTTCTTTGACGCTTATTTTTTCACCATGCTAACTTGAAGCTGTTTATGGCTATAAACAGCACGTATGTAGTTTGCATTGTTCAATTAATTTATAATTTTGCACTTTTTTGAATATTAATTAAATACAATATTTTTTTGTTCACGCATATTTACATTGTAATTTGAAGCTTGTTATTGACTTAATTGAAAAATGACAAAATTTGTTGAAATTACGCAACCTCAAGTTGGCTTTAGACTGAAAAGACTAATAAGTGACGCGATATTTTAAGAGCAAATTTGTAACAGTTGTGTGGATAATTTTTCATTAAATTAAAAGCAAATGTAAATCAAGCTGTGTTCACATACATTTATTATACATCGATTACATCAGTAGTAAACCCCAGTTAAGGGAACTAGTATTTAAGTTAAACATTACAGTGTTGATACATTTGTATTCGAGTTTTATTGAATTAAGATAGTAGACAGTATAATCCTATTCAAGCTTCTTTTGAAAAATAAAAAAATCACGTACACGTAGATAGCCAAGTGAAATGTCAAAAATCCAAGTCTTTTGCCAAAAAACCTAAGTCTAGGAATCTATTGGTAGACAAGTTTGTATACGTATTGGTTTTTAAAAATATTTCCCCACAGTACCTAAACTGCACATAGTTGTATAAAATGTTTTGTAAAAAACTACATATATTTTTACAATACATTTTAGATGTTAAAATTAAATATTTCTTTTGTTCTTAAGTAAGAATTTTGTATTTTTACTGATATATTTATGTGCGAAAAACGTTGAATTGAATACTAATTTTAATTATTTTTCATTCTGTATTGAAAATGTTCATTCCCTAAATGGAAAAAAATACAATACTGTGAAGAAATAAATGTCACCTAACATCTCAAGAATATTAAATTTATTTTAGTCTTAAAAAATTCAAAATACATTAAATTGTAAATAAATTGTTAGTGCAAAAATTCAAAATTATTTATATTCTTAGAAAGTGCAACAATATATCGCTTTAAAGTGGTTTAATGTATTAAATTAATTCACACCATACCCGTAATTGTGAAGATATTTATAGCCACTTTTTGACATTGGGAGAGTTGGATATCTATACATGCGATTTTTGTTTTTGTAAAACCAACTCTACCAAGGCGAATTCATAACAGGTAAACTCGAGAGCTCAGCTGACTATTTGTTGTCACCATCTTACAGTGTCAAAATGTACTAACATTTTTTATTTTGACAGCCAAAAATGATTTATACAACAACAAAATGTATGTATTTTTATTACAGAGTTGTACTCTTTTTTCGCCGCGAGTCTACCTTGTTGATTGTGCCATGAACTCTACCTTATTTATTCTACCATGCTCTGAAACAACAAACTTTTTTACAATAAATAGAAGAGAGACAAAAAACAAAAAATTGAGCGATTTTCTCTCAGTTTTGCAGAATGTGCTGCCAGACGAGCGTTCATTTTCGGTCTTGCAGACTGAAATTAAAGTGCTACCAAATTTCAATACATAAACAAATGTAGTACAAATCTATGTAATATTATCTACATTTATTTTCTTATTTTTCGGCCTTCAACAAACCTGTAGGAATTTTTAATAAACTTCCAGTAATTTTAAATAAAGTATTATTTTTTTATTGAAAATACAAAAAACCGTGTTGAAGAAAAATACTTTATTATTCTTTTTATTAAAAAACCAAACAGTTGTGTTGCACAAAAACACTTATTAATATAATTGTTGCTCTCTAGACAAAAAATGGGGACTTGTGCCAAAATTCCGCAAATGGGGGATGATGTGCCAAGGTCTTGGCTACATTTTGGCGTCATTGCTTTTTCCCCATTTTTTTTCTAGAGGCAAAAAAGTGACTAGTCTCAAAACAGTTTTTCGAAAATTTTGTTCGAAACAGTAACTGAAAGTTTGTTAAAAATTCGTGCAGGTTTGTTGAAGGCCGAAAAAGAAGAAAATATATGCAGGTGTTACCAGATGATATTACATGGATTTGTACTAAATTGGCGTATTTAAATTTGGTACAACTTAAATTTCAGTCTGCAAGACCGAAAATTTCTATCTGTAAAAGAGAAACATTTTCAGCTCTCACTGCTAAACCAAAAAGGTTTGTTGAACAATTTGTTATTTCACGGAGATTAACAATGTATTTTTGACATAACATTAGCAAAAATAATCAGCTTTAAAATTAATCAAGTTTCAGCCAATTCAGTGTTACCAATTAAAATAGCTCCCCTTAATTTTCCATTTTGTAATACGAATTTTATATATTCATGACTAGGTGTGCTGCGTATTAATAGCTCATGTACCTAAACCTTGGCCTATTTTTTTTTAATTACAGTTGATTCCGTTATTAACAAATTAGATACTTCCGGGCAACATATAGCTAGAGTTTCGGCACAGATGACGCCAGCTATTCCCACTCCCACAATGACAAAAGTGTATTTGAACTGTTCTTGTGTTCCGGCCATTTTTTCTGCTTTTATATTTGATTTCTGTTTTTATTACTTTGTGTGATTGCTTTGTTTTCGCCTACTTCAAGTATAGTACCGCCAACTATGTATACACATAATTCCTTGGATAATTCCAATAACTTTTGAGATGTTTCACCTGATGGTATCCTTTCACCATATTCACGGAAATATTTTGTACCATAGGGACAATTAAAACACTCTGGCAGTGTAATTAAACGTGGCTGGAACTTTTTTACTGCTTTCTGCATTAGCACAAAGGTTTCTCTTTGGCATTAGCATTAAATTCGCTATCGCTTGATACGTATCAATCAGGATCTAGTCCAATTTTTATATAATCTAAAAAATGTTTTTAACATTTAATAATTTTTATGTACATACATATATTGCACTAAAACACTTACCTTCTTCTAAATCTCCAAATCTTTTTCAATTATGTGTTATTCCCTTGATCCTTTTTAATGTGTATTATGTTTTTAACAATTTTACTTTTTATTATAAATAAATTGTTAACAAATAAAAAGAAAAACCACTAGCAGCTCTTTGGTGTTTAATACATTTCACAATTTTTAATTTTTGTTTTGTTTACATCCCCATTTTCGTATTTTAATGGGTACTGTATTTGTCTCTTTCTTGACAAGCTGCCTTAATCCATTAATGCTGATTATAGCCATTTTCATTTTTATACCCTGTGGTTTGACTTTTGTTAACGCATGTTATAGTGCGTTTCCATTTACGTGATTTCAGCCAAAACACATGATTTGCACAAATCAAGTGTTTTGCTACTTGATTTCCCATACATATTTCATATGATCAAATCACTTTGTATAACTTGATTTGCACGAGTTGGTTTTACAAAAACAAAAATCGCATGTATTTTGTTGGTAGATTTTTTAGATGTCAAAAACAGCCGATTGAAATAAGAAATTACAATGCAAATTGTGCGTTTTTTTCCTTTTAGTGCTTTTAATTGTACCCAAGACAGCACTGAATAAATATAAATTTAAGTACTTGAAATAAACTTGATTTTAAATATATAGATTCTACGGGTTCCAATACATCGAACAAAAAAACACTTTTTATGTATTAAGTATGGTTACATAACTAGAATGTAGCAAAACAACTAATAGTAGCAAAACAAAAATTTTTATAAAAAATAAAATATATTTTAAATCTATCTTAAAAGTATTTTTTCAAACAACAATTGTTCTAAAATATATTTCAAATAAGTTTTATTGCTTATAAGTATAGGGAGGGGGTGGGTAAAAATTTAAGAAATATTTATTTGTGGTGTACTAGAAAAATTAAAATAGTTCAGTACACAGATTACATATTTGAATTTTTGCACTAACAATTTATTTACAATTTAATGTATTTTAAATTTTTTAATACTAAAATTGAGATGTGGTAAAATTTATTTCTTCACAGTATTGTATTTTTTGTCTTTAAGGAATGAACATTTTCAATACAGAATAAAAAATAATTAAAATTAGTATTCAATTCAACGTTTTTCGCACATAAATATAATAGAAATAATTCTTGCAAAAATAATCCGAATTCAAAACAGATAGAAGGGCACCAATTCTAAAATAAAAATGTAAGAAGTAATCTGTAAGAATTAGATTTAAACCAAAAAAAAAAAAAAAGATTAACCAAAATTAGAGGGAAAAAATAAAGGCTATTTGAATGTCAAGCCTCTCCCGATTACTGTTCAAAAGTTAAGCTATTTTTTACCAGCATCCGTCTTTTATGGGGACACCATACAGGCCTCTGTCTATAACGGTTTTAAAGATAGGGTCACATAGACCAAATAACATCACCTATTCGGACACCCTTTAATTTACAATTTTAAGTTTAAGACCTGTTTTTATAGAGAACTTGGCCACAAAGATTCTTTGTAAATTTCAACTATCTGTCTATAACGGTTAAAAAGTTAAACCATATATATCAAATTACTTGAACTATTGGGACACCCTTTACATTATAATTCCAAATATTTATACTTGTATTCATACCAGAGAAAGTAGTGGATATTCTGCATAATTTTCTAGTGTTTGTGTTTAACGGTTCAAAAGATAGCGCCATATAGATCAAATTACATAATTTATGGGGACACCCTTTAGATTCTATATTCAAATTGTATAGTATAGACTTTGCAATACAAGTTCCTTGTAAATTTCAGCTGTCTGTCTATAACAGTTCAAAAGTTTGGCCACATACATAGAATTACATTAACTATTGGGACACCCTTTTGTTTCCAAATTCAAATTTTATACTTTTTGTTATAGCTGACTAGCAATACAGGTTCTTTGTAAATTTCAGCGGTCTGTGTACAACTGTTCAAAAGTATGGCCATATACTTAAAATTAAATGAACTATTGGAGCACCATTTAAAATTTTAAATATTTTTACATTTTATTATAACGGTCATAGTAATCGACATTCTGTAAAATTTTCAAGGTTTTGTCTACAACGGTTTAAAAGATAGGCCCAAATAGGTCAAATTACGTCACCTATGGGGCACCCTTTAAATTTTAAATTTATTTTTTTATTAATTTCTGCTGTTGGGAGCTATAGCGACACGCAATTTTTTAAATTTTAATTTGGTGCTCTTTTTAATACAAGTTAAAAATATGTATGTTGAATGGGGACACCCTTTAATTTTTAATATAATGAACTGTTTTTAAAATGGGACCAACCTGAAATTTTTTTCTTTCAAATAAAGAAAAAAATTTTAAAATCGTTTCAGAAATGGCTGAGTTCTGCGGTTACATACATAAAATAATTCTTGCAAAAAAAACCGACTACAAAAAAAATATATGTGATTCAATTCTAAACTAAAAATTTAAAAGGAAGTAATCTGTAAGAAATAGTACTCAAATCAAATACTTCTATACTTGTTGCTCTAACGGACAAGTAATATACGTTCTGTACATTCAAATGTCTATCCATAACGACAAATTGCGTCAGATATGAGGACACCCTTTATTTTTTACAGTTATTATTACTGACACAGTAATAAAAAGTAACGGTTCCAAAGATATGGCCATATAGCTTAAACAATATCACCTAGGGGACGTCCTTTAATGTACAATTTTAAATGAAACACTTATTTTAAAGGACAGAGTCTTTGTTAATTTCAAATGTCTGTCTAAAACGGTTCAAAAGTTTGGCCATATGCATCAATTTACATAAACTATTGAGACACCCTTTAAAATTTTAAATATTTATAAATTTTATTATACGGGACATAGTAGTGGAGATTCTGTCTAATTTTCAAGAGTTTGTCTATAACGGTTCAAAAGATAGGGCTAGATAGGTTAAATTATATCAATTATGGGGACACCAAATTTAAATTATATACTTGATGTTATAAAGGACTTAGATAAATAGGTTCTTTGTAAATTTCAACCGTCTCTCTGTTCGGTTCAAAAGTTTGGCAATATACATCAAATTACATCAACTATTGGGACACCCTTTAACTTCTAATTATAAATATTTAATTTCTGATTATATAAATTGGACATTCTGTCCAATTTTCAAGTGATTGTCTACAATGGTTCATATATTTAAATTGACGCCACATATGGAGACACCCTTTAATTTTTAAGTTTATATTTTTATTAATTTATGTTATTAGCAGCTATAGTGATATGCAGTTTTTTAAAATTTTAAAAGGGTGCCCTTTACGGTTCATAATACACGTAAAAAACACGTATGTTGTATGGGGACACCCTTTAATATTTAAAATTCTGAACTTCTTTTAAAATGGGACCAATCTGTAAGCATTTCCTTTCTAATAAAGAAAAAAAATTTAAAATCGGTTCAGAAATTACTGAGTTCTGCGGGCACAAACAAAAAAAAGCAACATTCAGACGAATTGATAACCTCCTTCTTTTTTTGAAGTCGGTTAACAAAGCAACATTCAGACGAATTGATAAGCTCCTTCTTTTTTGAAGTCGGTTAAAAATACAAAATTCTTACTTAAGAACAAAAGAAATATTTAATTTTAACATCTTAAATTGATTGTAAAAAATATATGTAGTTTTTTTTAGGTACTGTGGGGAAATATTTTTAAAAACCAATACGTATACAAACTTGTCTACGATTATATTCCTAGACTTAGGTTTTTTGGCAAAAGAGTTGGGTTTTTTGATATTAGTTTGCTATCTATGTGTAATCTATATGATCTTAACATCAATACAATAATTATCTTCAAATCTAATGTTACTTTAATTTTAATTTTTTTTTTTTTTTATTTTTCAAAAGAAGCTGGAATTGGATTATAATACTTGAAAATCTTAATTCAATAAAACTCTAATACTCTAATACACTGTAATGTTTAACTAGTTCTCTTAACTGGTGTTTGCTATTGTTGTAATAGAAGTGAACGCAGCTTGATTTACATTTGCTTTTAATTTAATGAAAAATGATCCATTGTATCATTTGCCGATTAATTTGCTTTTTAAATATCGCATCACTTATTTGTCCTTGCAGCCTAATGCCATCTGGAGTTTGGGTAATTTCCACTCATTTAGTCATTTCCCAATTAAGTCAATAATAAGATTCAAATTACGATGTCAAAATGCATGAACAAAAAATATTATATTTAATTAATATTGAAAAAAGTGCAAAATTATAAATTAATTGAACAATGCAAAAAACTCCATACGTGCTGTTTATAGCCTCAAACAGCTTCAAGTTAGCATAGTGAAAAACTAAGCGTCAAAGAAAATCAAAAAGAGCTAAGTTGACATTATTGCAAGCCATGCACACGAATTTTGTAGTTGTTGGAATTTAGCATTTTTCATAACAAAAAATAAATAAACGTAAACAAAGTTTGACAACTATAATTGAAAAAAAATGCCAGCTGTTCAACTAACCTTACCTTGTTTATTCTACCCATGGCATAATTAACTAGGTGGCCTTGCTACGACAACAAGTACTACAATACAACAACAGCAGGCAACTTTGTTTGTGTAAAAACAATGATTACTGTCAAAAACATGTGACAACAAAAAGCAAATTAAAAGGAAAATAATTGAAAAAAGGTTTCTTGGTAAGTTTTACAAATTTTGTTCTTTATAAAATTTTATTTAACATTACCAATGAAAAATTAATTTCTTACTTTTAGGGAAAGGAAATCGCAAAGTTATAGAAACAACTACTAAACAGGAATTTTATGTCGATAAAAATAAAGCCAATTGAAACTTTACACAAACCCGCTTGTCCTAGATATCGTGTGTATTACCACATTTTGGGGAAACATTTTTAATATAGAAAAAAATCCAAACAGAAACGTTATTATCGTTATCGCAACAAAGAAGATGATCAAAATCACAGGATTGTGTTAAATCCTAAATGTTTCATAATCATAAACAGACTATAAATATTCAAGTCAGTTATGATGTTATGATGCAGTTATGCTGGAATTGTTCTATAATTGTTGCCTGTTTTTAAGGCAGTCAGGTTTGTATGAGCAGTTTTAAAACTACCATTTATAAACAGCCATACATTGGCGATTCAATTGCAGGGCGATACTGACGCCATAGAAGATTTCTTGGCAGTGTATGTAAATCCAGATTATATTTGCTCATGGGACCATCAAGATTTTTTTCGAGTTTGTTTGACCTAAGCAAGCAAATGGTTAATACACCCACTTTTCTTAGCAATTCCATAGCACATGAACTTTATTCGCAGTGTTTGAAAAAGCTACTCATAAATTGTTCCCAGTCTTATGAACAGATTGATGAAAGAAAGAGATTAATATTTTTACAGTTGTGGTGCCGTTTTGAACGTTTTCTGTTAATACAGGAAAAGCTTAACGGCAAAATACCATCCAATTTTATACAACAAGCTCGCAAACGTTTTAAAGCTCTACTTAAACAACATCAAAATCAAAATTGTCTACAACTTTATGTAGAATTTGTTTTATTTGAGTATGCTGAGGTATCAGAGGAAAATATAGAAAATATATATAAAAATATTTTGGAGGCCTATAATAAGGAAGAAAATTTGCAATCTGAATTGGCTTTTGTGTACCTGACATATGCCGAAATGCTGGTAAAATGGCAGAAGTATGATAAATCCTCTAAACTACTAACCCTTTATACACTTAATTTGGAACCTAACCAGCTGGAGAATATAACAAATGCCAAAAAGCTTTTGGCTTTAAGTAATGGTGGTGCTACATATGTGCCACAGGAGCTGTCACATTTGCAGGATTTAATAATTGGGAAACAGCTTAGAATTTATGCTTTGCCCGAAGAATTGGAGATTTTAAGAGAATTATAATTGTTATTAAAATATTCATAGTTAAATAATGTATAAATCTTCTTTATATATATTATAATAAGTATTTTAATAAAACATGTGAAAAACTATTTAATAACATAAATTCTATTATTGCAGACTTATCCATTGGGTTAATAGTAATCGGTAAGATTGCTTGCTTTCACCATTTATATGCACTTTCTCTACTGGAAATGAGATATTTATATAAAGACCAACAAAATTTGTGTATTGTATTCTATATTGATATCTATCTGCACTAGTAACAACATTTTCAAAATATATTTCATGAACAGAAATGGTCCTGTTACAGTTTTAGTATATGTATAGATTGTTTTTAATAAAACAAAGTGTTCTATACAAGCAGAAGAATACTAGTGAGGAGCTTCTGTTTAAAGGCATACGGAACCCTACGTGTGTGAGACTAACTCGCACTTGACTGATTTAAGTTTCATTTTAATGTTTGAAATTTTAAATCTCTCTTTTAAATATTATTGGTGGTCCTGAAAAGGACCGATTGGTGCTTGTTTTTCATGTTTCATCAGATGCAGCACATAAAAGACACCGCATATTTATTAAAAACAATAAGTTTTCACAAGTACAACAATTTAATTTTTATACACTTTTGTGATTATTATTAATTTATGTATAAATTATAAAAAAAACACTTATTAAACACTTATTAAGGCACTTGGTTGAAAAGCAATTTTTTGATTATTTTCGTAAACAAAAGCAAGCACTTTGACATTAGCAAAGTGTAAACAAAGAAAAAATTAAATGTAAGCAAAAAAAGTCACCTGTAGTAGTGATGCCACCTAGTTAAATATGCCTTGATTCTACCATGCACCAAACGCATGAGCAAAAAACAAACTCTGGGTTTCCAACAACCTTTTTTACAGGGTTGCAAAAAATGGTGTATTTGGCGCAATTTCTAAGAATTAATGAATAATGTAAACAAATTTTTGCAAAAATATTGAAACTTTCAAAAGGCTAATAAATAATAATATTTTGTTGAATTAAAAAAAAAAAAATAAAAGGAACTTAAAAGCCTTGCTCCTATAGAACCTAATTTTTCGAATGTCACTTAAATCATTTAATATTTAAGGGTGCTGTATGGAAGATAAATTTTCGCAAATAAAATAAAATTTTCGCAAATTTTTGTTAATAACTCATAAACTATTCGTGGTACCATATAGCGACCTATACCAAACGATAGATATTAAAACCACAATTTAGAATTGTTATAGATCGTTTTCTGAAATACTAGCATTCAAAAGTTATTAGGCAACAAACTTTGGTAAAGTGAAAAAAATCGCGAAAATTAGGTAAAAGGTTTGTTGCTTATAACTCCTAAACTATTCGTGGTACCATATAGCGACCTATAGCAAACGATAGATATTAAAACCACAATTCAGAATTGGTATAGATAATTTTCTGAAATACTAGCAATAAAAAGTTATTAAGCAACAAACTTTGGTAAAGTGAAAAAAATCGCGAAAATTAGGGGAAAAAAAGTTTGTTGCTTATAACTGCTAAACTATTCGTGGTACCATATAGAGACCTATGCCAAACGATAGATATTAAAACCACAATTCAGAATTGGTATAGATCGTTTTCTGAATTACTTATGAGTTAATAGCGTTTTGAAAATTGCAATATTTTTAAAAAAACTTGTTTCCTTTTTTTTCCTAGAAATAGTACTTTTTAAGCAACTCTGCAAAAAGTTTGCTAAAAGAAAAAAAGTTTTTAAAAAGTTTGTTTTCTTCTCGCCGATATGCACCAAATCATATCGAAAATTAGATGTGCAACACTGCGTAGCCTCTGTAATTACAATTGCAACAACGGGTAAACAAATTAACAAATTCCAAAAAAGTAGCACAAGGTATATTTATTTTACTAGGTAGTGTCGTCCGCCCAGCTGATTTAGTAGTTCGACATGTCAAAAGTTGTATGTGTTCAGAAATTTTATAGTGTAGAAGCGAGAAAGCAATAAAACACATACAAGCCTTCTCAATTTCCTTCTATGTTTTTTGACATTTCGAACTACAAAGCAACAACAAAATGCCATGTTGTTCTTGTATTGTTGTATTTGTTGTAGGGAAGCCACTACCTAGTAAAATAAATATACCTTGAAGTAGCAGTTTTGATTGTCATTTAAAAAAATAACAAAATTAAAAAAACAAAATATAAGTAAATATTTAAATTGGAAAAATAATTGTTAATAATTATTGTATTTAAATACATACATATATAAATTTGTGTATGAGTGTAAGTAATAAACCCCGAGAGTATCGTCATTGTAATTTTTTTTATTTTTAATAGTTCACATTTTAATAGGTCAACAAAATTAAAAAAAAGAAGGTGCACTCCGTTTAAAACTGATATGTTTAGGGGCTCAAGAATGAATTCTGATATCTTGGAAGAGATCCGTTTGAAGTTGGAAGCTATGGGTGGAATTATAGTTTCTGACCACAAGATATAAGTAGGTAAATAAAATTTTATTAACAAAACAAATGCAAAAACTTAATGATTTGTTTGATATCAAATTTCAGAACGGAAAAGGACAAAGTCGGTGTTTCTAAAAAATATTTTATAAATAAAAATTAAATTTTTAATTTTTGATTATTATTGAAATTTAGAAAATATTAAAACAGACTATTATTTATAAGGTTATTCACAAGTTGTATTGTAGTTTGATTGCTATATGGTATGTTGGGTATTGTTTTTATTTTTGTTTATGTGTATATGTTAACGAAATTTTTTGAAATTTCAGACAACCCAAATACTAACTGATTTACAAGATTATAGTGACCAAAGCTTTACTCCAAAATCTTGTAGATAAATGCAATTATTACTTTTACTAGAAGAGTAAAAATATATCTTAATGATATTTCTCTTAATTCTTAGCCGGCATTTATCGCTGAAACAAAATAGTAGCATTTGTAACGTGATAACATACTTTTGTCAGCATTTCGTTCCTATGCACCATATAATTTAACAGAAAGTCAATTTTATTATCCATATTATATATTATTTTATTTTAGTTTTAAATAACAGAATTTTTGTTTTGAAATTTATATTTACACGATTTCTTTCTTTTTCTTCCGACATTATTGGTATCCAGCATCGTCTACACATACAAATATATTTTCACAAATACTACCACAATGCTTGAGGATTATTTTGATCGTGTTTAAAAAAATAGTTCAATTAAAATTCATATAATTTCACAGAGCGGGCACGGCTTTGACATTGTTAACTTCAACACTATTGTGTTAATAATCAAAATATACATTTGTAAAATAAAAAATATCTAATTATTGTTAATTGCTAACCAAAGGATAGCTAATAGCAAGACAGATATATGTATACCATTTTCAAATAAAAGAAAAATATATAAAGAGAAATAAAATAAAGAAAAATGTTTGCTTGGTAGTATAATATGAAAAATTAATAGAGTTTACAGGTGTAAAACAATTATAAAAAGCTCTATCTTCTATGAAATATAATGTAAAATTAAAATTTCTCAGATTCTATTTCTTTGATAAGTTTGTTTAAATAGAAAATTAATAACAATTGAAACTACCGGGTAAATTGATACAAAGAGTACTGATGACGGACGTAGCTGTCTAGAAAATGCATTCTGCTTTGCTGGTATCTAATTTTTCTTTATCTCTTTATAATTAAGAACTTAAGCCTAAATAATTAATTTATTAATTAAAAAAATAGTTCAAATAAAATTCATATAATCAAGTAAAATTTTTTCGATTTGATTTTTTTTTTCAGGTTTTTAGCATTGATAGTTTTTTACTTTTTTAAGTCACTCTGTGTTTAAAATGCACACTTGGATTTCATGCAAGTAAACATATGTTTTCGGTATGCATGAAGCAACGCTGTGTTTTTTGTTCAACAGAAAACTTGGAACAAATGGTGGTTATTGAAGAGCCAATATTTGTCAATTCCTCGTCCGACTGCGCAAAAATGGCAAATTTAATGAATAATTCTGCCAAAAATGATACCACACATAGCACCTCAACAACCTTGAGTACGACAGAAAATAAACCAATATTTCCGCGGCTGTACAATAAAATCGTTCTGACGTTAGAAAACAGTTTAATACCAGAGGCAAAACTCGACCAAACGCCATCACATTTAGATGGTTTAGATGCTGAAACTGAAAAGGATTTACGAATATTGGGATGTGAATTAATACAGACAGCTGGAATTTTGTTAAAACTACCACAAGTTGCAATGGCTACGGGACAAGTGATATTTCAACGATTCTTTTATTCGAAGAGTTTTGTGCGGCACAACATGGAAACTGTAGCAATGAGTTGTGTGTGTTTGGCTTCAAAGATAGAGGAGGCTCCACGTAGAATACGCGATGTAATAAATGTTTTCCATCATATCAAACAAGTGCGGGGACAAAAGTGAGTACATATTTTTACTTTACCATACGTAGTATAAGGTAAAGTATAGTAATCATCAAAAAATTCGAGGTCGGGATTTTGACAGATTTATATGTTTTGAGGTCTCCTGAATCCATTTTGACTATTTTCGCGAAGATGTCTGTGGGTGGGTTGTCGGTTTTGTATGCCACTATTTGTGTTGAGTTTGTACAGGTCATACCGTTTGACATATCAAAATGAAATTTAGTATGTGCATTTGCTATATGGTGACGAAGAGCTGTATAGTTTTAGGGCATAATCGGGAGGGAGCAAGAGATAGTTTCCTGACACCCAAATTTCGGGAACGCTCTACAGGTCATACCGTATGACATATTAAAACGAAATTTAGTATGCACCTTTGGTTAGCGAAGCCGGTGTTGGTTATACCATAGAGGAGAAAATCCTAGCGTAGCCTCAAATGCAAATTCTAAATTGGATGAAATAAGAAGTTTACTTCTGGAAGAAAAAATTGATGAAGAATTAAGTGATTCAGAACAAAAGTTTTGAAAAAAACTGTTTTTGTGCGCACTCGATTTTTTTTATTTTTTTTCACTGATTTTAATTTAGTTTGATAGTATTAGCATTTGAGGCTTCGCTAACTAAAGATTTCCTGCATAGCCGGCCTTCGGCCGGGCACAAGGATTTTCTCCTCTATGGTATAAACAACACCGGCTTCGCTAACTAAAGATTTTCTGCATAGCCGGCTTTCGGCCGTGCGCAAGGATTTTCTCCTCTATGGAATAAATCTTCGTTTTATGCATCAAAACTGCAATTTCATGGAAGCAATGCAAGATGGCAAAATAAAAAGGAATACGTTTTGTTACCAGGGAGGCTCTTATACTTGTCCATACTTGAAAGTTTTAACACTTCGAGTTGGAACGAGATTTTGGGAATTTTTGAAATTTTAAAATTTGAGATTCTCTAAGGGATGAACCATTTTTCTTGGAAACCACAAAAAATGGCAAAATAAAAATGAATACGTTTTGTTACCAGGGAGGCCTCTTATACTTGCCCATACTTGGAAGTTTTAACAGTGCGAGTTGGAAAAAGATTTTGCAAATTTTTGAAATTTTAAAATTTGAGATTCTCTAAGGGATGAGACCATTTTTCTTGGAAACCAGAAAAGATGACAAAATAAAAATGAATACGTTTTGTTACCAGGGAGGCCTCTTATACTTTTCCATACTTGAAAGTTTTAACAGTTGTTGCAATTTTTTCCTTTAAATGCTTCTAGCATAAATATTACTTTCATTTAAATAAACACAAGAATAAAACCTGTTAAAATTTTGTAAAATTTATCGATATTAAAGAATATCATCAAGTACATAAACTCTTTTAATGGGTATCCTTCTCATTGATTTAGATCAATATTGTTTTATTTATAATTATTACTCTCCGTACACTCACAAATCTCAGCCAAATAACGAATATATCTTCATCTTGCTTTAGCTTTAACAATTCAATTACAGATTCCAATGACATTCAACTAACCTTCATGAATATTCCAAAATATAATTATTTTAGGGTAATTACATTGAGTTGTGACATTCGTAAAACATTGCTTAAGTAAGAGTTAAATGAATCAGTGAAAAGCGGAGTGAAATTTTACATAAAATATAATATTGACTTAATAATTATTTAAATATAAATTAAATTTATAAAAATTAATACAAAAATAAATCAGACAACCAACAAAATATTTTGTTTTAAAACACTCATCATTATATATAATCTTAGGAAGAATTCAACTTTTAATAAGATTATCTACTAAGATCCATATAGTTAGAACGATTTTTTTTATTAAGGTAAGAGAAGAAAACGTGGCTTCGCAAAACAAGAATTTCAGTCTTAATTATATTTTATTCATTTAAGACAGCCTTTTTGCCAGCTATTGATAGGCATCCCTAAGGCTACGCCTTTCGATCACGAGATTCCACACGCCAGAATATAAAAAAAGAAGAAAATTATAAGATCGGTGCTTTCACCACGTGCTGGAAAAAATAATCTATACAAAACTTACAACGGTTCATAAAAGATCACGTGAAGTAAACGATTCTAACTTATTTTTATTCGGACTTCTATTTAAATAATATTTTTTTTTATATAATTGATGGAACAGATCAAAAGAGCATATATGTACATAGGTAGTTTTATTAATTATTTAACAAATAATTAACATAACTCCAAATTATTATGTCTAAAATTTGTCATTAATAATATTCTTCACTTAAAGTAAGTTTAAAGATTATAATCAAACTAATATGTGAAATGTAATTAAATAACCTATTTTAAACAAAAAAAAAAAGTTAAAAGATTGTTCATATTTAGTATTATATTAATATTTAGTATTTTTTTCTTTTTTTTAATTAAATATAATTAATTTAATTAAAACCGCATGAATTATGAAAAAAACACTATATAAATGCAATTATATATAATATATAAAACAAAAAAAAATGAATTTTTACAAAAAAATCAAATTGTATTACATAAAAATTATCCAATGTAAAACTCTTTATTACTAACAATTTTCTGTTAGTGTAAACTAACATCTTGTATTTCTTAAGTTTTATGTTTTTTTTTTTTTTTGCTGTCCTTATGCATCTTATCAAACCACTCTTATTATTAATCAAAACTTTCTAAAAATAGCCAAAATTGAGAAGAGACAACAAAAACACATTGAATGCTGGGCCCATCAACTCAAGTGTGGAATGTATGCTCCTGTTTTTTGTAAGTCATAACTCTCTTTAATTACTATTTCATTTCTTTTATTGCAAATATTCTTATTACATACATACTCGTATATACATATTACAATTACTTTGGTCAGTCCGTTTTCCATTCGTTCCTATAGCCTTTAAATGCTCCTTCATTAAATCATTAACTTTAAGTTATTTAGTCTGCTGCGAACATTAACAGCATTAAGATTATGTATTTAGATAAGTTTTTTTTTGTTTACTTTGTTATCAATAAACATATTTTAACGTGAATTCTTTAAAATGAAACACTAAACTTTTTTTTTTAAAGGGAATGATAGCCAACTTAAGTATGTCAGTATAATTATAGAAGTTACGTCTTTTTAAGGGACAGATTACGAATTACCGGTACTACGTCTGTCATAGGAGTTTCTATTGACATTTGGGAGGGAAAAATTGTACCGAACATGGTAAATTACCTGGCCATGTATTGTTTGTCGAATTTTTAAATATAATGAATCTATTTGTAACTACTCTTTGTATTCTCTTATTTATCTCAAAGCTCTAAGGGTGTGTAGAGCAATTCATATGTTTACGTGTCAAATACTTGGGTTAAGAACCACGAAACTTAAGCTAGAGCTAGCCGTACAATATCTATTCATGCCCCTTAGCCATTGAATTTGATTGGTTATAATTCGTATTAGGACTTTAACAAGTTGAAGAGTTTTTTTTCCCATTCGAACTTAACCGGCACGTAACATATATGGCGCCCAACGCAAAGACTGTAGTTTTTTTTTTTACTTTCAATTGTAAAACATCATTTAATTTTTGACAAACTTAGTTAGTTGTTAATAAAAAGAAGATCTATTTCAATAAAATTTTCAGTGCAAAACACCAAACATTCTCATTTTATCCAGTTTTAACAACTTTCTCTGGTTGGGGGCCTTTGTACATAACGCTGTAAGTATCTAGTACTTAATAAAATTATATAAAATTTGTAACAAAATGCATCAAGCACCAAGAAAAAAACGAAAAAAGATACAATTTATGAATTTGAAAAAAAAATGAAAAAGTACCGTTATTTTTAAATCTTTTTGCTTTTTATTAGTTTTTTTTTAAGGAGACATAAGCTCGACATTATTTAAATTGCGTATGGTAAAAACATTGTGCAAATTTTTGAACAAAAATCAAATAAATACCTAACAATAATAAATAATGAAGAAACTTTCAAAATCCACGAAGGAGAACATCCGTGCCATGTCTGAAAGAGGCTGTTCTACCCGGGAAATTGCAGAAGAACTATAAGTGAGTCAATCAGTTGTCATAAGGGTACAAAAAAGGTGTTCCGTTGTTCCCAAGCCTCAAGTTAAAGGTCGTAAAAATCTTCTAACTAATGCGGACGCACGTCTAATGATAAGAGAAATGAAAAGCGATAAGTTTTTAACACCAAAAGATGCGTCGTTAGCAATCGGAAAACCCGTTAGTCGGTGGGCGGCATGTAGAGCGACATTGGTTATATTGCAGCAGTAAAAAAAACAAAAACCTGCATTGTCGGAAAAAATGTAAAAGCATGGTTGAAATTTGCCAAAGAGCACAAAACTTGGACAGTGGACGACTGGAAACGTGTGATCTGGTCAGACGAATTCAAATTCAACCGTTTCCAATTCGACGGCAAAAAATATTGCTGGCGCCGCCCTGGTGAAAAAATTCAAAGGCGAAACAAACTGTGAAGCACGGTGGAGGAAACGTCATGGTATGAGGTTGCTTTACGTGGTGGGACCTTGGACCACTGCAAAAAATTGATAATATAATGAAGAAAGAAGACTATTTGAGGATTTTGCGGACTCATCTTCCCGATTTTTTAGATATGGGCGCCTATTATTCACAAGAAGTAATTTTTCAGCAGGATGGTGATCCAAAACACACGTCCAAAATCGTGAAAGAATGGATTGGTGAGCAAAATTTTCAATTAATGCAGTGGCCACCACAAAGTCCTGACCTCAATTCGATTGAGAATTTGTGGTCAATCGTGAAGAGGCGGTTGGGATAGTACCAATCAACCCCTACCAATTTGGACGAGCTTTGGCAGCGGATCCAAAATGAATGGAAGAATATTCCATTGGTGGAGAGTATGCCGAATCGCGTAAATGATGTCCGCAAGAATTTTCAACGGTGCAAAATTGAGAACGTAGGAGTTGTTTTTGTTTTCTTTATTTTTCTTAATTCAATAAAACTCTAATACTCTAATACACTGTAATGTTTAACTAGTTCTCTTAACTGGTGTTTGCTATTGTTGTAATAGAAGTGAACGCAGCTTGATTTACATTTGCTTTTAATTTAATGAAAAATGATCCATTGTATCATTTGCCGATTAATTTGCTTTTTAAATATCGCATCACTTATTTGTCCTTGCAGCCTAATGCCATCTGGAGTTTGGGTAATTTCCACTCATTTAGTCATTTCCCAATTAAGTCAATAATAAGATTCAAATTACGATGTCAAAATGCATGAACAAAAAATATTATATTTAATTAATATTGAAAAAAGTGCAAAATTATAAATTAATTGAACAATGCAAAAAACTCCATACGTGCTGTTTATAGCCTCAAACAGCTTCAAGTTAGCATAGTGAAAAACTAAGCGTCAAAGAAAATCAAAAAGAGCTAAGTTGACATTATTGCAAGCCATGCACACGAATTTTGTAGTTGTTGGAATTTAGCATTTTTCATAACAAAAAATAAATAAACGTAAACAAAGTTTGACAACTATAATTGAAAAAAAATGCCAGCTGTTCAACTAACCTTACCTTGTTTATTCTACCCATGGCATAATTAACTAGGTGGCCTTGCTACGACAACAAGTACTACAATACAACAACAGCAGGCAACTTTGTTTGTGTAAAAACAATGATTACTGTCAAAAACATGTGACAACAAAAAGCAAATTAAAAGGAAAATAATTGAAAAAAGGTTTCTTGGTAAGTTTTACAAATTTTGTTCTTTATAAAATTTTATTTAACATTACCAATGAAAAATTAATTTCTTACTTTTAGGGAAAGGAAATCGCAAAGTTATAGAAACAACTACTAAACAGGAATTTTATGTCGATAAAAATAAAGCCAATTGAAACTTTACACAAACCCGCTTGTCCTAGATATCGTGTGTATTACCACATTTTGGGGAAACATTTTTAATATAGAAAAAAATCCAAACAGAAACGTTATTATCGTTATCGCAACAAAGAAGATGATCAAAATCACAGGATTGTGTTAAATCCTAAATGTTTCATAATCATAAACAGACTATAAATATTCAAGTCAGTTATGATGTTATGATGCAGTTATGCTGGAATTGTTCTATAATTGTTGCCTGTTTTTAAGGCAGTCAGGTTTGTATGAGCAGTTTTAAAACTACCATTTATAAACAGCCATACATTGGCGATTCAATTGCAGGGCGATACTGACGCCATAGAAGATTTCTTGGCAGTGTATGTAAATCCAGATTATATTTGCTCATGGGACCATCAAGATTTTTTTCGAGTTTGTTTGACCTAAGCAAGCAAATGGTTAATACACCCACTTTTCTTAGCAATTCCATAGCACATGAACTTTATTCGCAGTGTTTGAAAAAGCTACTCATAAATTGTTCCCAGTCTTATGAACAGATTGATGAAAGAAAGAGATTAATATTTTTACAGTTGTGGTGCCGTTTTGAACGTTTTCTGTTAATACAGGAAAAGCTTAACGGCAAAATACCATCCAATTTTATACAACAAGCTCGCAAACGTTTTAAAGCTCTACTTAAACAACATCAAAATCAAAATTGTCTACAACTTTATGTAGAATTTGTTTTATTTGAGTATGCTGAGGTATCAGAGGAAAATATAGAAAATATATATAAAAATATTTTGGAGGCCTATAATAAGGAAGAAAATTTGCAATCTGAATTGGCTTTTGTGTACCTGACATATGCCGAAATGCTGGTAAAATGGCAGAAGTATGATAAATCCTCTAAACTACTAACCCTTTATACACTTAATTTGGAACCTAACCAGCTGGAGAATATAACAAATGCCAAAAAGCTTTTGGCTTTAAGTAATGGTGGTGCTACATATGTGCCACAGGAGCTGTCACATTTGCAGGATTTAATAATTGGGAAACAGCTTAGAATTTATGCTTTGCCCGAAGAATTGGAGATTTTAAGAGAATTATAATTGTTATTAAAATATTCATAGTTAAATAATGTATAAATCTTCTTTATATATATTATAATAAGTATTTTAATAAAACATGTGAAAAACTATTTAATAACATAAATTCTATTATTGCAGACTTATCCATTGGGTTAATAGTAATCGGTAAGATTGCTTGCTTTCACCATTTATATGCACTTTCTCTACTGGAAATGAGATATTTATATAAAGACCAACAAAATTTGTGTATTGTATTCTATATTGATATCTATCTGCACTAGTAACAACATTTTCAAAATATATTTCATGAACAGAAATGGTCCTGTTACAGTTTTAGTATATGTATAGATTGTTTTTAATAAAACAAAGTGTTCTATACAAGCAGAAGAATACTAGTGAGGAGCTTCTGTTTAAAGGCATACGGAACCCTACGTGTGTGAGACTAACTCGCACTTGACTGATTTAAGTTTCATTTTAATGTTTGAAATTTTAAATCTCTCTTTTAAATATTATTGGTGGTCCTGAAAAGGACCGATTGGTGCTTGTTTTTCATGTTTCATCAGATGCAGCACATAAAAGACACCGCATATTTATTAAAAACAATAAGTTTTCACAAGTACAACAATTTAATTTTTATACACTTTTGTGATTATTATTAATTTATGTATAAATTATAAAAAAAACACTTATTAAACACTTATTAAGGCACTTGGTTGAAAAGCAATTTTTTGATTATTTTCGTAAACAAAAGCAAGCACTTTGACATTAGCAAAGTGTAAACAAAGAAAAAATTAAATGTAAGCAAAAAAAGTCACCTGTAGTAGTGATGCCACCTAGTTAAATATGCCTTGATTCTACCATGCACCAAACGCATGAGCAAAAAACAAACTCTGGGTTTCCAACAACCTTTTTTACAGGGTTGCAAAAAATGGTGTATTTGGCGCAATTTCTAAGAATTAATGAATAATGTAAACAAATTTTTGCAAAAATATTGAAACTTTCAAAAGGCTAATAAATAATAATATTTTGTTGAATTAAAAAAAAAAAAATAAAAGGAACTTAAAAGCCTTGCTCCTATAGAACCTAATTTTTCGAATGTCACTTAAATCATTTAATATTTAAGGGTGCTGTATGGAAGATAAATTTTCGCAAATAAAATAAAATTTTCGCAAATTTTTGTTAATAACTCATAAACTATTCGTGGTACCATATAGCGACCTATACCAAACGATAGATATTAAAACCACAATTTAGAATTGTTATAGATCGTTTTCTGAAATACTAGCATTCAAAAGTTATTAGGCAACAAACTTTGGTAAAGTGAAAAAAATCGCGAAAATTAGGTAAAAGGTTTGTTGCTTATAACTCCTAAACTATTCGTGGTACCATATAGCGACCTATAGCAAACGATAGATATTAAAACCACAATTCAGAATTGGTATAGATAATTTTCTGAAATACTAGCAATAAAAAGTTATTAAGCAACAAACTTTGGTAAAGTGAAAAAAATCGCGAAAATTAGGGGAAAAAAAGTTTGTTGCTTATAACTGCTAAACTATTCGTGGTACCATATAGAGACCTATGCCAAACGATAGATATTAAAACCACAATTCAGAATTGGTATAGATCGTTTTCTGAATTACTTATGAGTTAATAGCGTTTTGAAAATTGCAATATTTTTAAAAAAACTTGTTTCCTTTTTTTTCCTAGAAATAGTACTTTTTAAGCAACTCTGCAAAAAGTTTGCTAAAAGAAAAAAAGTTTTTAAAAAGTTTGTTTTCTTCTCGCCGATATGCACCAAATCATATCGAAAATTAGATGTGCAACACTGCGTAGCCTCTGTAATTACAATTGCAACAACGGGTAAACAAATTAACAAATTCCAAAAAAGTAGCACAAGGTATATTTATTTTACTAGGTAGTGTCGTCCGCCCAGCTGATTTAGTAGTTCGACATGTCAAAAGTTGTATGTGTTCAGAAATTTTATAGTGTAGAAGCGAGAAAGCAATAAAACACATACAAGCCTTCTCAATTTCCTTCTATGTTTTTTGACATTTCGAACTACAAAGCAACAACAAAATGCCATGTTGTTCTTGTATTGTTGTATTTGTTGTAGGGAAGCCACTACCTAGTAAAATAAATATACCTTGAAGTAGCAGTTTTGATTGTCATTTAAAAAAATAACAAAATTAAAAAAACAAAATATAAGTAAATATTTAAATTGGAAAAATAATTGTTAATAATTATTGTATTTAAATACATACATATATAAATTTGTGTATGAGTGTAAGTAATAAACCCCGAGAGTATCGTCATTGTAATTTTTTTTATTTTTAATAGTTCACATTTTAATAGGTCAACAAAATTAAAAAAAAGAAGGTGCACTCCGTTTAAAACTGATATGTTTAGGGGCTCAAGAATGAATTCTGATATCTTGGAAGAGATCCGTTTGAAGTTGGAAGCTATGGGTGGAATTATAGTTTCTGACCACAAGATATAAGTAGGTAAATAAAATTTTATTAACAAAACAAATGCAAAAACTTAATGATTTGTTTGATATCAAATTTCAGAACGGAAAAGGACAAAGTCGGTGTTTCTAAAAAATATTTTATAAATAAAAATTAAATTTTTAATTTTTGATTATTATTGAAATTTAGAAAATATTAAAACAGACTATTATTTATAAGGTTATTCACAAGTTGTATTGTAGTTTGATTGCTATATGGTATGTTGGGTATTGTTTTTATTTTTGTTTATGTGTATATGTTAACGAAATTTTTTGAAATTTCAGACAACCCAAATACTAACTGATTTACAAGATTATAGTGACCAAAGCTTTACTCCAAAATCTTGTAGATAAATGCAATTATTACTTTTACTAGAAGAGTAAAAATATATCTTAATGATATTTCTCTTAATTCTTAGCCGGCATTTATCGCTGAAACAAAATAGTAGCATTTGTAACGTGATAACATACTTTTGTCAGCATTTCGTTCCTATGCACCATATAATTTAACAGAAAGTCAATTTTATTATCCATATTATATATTATTTTATTTTAGTTTTAAATAACAGAATTTTTGTTTTGAAATTTATATTTACACGATTTCTTTCTTTTTCTTCCGACATTATTGGTATCCAGCATCGTCTACACATACAAATATATTTTCACAAATACTACCACAATGCTTGAGGATTATTTTGATCGTGTTTAAAAAAATAGTTCAATTAAAATTCATATAATTTCACAGAGCGGGCACGGCTTTGACATTGTTAACTTCAACACTATTGTGTTAATAATCAAAATATACATTTGTAAAATAAAAAATATCTAATTATTGTTAATTGCTAACCAAAGGATAGCTAATAGCAAGACAGATATATGTATACCATTTTCAAATAAAAGAAAAATATATAAAGAGAAATAAAATAAAGAAAAATGTTTGCTTGGTAGTATAATATGAAAAATTAATAGAGTTTACAGGTGTAAAACAATTATAAAAAGCTCTATCTTCTATGAAATATAATGTAAAATTAAAATTTCTCAGATTCTATTTCTTTGATAAGTTTGTTTAAATAGAAAATTAATAACAATTGAAACTACCGGGTAAATTGATACAAAGAGTACTGATGACGGACGTAGCTGTCTAGAAAATGCATTCTGCTTTGCTGGTATCTAATTTTTCTTTATCTCTTTATAATTAAGAACTTAAGCCTAAATAATTAATTTATTAATTAAAAAAATAGTTCAAATAAAATTCATATAATCAAGTAAAATTTTTTCGATTTGATTTTTTTTTTCAGGTTTTTAGCATTGATAGTTTTTTACTTTTTTAAGTCACTCTGTGTTTAAAATGCACACTTGGATTTCATGCAAGTAAACATATGTTTTCGGTATGCATGAAGCAACGCTGTGTTTTTTGTTCAACAGAAAACTTGGAACAAATGGTGGTTATTGAAGAGCCAATATTTGTCAATTCCTCGTCCGACTGCGCAAAAATGGCAAATTTAATGAATAATTCTGCCAAAAATGATACCACACATAGCACCTCAACAACCTTGAGTACGACAGAAAATAAACCAATATTTCCGCGGCTGTACAATAAAATCGTTCTGACGTTAGAAAACAGTTTAATACCAGAGGCAAAACTCGACCAAACGCCATCACATTTAGATGGTTTAGATGCTGAAACTGAAAAGGATTTACGAATATTGGGATGTGAATTAATACAGACAGCTGGAATTTTGTTAAAACTACCACAAGTTGCAATGGCTACGGGACAAGTGATATTTCAACGATTCTTTTATTCGAAGAGTTTTGTGCGGCACAACATGGAAACTGTAGCAATGAGTTGTGTGTGTTTGGCTTCAAAGATAGAGGAGGCTCCACGTAGAATACGCGATGTAATAAATGTTTTCCATCATATCAAACAAGTGCGGGGACAAAAGTGAGTACATATTTTTACTTTACCATACGTAGTATAAGGTAAAGTATAGTAATCATCAAAAAATTCGAGGTCGGGATTTTGACAGATTTATATGTTTTGAGGTCTCCTGAATCCATTTTGACTATTTTCGCGAAGATGTCTGTGGGTGGGTTGTCGGTTTTGTATGCCACTATTTGTGTTGAGTTTGTACAGGTCATACCGTTTGACATATCAAAATGAAATTTAGTATGTGCATTTGCTATATGGTGACGAAGAGCTGTATAGTTTTAGGGCATAATCGGGAGGGAGCAAGAGATAGTTTCCTGACACCCAAATTTCGGGAACGCTCTACAGGTCATACCGTATGACATATTAAAACGAAATTTAGTATGCACCTTTGGTTAGCGAAGCCGGTGTTGGTTATACCATAGAGGAGAAAATCCTAGCGTAGCCTCAAATGCAAATTCTAAATTGGATGAAATAAGAAGTTTACTTCTGGAAGAAAAAATTGATGAAGAATTAAGTGATTCAGAACAAAAGTTTTGAAAAAAACTGTTTTTGTGCGCACTCGATTTTTTTTATTTTTTTTCACTGATTTTAATTTAGTTTGATAGTATTAGCATTTGAGGCTTCGCTAACTAAAGATTTCCTGCATAGCCGGCCTTCGGCCGGGCACAAGGATTTTCTCCTCTATGGTATAAACAACACCGGCTTCGCTAACTAAAGATTTTCTGCATAGCCGGCTTTCGGCCGTGCGCAAGGATTTTCTCCTCTATGGAATAAATCTTCGTTTTATGCATCAAAACTGCAATTTCATGGAAGCAATGCAAGATGGCAAAATAAAAAGGAATACGTTTTGTTACCAGGGAGGCTCTTATACTTGTCCATACTTGAAAGTTTTAACACTTCGAGTTGGAACGAGATTTTGGGAATTTTTGAAATTTTAAAATTTGAGATTCTCTAAGGGATGAACCATTTTTCTTGGAAACCACAAAAAATGGCAAAATAAAAATGAATACGTTTTGTTACCAGGGAGGCCTCTTATACTTGCCCATACTTGGAAGTTTTAACAGTGCGAGTTGGAAAAAGATTTTGCAAATTTTTGAAATTTTAAAATTTGAGATTCTCTAAGGGATGAGACCATTTTTCTTGGAAACCAGAAAAGATGACAAAATAAAAATGAATACGTTTTGTTACCAGGGAGGCCTCTTATACTTTTCCATACTTGAAAGTTTTAACAGTTGTTGCAATTTTTTCCTTTAAATGCTTCTAGCATAAATATTACTTTCATTTAAATAAACACAAGAATAAAACCTGTTAAAATTTTGTAAAATTTATCGATATTAAAGAATATCATCAAGTACATAAACTCTTTTAATGGGTATCCTTCTCATTGATTTAGATCAATATTGTTTTATTTATAATTATTACTCTCCGTACACTCACAAATCTCAGCCAAATAACGAATATATCTTCATCTTGCTTTAGCTTTAACAATTCAATTACAGATTCCAATGACATTCAACTAACCTTCATGAATATTCCAAAATATAATTATTTTAGGGTAATTACATTGAGTTGTGACATTCGTAAAACATTGCTTAAGTAAGAGTTAAATGAATCAGTGAAAAGCGGAGTGAAATTTTACATAAAATATAATATTGACTTAATAATTATTTAAATATAAATTAAATTTATAAAAATTAATACAAAAATAAATCAGACAACCAACAAAATATTTTGTTTTAAAACACTCATCATTATATATAATCTTAGGAAGAATTCAACTTTTAATAAGATTATCTACTAAGATCCATATAGTTAGAACGATTTTTTTTATTAAGGTAAGAGAAGAAAACGTGGCTTCGCAAAACAAGAATTTCAGTCTTAATTATATTTTATTCATTTAAGACAGCCTTTTTGCCAGCTATTGATAGGCATCCCTAAGGCTACGCCTTTCGATCACGAGATTCCACACGCCAGAATATAAAAAAAGAAGAAAATTATAAGATCGGTGCTTTCACCACGTGCTGGAAAAAATAATCTATACAAAACTTACAACGGTTCATAAAAGATCACGTGAAGTAAACGATTCTAACTTATTTTTATTCGGACTTCTATTTAAATAATATTTTTTTTTATATAATTGATGGAACAGATCAAAAGAGCATATATGTACATAGGTAGTTTTATTAATTATTTAACAAATAATTAACATAACTCCAAATTATTATGTCTAAAATTTGTCATTAATAATATTCTTCACTTAAAGTAAGTTTAAAGATTATAATCAAACTAATATGTGAAATGTAATTAAATAACCTATTTTAAACAAAAAAAAAAGTTAAAAGATTGTTCATATTTAGTATTATATTAATATTTAGTATTTTTTTCTTTTTTTTAATTAAATATAATTAATTTAATTAAAACCGCATGAATTATGAAAAAAACACTATATAAATGCAATTATATATAATATATAAAACAAAAAAAAATGAATTTTTACAAAAAAATCAAATTGTATTACATAAAAATTATCCAATGTAAAACTCTTTATTACTAACAATTTTCTGTTAGTGTAAACTAACATCTTGTATTTCTTAAGTTTTATGTTTTTTTTTTTTTTTGCTGTCCTTATGCATCTTATCAAACCACTCTTATTATTAATCAAAACTTTCTAAAAATAGCCAAAATTGAGAAGAGACAACAAAAACACATTGAATGCTGGGCCCATCAACTCAAGTGTGGAATGTATGCTCCTGTTTTTTGTAAGTCATAACTCTCTTTAATTACTATTTCATTTCTTTTATTGCAAATATTCTTATTACATACATACTCGTATATACATATTACAATTACTTTGGTCAGTCCGTTTTCCATTCGTTCCTATAGCCTTTAAATGCTCCTTCATTAAATCATTAACTTTAAGTTATTTAGTCTGCTGCGAACATTAACAGCATTAAGATTATGTATTTAGATAAGTTTTTTTTTGTTTACTTTGTTATCAATAAACATATTTTAACGTGAATTCTTTAAAATGAAACACTAAACTTTTTTTTTTAAAGGGAATGATAGCCAACTTAAGTATGTCAGTATAATTATAGAAGTTACGTCTTTTTAAGGGACAGATTACGAATTACCGGTACTACGTCTGTCATAGGAGTTTCTATTGACATTTGGGAGGGAAAAATTGTACCGAACATGGTAAATTACCTGGCCATGTATTGTTTGTCGAATTTTTAAATATAATGAATCTATTTGTAACTACTCTTTGTATTCTCTTATTTATCTCAAAGCTCTAAGGGTGTGTAGAGCAATTCATATGTTTACGTGTCAAATACTTGGGTTAAGAACCACGAAACTTAAGCTAGAGCTAGCCGTACAATATCTATTCATGCCCCTTAGCCATTGAATTTGATTGGTTATAATTCGTATTAGGACTTTAACAAGTTGAAGAGTTTTTTTTCCCATTCGAACTTAACCGGCACGTAACATATATGGCGCCCAACGCAAAGACTGTAGTTTTTTTTTTTACTTTCAATTGTAAAACATCATTTAATTTTTGACAAACTTAGTTAGTTGTTAATAAAAAGAAGATCTATTTATTATCTTCGCTTAAAGTCTAACTTCCTAACGTAAGTCATAGTTTATTTTAAAACGATAAAAGAAAAGTAAATCTATTTGCGACGAATGGAAGTTAATGCATTTCAAACCAACTTATAAGTAGCCTATTTCAAATAGTACATGTCTAAAAATTTTACGCTTATAATTTTGGTATTTAGTGCATTTGAAATTGGGATATCTTTGTTATTCAAGTCCATTTCAGACCTTTAATTTTTAGGCCTTTAATGATGTAGTTTAATTGATTTCTTACTTATTTAATTTAAAAAGAAAAAAAAAAATTTAGAAAAAGGTTGATCATGTTAGCTGGTAAAGAAAGCTTAAACATTGCACTTTCTTTCTTTTAATTTTTTTCCTAGACGTAATTTCGATGTACATATATTGGTATTTAAGCAAGCTATCATTCCCTAAATTTTGTATGAAAATTTCTTAAATAACCATTCCATTATTCTTAACTATTTCATTATTCTAATTATTTATTTATTTTTTTTTATTTGTTAAGTTTTATATTCCAACTCTATTTATTATTTTGTGTAGCGTGAAACTCCCCACCGTGGGGCCCTCGATAAAAACAAATTTGTCTTTTATAGGACATTAGATTTTTATTTCCACAAATTTTCCATTTTATTTTCGTTATGAATACAAGAAATTCTGGACGAGGTCTTAAAACTAATTCATTTAATAGAGGTCGTGGTCCTAGAAGTTCTTCGGCTTCACGAAGCAACATTTCGTTAGATTTGAGTAGCTCAAATATTACTTCAAAGCCCAGGGTAGTACACTCTCCGACTACTAAAACAATTAATCCAGTTCAACGAACAGATAGCTTAACAAGTCTGCCCTCGTGTTCTCTGTTCCATGACATTCAGACCATGGAGAATCAAAATATTTCTTCGCAAACACAAATTTTTGTGCCACTCAGCGACAAAGCTTCCGATTCTGGGTCAAATCAAAATTTAAACTCACAGTTTGAGGTACCTGCAGCTGCTAGTGCTACTGCAGCTGCCAATCAGAACTCAGGCACTTCACTTGAGTCGCTTATAGTTTTCATGGAACAGACCATGAAAAACACTAGAGATGAATTTCACAGAGAGTTAAGTTCTGTTAAAGATAGTATATCTCAAATCGGCAATGTGAATATGCCTAATCAGAATAGACCTGCATTTTTGCCAATTTTCCCAAATATAAATAACACTGATACAAATGCAAATACAAACCAGACAATAAGAGCTCAAAATGACTCATGTGTACTTGAGGGAAACAATGTTAAACTGGAGAAATGGAAAGTTTCATTTGATGGCACAGGTCCTGTGTCTGATTTTCTCTTTAAAGTAGAAACACTTTCATCCCGCACTAGATGTTCAGACGAGCACCTGCTGTCAAACTTTCATGTTCTGCTAGAAGGAAAAGCAGAACAATGGTATTGGCTTTATACAAAACGAAATGGATCGGTTACATATCCTCAGCTTAGTAACGCTTTGACAAAAGAATTCGGTCAAATAGAGTCCGACCATGAAGTAATATTAAAAATATCTTTACGCAGGCAGTTATATAAAGAATCCTATGACGACTATCATACGTCAATAGTGTCTATGAATTTGAGACTCCGAAATCCTTTACCAGATCCTACGCTTATCGATATAATCAAAAGAAACTTGAATTCAAATTTACGGTTTTTGCTATTTAACACCGAATCCCGGAATCTAAATGATTTTCGAGACGTAGCAAGAAAAGCAGAAAAAGTTCTGCGAGATACGAAATTTCAATCGCCGAATCTTAATTTACCTCGAAATATAAATGAAATAGAAGCTTCGGTTCAAGAAACAGTCAGTTCAGAAGCAATAGATCCACAAATAGAAGCAATAAACTTTTCGAAAAGAATCGCAAAAAACGATTATTCAAAGTTAGAATGCTGGAATTGTTCACAATGCGGTCATTCTTATATATATTGCTCTAAATCAATAGAAAACCCCTTTTGTTTTAAATGTGGCCATAAAGGCGTCTTGACCCCTAAGTGTCCAAACAACCATAATTTTCAGGGAAACCAGAAGAAGGGCGATATGGCAACCGGGGACACTCGTCCAAACCCACAAACCCCGAGTTTAAAATAAATTTTAAAAATTTTCATTCCTTTTATAATTCCAACTTAAATAAATCAGAATTTCGAAATAATTCAACTCAAACCGATCCACAACTCTCGTTTTCCACTAAACAAATTAAAATTAATCAGATCGTAGAAAAGTCAATTAACAACATAGTAAAATGTAGGTTACGTTATAAAAAACGCAGGTTTTTTAAAAAAATTTTGGAATCAACCATTGTTTATACTAACGATGATAGACCGTTTGCGAAAGTAAAAGTTTTTGATGAAACTTTAGTTGGTTTATTAGACTCTGGTGCAAATGTCTCCGTACTAGGTCATGATAGCTTATCCTTTTTGAAAAGAAATAATATTTCATATAAGAACATTATCTCCTCGATTTCAACAGCTAGCGGTGCTAAACAAAATGTCATTGGATTTTGTTGTCTACCTGTTCTTTTTAAAGGCGTACTTAAAAATATAAATTTCTATATAGTACCCACATTAAAACAAAATGCATATTTTGGTATAAACTTTTGGAAAGAATTCGCATTAGCTCCAGAGTTGTTATCACCAATACCAAGCACAATATCCGAATTATTAGATGATGAAGATTCTACTGTAAAGTTTCACGAATTGACTCCTTATCAAAAGTTGGAGCTTGAACAAACCATTCTCAAGTTTCCCTCCTATGAAAAGCTAGGGTTAGGATGTACCGATTTGTTAGTACACGATATAGATACAGGTAATGCAGCCCCTATTAAATGCAAACACTATCCCTTATCTCCACCACGTCAAGAAGAAGCATATCTTGAAATTGAGCGTTTGTTAAGCATGGGTGTGATAGAAGAGTCTAACTCTCCCTGGTGCTTTCCGGCAGTCTTAGTTAAAAAGCCAGGAAAAGTACGTTTATGCATAGACTGTAGAAAGTTAAACGCAATTACCAAAAAGGACTCGTATCCCTTGCCACATATTAATGGACTATTAAGTAGGCTGAAAGATACTTATTATATTAGTGGAATAGATTTAAAGGATGCCTTTCTACAGATTCATCTTTCCGAATCTTCAAAGGAAAAGACCGCTTTTGCCATACCAGGAAAGCCTCTTTACCAATATAAATTCATGCCATTCGGACTTTGTAATGGTCCTCAGACCATGAGTCGTCTCATGGACAAAGTCATACCATCAAGATTCAGGGAAAACGTATTCATTTATTTAGACGACTTGCTGATTTGTAGTCCAGATTTCGAGTCCCATGTAAAGCTTTTGTCTGACGTCGCTGAATGTCTAAAAAGGGCAAAATTGACGATAAATGTGGGCAAAAGTAAATTTTGCCAAAAGGAGATTAAATATCTGGGATATATCGTCGGCAACGGATGTCTAAAAGTTGACCCGGATAAAGTAAAATCAATAAAAGAATTTCCAATGCCGAAAACACCAAGACAAGTCCGTCGATTTATAGGAATGGCAAATTGGTATAGGTCATTTATAAATAATTTTGCTGATTTAGCAGGACCACTAACTGATTGTTTGAGGAAGACTCAAAAGTCATTTTTGCTGACAGATGCTGCAAAGGATTCTTTCAATAAACTTAAGGTAGCACTTTCATCCGCCCCAGTCTTAGCACAGCCCAATTTTAATAAGGAATTTGTTATTCAGTGCGATGCATCTAAAATAGGTGTAGGAGGAGTTCTATTTCAATGTGATGAACAGGGCAAAGAACATCCAATTGCCTATGTTTCAAAGAAAATTAATAAATCACAACAAAATTACACCGTAACAGAACTAGAGTGTATGGCAGCTGTTATTTGCGTTAACAAATTCCGACCATATATCGATGGGCTACCATTTAAAATAATTACAGACCACGCCTCATTAAAATGGTTAATGTCCCAAAAGGACTTAAGTGGACGTTTGGCTCGCTGGAGTCTCAAGTTACAGGGCTACGATTTTAAAATTGAGCACAGAAAAGGATCTATGAATGTAGTACCCGACTGTATATCTAGAATGGATGTTGATGAAATAGCTTGTACGAACAGAAACTTTGAAATTGATTTGTCGTCCTCGCATTTTGAAGATGTAGAATATGTTAAACTTAAGGATTCTATTGCTGAAAACCTGAATTCTTTGCCTGATCTCTGCATTTCAGATAAATTTATTTTCAAACGCGTGCAATTTAGGCAAGGTGTAGTGAATGAAGAATACAGTATTTGGCGCCTCTGGATCCCAAAACCACTTATTCAGTCCGTTATAGAATTTGCTCACAATTCAGATAGTTCTTGCCATGGTGGTTTTTTAAAAACATTACACAGAATTCGTCAAAAGTACTTCTGGCCCACAATGGTAACTGATGTCAAGTCGTATATTAGAGATTGTGACGTTTGTAAATGCATCAAATCAGACAACAAGATTTCAAGGCCAAATATGGGGAACCAAATTTTAACCAATAGGCCGTTCGAGCGTTTTTACTGTGATTTTTTAGGTCCTTATCCTTTTACCAAGGCCAGGAATTCTGTTATTTTTATTTGCTTAGATCACTTGACTAAATTTATATTTCTTAAGGCGTTTAAAACGGCGACATCATCAAATGTTGTGTTGTTTTTTCAAACGGAAATCTTTCCCACTTTTGGTGTACCTCGATTTATACACACTGACAATGCAAAACAATTTGTTTCTAAGGAAATGTCAGATTTCTTTAACTCTTATGGAATTACTCATATAACTACAGGATTTTACGCACCGCACTCTAATGCCTCCGAGCGGGCTAACAGAGAAGTTATTACGAAAATAAGATTTTTTTTCAAAGATCATAAAGAACATAGGGATTGGGATAACTACATTCCGCAAATATTGTCTGTACTTAGAAGTGATTATCACTCGTCTATACAGTGTTCTCCATATTTTGCTACCTTCGGGCAAAACATGATACAACATGCGCACACCTATGGGATTTTGGACAAATTGGGATGTAATCCTGGCGAGGATTTTTCTATTAGAAATAACGCTGATAGACTATACAAAATACGCGATGAAATACGGACCAATTTAAATAAAGCACACGATAAATCGAAAAAAATATATAATCTACGCAGTAGACATATAAATTTTGACATTGGGCAAACAGTTTATAGAAAGAATCACACTCTAAGTGATGCTTCAAAGAATGTTAATAAAAAGTTTTTGCCAAAATTTATTAAATGCCGTATTAAAGCAAAAGTCGGCCTAAATCTGTATGAAATAGAAGATTTAAAAGGCAAATATATAGGAAAATTCCATACCTCTGATCTTAAGGTATAAATTTACCCGGCTTTTCGTGGGTCGTGCCACACTTTATAGTCAAATGGAAAAAAAAAAATTAACAAAAAAAAAAAAAAAAAAATTGTATTCCTGTTCGTCTTTGAATTGAAAATCACAGTCGAAGCAGTTTTGTTGCAATTTTTTCCTTTAAATGCTTCTAGCATAAATATTACTTTCATTTAAATAAACACAAGAATAAAACCTGTTAAAATTTTGTAAAATTTATCGATATTAAAGAATATCATCAAGTACATAAACTCTTTTAATGGGTATCCTTCTCATTGATTTAGATCAATATTGTTTTATTTATAATTATTACTCTCCGTACACTCACAAATCTCAGCCAAATAACGAATATATCTTCATCTTGCTTTAGCTTTAACAATTCAATTACAGATTCCAATGACATTCAACTAACCTTCATGAATATTCCAAAATATAATTATTTTAGGGTAATTACATTGAGTTGTGACATTCGTAAAACATTGCTTAAGTAAGAGTTAAATGAATCAGTGAAAAGCGGAGTGAAATTTTACATAAAATATAATATTGACTTAATAATTATTTAAATATAAATTAAATTTATAAAAATTAATACAAAAATAAATCAGACAACCAACAAAATATTTTGTTTTAAAACACTCATCATTATATATAATCTTAGGAAGAATTCAACTTTTAATAAGATTATCTACTAAGATCCATATAGTTAGAACGATTTTTTTTATTAAGGTAAGAGAAGAAAACGTGGCTTCGCAAAACAAGAATTTCAGTCTTAATTATATTTTATTCATTTAAGACAGCCTTTTTGCCAGCTATTGATAGGCATCCCTAAGGCTACGCCTTTCGATCACGAGATTCCACACGCCAGAATATAAAAAAAGAAGAAAATTATAAGATCGGTGCTTTCACCACGTGCTGGAAAAAATAATCTATACAAAACTTACAACGGTTCATAAAAGATCACGTGAAGTAAACGATTCTAACTTATTTTTATTCGGACTTCTATTTAAATAATATTTTTTTTTATATAATTGATGGAACAGATCAAAAGAGCATATATGTACATAGGTAGTTTTATTAATTATTTAACAAATAATTAACATAACTCCAAATTATTATGTCTAAAATTTGTCATTAATAATATTCTTCACTTAAAGTAAGTTTAAAGATTATAATCAAACTAATATGTGAAATGTAATTAAATAACCTATTTTAAACAAAAAAAAAAGTTAAAAGATTGTTCATATTTAGTATTATATTAATATTTAGTATTTTTTTCTTTTTTTTAATTAAATATAATTAATTTAATTAAAACCGCATGAATTATGAAAAAAACACTATATAAATGCAATTATATATAATATATAAAACAAAAAAAAATGAATTTTTACAAAAAATCAAATTGTATTACATAAAAATTATCCAATGTAAAACTCTTTATTACTAACAATTTTCTGTTAGTGTAAACTAACATCTTGTATTTCTTAAGTTTTATGTTTTTTTTTTTTTTTGCTGTCCTTATGCATCTTATCAAACCACTCTTATTATTAATCAAAACTTTCTAAAAATAGCCAAAATTGAGAAGAGACAACAAAAACACATTGAATGCTGGGCCCATCAACTCAAGTGTGGAATGTATGCTCCTGTTTTTTGTAAGTCATAACTCTCTTTAATTACTATTTCATTTCTTTTATTGCAAATATTCTTATTACATACATACTCGTATATACATATTACAATTACTTTGGTCAGTCCGTTTTCCATTCGTTCCTATAGCCTTTAAATGCTCCTTCATTAAATCATTAACTTTAAGTTATTTAGTCTGCTGCGAACATTAACAGCATTAAGATTATGTATTTAGATAAGTTTTTTTTTGTTTACTTTGTTATCAATAAACATATTTTAACGTGAATTCTTTAAAATGAAACACTAAACTTTTTTTTTTAAAGGGAATGATAGCCAACTTAAGTATGTCAGTATAATTATAGAAGTTACGTCTTTTTAAGGGACAGATTACGAATTACCGGTACTACGTCTGTCATAGGAGTTTCTATTGACATTTGGGAGGGAAAAATTGTACCGAACATGGTAAATTACCTGGCCATGTATTGTTTGTCGAATTTTTAAATATAATGAATCTATTTGTAACTACTCTTTGTATTCTCTTATTTATCTCAAAGCTCTAAGGGTGTGTAGAGCAATTCATATGTTTACGTGTCAAATACTTGGGTTAAGAACCACGAAACTTAAGCTAGAGCTAGCCGTACAATATCTATTCATGCCCCTTAGCCATTGAATTTGATTGGTTATAATTCGTATTAGGACTTTAACAAGTTGAAGAGTTTTTTTTCCCATTCGAACTTAACCGGCACGTAACACAGTGCGAGTTGGAAAGAGATTTTGATAATTTTTGAAATTTTAAAATTTAAGATCATTTTTCTTGGAAACCAGAAAAGATGGCAAAATAAAAATGTATACGTTTTGTTACCAGGGAGACCTCTTATACTTGTTCATACTTGTAAGTTTTAACAGTGCGACTTGGAACGAGATTTTGGGAATCCCTGGTAACAAAACGTATTCATTTTTATTATGCCAGAGAAAGTGGAGAAAAAGCAGTGAAAACGCAATTTCCGATTTAAAGGTACTGAAATTTTTGGTTTAAGACTGGATTATTTTCAACACGGTTATTTTTCAACAATATTATATTTTCAACACATCTTTTTATTTTTGAAATTTTCGGTTTAAAACTAGGATATTTTCAACTTGGTTATTTTAATCTATTACGAAACAGATGCCGCCAGTTGAAGAAAATTTGTATTTCGTCTTTACTTTGAGGAATTGCATTGTTATTAAAATATTTTATATACTTCTTACAGAGGCTTACAAAAATTTTTAGAATGAAAATTTATAATCAAGCTTAAGTTCGTTTTTATTCTCTCTAAGAAAGAATTAATTAAATTACAAATTAGGTGATAATATTAAAGAAAAATTGGGAAAATTTAATTTTTAGACACCAGCACGAGCGGATGCACATTTTCTAGACAGCCACGTCCTCATCAGCACTCTTGTATCTAATCTACTTAGGGTAGTGTTTTAGCTGTAAGCATCATTTATTTAACCAACCAAACCCAGATAAAGGAATACGAGAAAACTTATATTCAATTATCAATCGTCAGTAGGTGAGAACGATGTCTACCATTACCTTAAGCTTCCCTCTTTTTGAATATTTTTACTTTTAATATTTACCACCTTAAAACGAACTTAAGCTTGATTATAAAATTTCATTGTATGTAATACATAAACAGTTCGACTAATAATAATTAAATTTTCAAAAAATTTTAGAATTTTTTATAAATTTTAGAATTTTATCCAGGGATGGAATAAATAATAGGGTGCGTGTCGTTCTTTTTCAACCTAATATCACCAGATTTTAATTCAACTTGAAATATTGGTTGGGGTACGCGCTCTCAATTTCTGAGGTTGTCTAAACATTTAACTTTAAATCCAATTGGTTTTATTTCCTCTGGAACTAAGCGAGTTACTACCTTCAATGACTACTTAAAGACCCTCTTTAGTTGGAAAGTGTAAACATTATTTTTGCGGATTTCAAACTAGTTAACTGCTTTTAAAAAATTGTTTTAAGCGTGTTTGTCCCTCTTAATTTTCCCCAATTATAGCTTTTTATTAATTTTTCTCTCTCAAATAAATCGGAGGTGTTTTGAACGACTTGGGTAAGTTTTCACTTTCCAACGTGGTTTTGGGAACTAAGTATATTCTATTGGTGCTAACTGCGAAGATTTAGGGCTTCTTTCTCCATTATTTTCGTCGTACTGTGTTCAGTAGACGACGATGATTTATTCATATTTATTTTATTGCCACCACTTAGCAACAATGGTGAACAAGTTGAATATCTGTTTGATATTCAACGTGGGCGTGGAACCTCCCATACAAAGTAAATATTTATCATTGTGTAGCTTGGTAACAATAATAGGTAGCGCCTTAAAATTTTGCATCCGTAACCTCTATATTTACATACATAGTGTAGATAAAGTTAGACTAGATTACCTAGGTACCTCTCATACAAAGTGAAAAAATATTATCCTGTATCTAGAGAACTGAATTAGGTAGCACTTTGTAACCCCCATATTAACGTACATAGTCAAGCTATACACAGGCTGAATTGGAATAGTGGGCGTGGTACCTTCCATACAAAGTGTAAAATTATTAACGTGTTCTTGGAAAACTACAATAGATAGAGCCTTAACGCTTTGCACGAGTAACGCCTATGCTAATTCGCATACTCTACCAAAATACAGAATTAATTGGGACAGTATAACTAGGGAATTCCAATAGGTAATGCCTTTGAATTTTGCACCAGTAACCATCATATTAACGACTACCAAAATATAAACTGGATTGGGGCAGTGGGAGTGGTACCTTCTATACAAAGTGAAAAATTATTATCGTGAAACTGGAGAACTGCAATAGGTAGAGTCTTGAAGCTTTGCACAATTAACCCTCAGATTAATATGCATAGTATAGCAAAATACAGAGTGGATTGTGACAATGGGCGTGGTACCTCCCATATTAAGTGAAAAATTTGTATCGTGTACCGGGAGAACTACAATAGGTAGAGTCTTTATACTTCGCACAAGTAACCTTCAGAGTTATGTGCATTGGCTAGCAAAATACATAAAAAGTAAAAAATTATTATCTTGTTAATACGTATAGTCTAGCAAAAACCTATTGGATGAAAACAGCACCGTACCTTGTATATAAACTAAAACATTTTCCATGTCAGAATAGCGTGCGTTTTCAAGTTAAAGGTTGGCCACACTTTCCTTCCAGGTGTTTATTGTATTTTTTGTAAATGGGTGTAGCGAAGCGCATCGAGAATAGCAAGTTACTTATATTACTTATGTTATAATGCCGTTGTAAAAAAAAAATACTAACAATGTTAATTTTTTATGTTAACATCTTTTGCAATCTAGCCTTTCTGATTTTAGTACTGTCTGATTTTAGTACTGTCATTTATAAATTCAAATTTTGATATTTTTTGGGAATTTGTTTCTTATATTTTAATCAGATGACCTACATAATCGACCATGTTTTTCTTATAGTAAGGTTTATTTTACGTATATATTCTTACAACTGTTTTGTTGATAAAGCAAACGATAGCTTAAAATAGTTTTAAAATCCAACCAATTGTGATTTTAAATTACACTTTATTAACCCGAATTAACCAAATTTAAATTTTTATTCATATTAAATAAAGATCAATGTTAAAAATTTATTATATACAAATACCATTAGATCACGTTACGAGACATTGAACAGTCTCTTAAATCTGTAAGCGTAAATAAGATACCACTAACAATAACATCGCAGCCACTTGGCTACTTTATTGGCAAATTTCACAGGGCTCAAAAACGATAAGTTCAGCTAGCATCGATTTAAACTTACAATATGCATGGTGGTAAAAATCGGTTAACCGTAAGAGCCAACAATGTGACTGATCTGGCTTAGAAAGCTGTCGATTTCTAGTTAAAGCAATTTTGAAACCTCGTATACGCAAGTAAAAACAATGGTTATGGTATGGTCACAGGAACTACATTATATTCTCTGTAACAATATATAGTTGCGATGAACAAGTTTTATTTGCTTGTAACATTACTTTGATCCCGATAAACAAGTTTTGGTTAACATTGTATCATTAAATGGTTACTACGTTCAAAAAAATCAACATGGTTGGTTTTAACTATTTTTTACATTTCTTTGTTTATGTCATCGAAGTTTATTCGTTTGTACTTAAAAACTTAATAAAAAATGTATAAACAATTGTTTGGGGAATTTATATTCGGTACATGTGTAATTATTTTATTTTTCCCTTTTAACAAAGATCTTCTCTGCATTCCCGCAATTTGTGTCCTCTCGGTGTGAGACTGAAATTTATTTTTAATTTTTATACCAGAAAAAGTAATAAAACCAAGGATATCATTACTGGTGATGAAATGTTCGCAGATACTTACACAACGAAGTTGGTCGATAATATAATTTACAAGGTGACATTAAAATTGAAGATTTCAATCCCTCAGTTGAACAAGCTGACAAGGGTTTAGACTCAACTGTTCAAAACCGGCATTGATGTTGTTCCTAATCACCGTTTAAAAGAATACTTTACTTTCGGAGACAAGAAAAGCTTCACTTTGTACTTGAAAGACTACATGAAAAGGTGTTGGCTGAGTTGACCCTTTTTAAGAATTTGATTGATTGTAACTCTTTTTTGATTTCGTTCATTTGAATTTCAATTCATTTCATTTGAATGTATTCAATTCAAACGAATTGGAAATGAATTGCAATTCACTTTAACCAATTCATTTGAATTGGAAACGAATTGCAATTCATTTCTGCCTAATTCGTTAGAATTGATTCAAATTTTCATACAGATCGTTTTTGTGAAAATAATTCGTAATAGGTTGATCGTACACTGATCAACATCTACCATCATTTTGCGAAGATGTTGACATCTTACCATAAGAAATACACAAGCCTAAAATTCAACATTTTCACAAGATGTTCCTATCTCAGTTTGTTCAATTTTACATCTTTTGATTATTTGAGTGTCATCACTAGAAAAATGGCAATAAACTAGATTAATTTATTGGCATCACTGAAAAATTGTAATTTATGTGGAAAAAATATAAACCAATATTTGTTTAAAAATGAGCATCATAAGAAGGTACACAAATATTTTTTTTACATCTTCTTTCTCTAAAATGCTTTCAATAACTTTAATACTCTACATTAATACTTAAGTTTGTTCTAGCAAAACAACAATTATTCCAATTATAAATATTTGTAGTTAACCCATATTTTTATTTTTTATTAGCTAAAAGCGTCTTTGCTTTTTATTTTTCGACAGTTGAGTTGATGGTAAATGTTAGATGTAAGAAGATGTTGCAAATGTAAACTGATTTTCACATTTTCAACATCTTCCAGACGTTTCACTAAGATGTTGGTCATTGTAAAAAGCCTATAACGAATTAAAATCAAAAAAGTAAATACATAAACCATAACTGAAGCACTATAAAAGTAAGAGTCTTTCAATTGGTGTAGAATACTTTCAAAGCAAAATCGAGCAAAATATTGTCAGCTAGCTGTGTCCACAGCACATATGTATGTATGTATTTCTTAAAATTGTAGTTTTTAAAATAGTAAAATATCACTACACTTTCAGCATTTAATGTAAGAAAAGGAAAACAATCTACACATTGCTTTTTGGAAATGATAATTTTATTTATTTATTCACTGAAATTACTTTTTTTTTGCTTATTTATTAAATTTATTAAAAACTTTTTGATTGTTTGAGAACGCAACAAAAGGTCGGTGCCATCCATAATCGACCTATAAGTAATAAAGAATATGACTGAATACACTTACTACCTATTGCGGTTCAAGAATTAGGTAATATTCGTGAGAAACATGTCATGCACACCCTTAAATGTTTAGTAATTTTTATATTGGCCGAAGTAACACATCTACTGTAAACATTTCAAGATTCTACCTATTACGGTTTATAAAATAAGGCTATGTACGTAAAAATCATATCACTGTCGGAACGAGGAAAACATGTCACTGCCAGAACACCGTTTAATTTTTAGTAATTGTCGCATCAGCCGTGGCAACACATCTTCTGAACAAAATTTTAAGGGTCTACCTATTACGGTTCAAGAAATAACGCATTATACATGAAAAACACGTCACTGTCGGGAAACCTTTTAAGTTTTTATTATTTTTATAGGGGTCATAGTAATACCCCATCTGTGAAAATTTCAAGAGTCTACCTATTATGGTTAAAAAATTAGGCCATATTCATGCAAATCACGTCCCTGACGGAACGCCCTTTAATTTTTACTATTTGTTATCTATAAGTTTTAGTATTTGTTGCTATAGCGGCAACAGTTCTACATCTTCTGTGTAAATTTCAAGACAATCTATAGTTCCAGAGATAAAAGGCGCTGACAGACGGACAGACATTGCAGCGAAAACAATAGGGATACGTTTATACCCTTTGGGTACGGAACCCTAAAAAGAACAACAACTTGTACATAAGCTTTAAAAAAACAGGTATGTATATAAGACAAATAAGATAACATTAAGGGCCTGTTTTTATAAAACAAAAAAAAAAGGTGGTGTTCCACAGGGTTCAGTTATGGGGCCTCTGTTATTTACCTTGTATTTAAATGATTTATTTTCTAAACTTAGTATGGGTAAAACCTTAGCATTTTCCTATGCTGATGACATTCAAGTTTTATTTTTTGGCAGAAAAGAAACCATACCCGATTTTCAGTCTATAATAGATTATGGTATAAAGAGTATCTCTGATTGGATGATGGAAAATAAGTTTGCTATTAAGACACTTAAAACGAAAGCCATGCTATTTATCCCTACCCATAACTCCATTTTTGACATATATGTCTCTATTAATAATGTTGCTGTTGAATTTGTTGATAATGTAAAAGTTTTAGGAATTATAATTGACAACAAAATGAATTTTGAATATCATATATCTCATCTTGTGTCTACAGCAAATTTTTGTTTAAGAAGACTGTATAATACTAACATGTATCTGCCTTTACATATTAAATGGAAAATTGTTCATAGTTTGATAATGCCCTTATTATTGTATTGTGAAGAAGTATACACGGGCACTTATGCATACAATATTTATCGTGTTTATCTATTATTTAAGAGGGTTATGCGTTTTCCGTGCATATTAGATCACATGTGGTTCAATATGTTCAACGTTTCTTGGGAACATCATTTTATAATTTTATTAAAATACATTTGTTTCTGAATTTTTATTCGGTAATTCGCAATGGTTGCCCTGAATTTTTACTAAGGTTCTTTACATTTACTAAGTCTTCAAGATGTAATCAACTTGTTGTGCCCCGTAACTCATCATGGCTAGAGCGGTCATATCAAATGAGAGTCATACGTTCATTTAACACATTACGCTCAATCTTAAGACACTTCAATAAAACATACCCCACTCAAAGAAAAAGACTCATTGAATTTAGTTGCTTAATACCCCTTTCACACTTATCAACATCTAACATCTACCATCAATTCTCGAAAAGTGCTCGAAAATTTTCAACATCTTTACAAAATGTTCCTATATCATTTTGTTCCATCTTACATATGTATTTCGATTATTTTAGTGTCATGACTAATAAAATGGCAGTTATATTTGAAAAAAATATACCCAACAAACCAAATGACTTTAGAAAAATATTATAAAAAGTTTACCTACATAAGTCTTAAGATTAAAAAAGATTTTATGACTGTTTAAATACAAATTTGGTATTTTTATGGTTTCATGAAATTTCTTTAAGTGTTCATTTGTTACTTTTTGTAAAACCTTGTTCTAAAACCTTTTTCAGTTTTCAACGAGTAAACCGCTAACGGTACTTAAATGTTGTTTCTCACTTGCTAAATAAAGTAAGTTTTATAACTATAAACGTTTGATATAGTTCGTCGATTATAAGGTAAATTCTTTAAATAAAGAAAGAGAATTCGTTCTTGCCTTTTTATACCTATTTAATTCTTGTTTTTATATTTTTATTTTAAAATCGGATATACACCGAAACTTTGGTCCTTCGACCCGGATCAATACAAAAGAATTTATTGCCTCCACTGGGGAATCCACTGAATATTTGGCAGCCACCTTTACGGGGAATCAACTTTTATTTACATATTTAATAAAACTCATCAAATAAGGTTGGTAATTGATTTTAAAGTGAGTTTTTAAAACTTAATTTAAAGAAATTACATGCATATACGTGTATGTATGTGTGCCTTTACATAAAACGACAAGTGGTTATTAGTAATTGAATATTCGAAATATAACTTATTAATATTTTATATTTGTTTATCCCGATATATAAAAAGAGTTTCTCGATAAATTAATTATTGTACTTTTCGTGGTTTATTAATTTGAAATAAATTTATATATTATTTTTCCCTTTTTTCTTTTACACTTAATTCGTCACCCTACGGTCGGTCGATTTGACTACACAAAGTGAATTTATTGTTCTTATCAAAATACTTTCTCGGGTTTGATAATTTAAACGCAGCTTTTCTCTTTTTTTCTTTTTTACTTTCATATTTTTGTCGAAACCGATTTGTAGAAAAATGTCGTTGACTTCTTTTGATAGTTTTACTCGCGCTTCGGATGCTGTTTCCAAATTCGAGTTGTATTTCAACAATATTTCTGACGATGACCACCATGTGTATACAGTAGAGGTGATGGTTAAAGAATAAAGATAGTTATGGGAGAAAGTTAAGACTGTATATGAAGAATGTTTAGACTATCTTCAAACCTCTTCTAAAGTAAAACCGGGGGTTGTAGAAATAACTGAGAATAAATACCATAGTACTCTTAACACTTAAGCTCGTTGGATGAAGACAATGAGGATCAAGCGTGATGAGTTAGAGGCCCAATCTTAGTCTAGGGATCATATTAGTAGCAATGATAATGCGGCATTAGATAATTCCTGGCACAATTTGCCTCTTCCACCATGCGATATGGACATTTTCGATGGTAATTATCTTTCGTGGCCTACATTTAGAGATATTTTCACGGCCTTGATAATCTGAAGATTACATATGAAAACCCGGGTATGTTAGTAAATAATCAATTGAAGTGCCTTTTCAGTATAGAACCTATCGCTAAAGAGAATAGTTCAGCTTTGAAAAAGGATTTGGATTTGTTCTTAACAGAACGATTTCAAACCTTAGATTGTATTCGTGACCTTACAAGTTTAGAAACCGACAGCAACTTCGTTGAACGAAGGGTAAAAACTCATGTTTCTACCACAGGCTTATCTTACAATTATATTTTATGCCCAAATAAAAATCACGTTCTAAGATTTTGTCGTCGTTTTAAAAATTTGCCTGTTTCTGAAAGATTTTCTAATATAAAGAAGTTTAATTCGTGCATGAATTGTCTTTCAAGGTCACATAAAGTTAAAAATTGTAAAAGCGAATATAATATAACCACAATCTATTACATCGTAACATGTTTGCTAATAATAATAATAGATCATATAATAATAGGTCTCGGACGCAGCGAGCTAAAGTTAAATGGTCAAGGTTTCCGTATATCACAGAATTCGTCTGTTTTGTTGGGAACTGCTATGGTTAGCATAATTTCTCATGGTACCACTTACAGAGCAAGGGCCTTAATTGACCCAGCCTCCGAAGTTTCATTTATTTCGGAACGCCTGCGAAATAAAATGCAACTTCAGTCACATTATACGAATGTAAAGATTTCCGGTGTTAATAAAGAGACTCCTACAACTTCAAGGACAAATTGTAAGATTCGAATTGGATTTCCAATAGATAAGAGAATTGAATTGGAAACTTGTGCTATTCTTTTACCTTCAATTTCTGGTAATTTGCCATCATTTACTTGTCCTACGGATGTAAGAGGAAAATTATCGAAGTTACAATTAGCAGATGATAATTATTATAAAAGCAATCCTGTTTCGGCGTATATCCGATTTTAAAAGAAAATGTTTTTCAATAAAAAGAAATAAAACACGCAGAATTAAAATTCAATACTTGTAAAACATCTCCAAGTTTTATTAATAATAATAATAATTACCTTGAGTAATATAGAAGCACGTAATGCCTTTTTGATATCTAATCAACGATTAAAACAGTATGTCTTACCAAACTTAATCTTAAGCAAAAAATGGCCAACAATACTTAAATACCGTTAACGGTTTACTCGTTGAAAATAACAAAAAGGTTTTCCAACAAGGATGAGAAAACAGGTATCAATTTAACACTTAAAGAAAAGTTGGAAAAACCGTAAAAGTAACAATTTGTACGTAAACATTGCCGGCCACCTTGCAACGATAAAGGATGTTGCAAACAAGAACATACGTATAATTATTTGAGCCAATAAGGACTCGTGTTAAGTGTAAATAATACAATAAAATGAACCGATAAATATAAAATTAGAACGGCGATAACCCCGAAATAACCCATCCGAAAATAGTGTATTGGGCTAATGGAAGCCCAGGACTGACATGTATACGACCTTTTATAATTAATGGCATAACCTCAGGCCCTAAGAACAAAGCCACATCGCTCGAATGATTAAAGTGGGGGTCAGCTAGTTGGAGACTCTGATATGGTTCCGAAATCGAATCAACGATAGATACGGACGGTGTTTTGATGCCTTGCATTTTATGCAACCGAGCCCTGACTATAATTTTTTGTGCCGTATCATAAATCGACTCGATGTCAATCCGGCAATATTGCACATTTTCCACATTAAAAATTGGTATTTGTAATTTTTTGGCAAAGTCCTTGCAAATATAGCTAGATTGGCAGCACGCATCTAGCACGGCATGCAATGGAAGCCGCGAACGACCTTGTCGTAGGTTTAGTCTTAGTGTAGGTGAAGAGGACACTGATTGACGCAATGGTAAATGAGTATGAACCGATACCGATTTTTGTTGTTAGGTTTTCACTCTTGCCGATGAAGTCTTATGCTCGTGAAGCAAAGAATTGTGGGTTTGTTTGCAATGTTTGCAAGTTGCCACACTCTTACAATTTTTGCCAACATGCCCACTCGACAAGCAGCGAAAACAAATTCTATGTACCGCCACCATTCGAAGTCTGCGCTCCAGGCTCATGTCCCTAAACTTATAACAAAATCGCAGAGGGTGATTTTTACCATAAAATCGGGCATTTAGATGTGGAATGGCAGGGCTTGAATCTGCGTCATGAGCCTGAACCACAGCCTTCAAAGTGAGGACGTCCATTTTTTCAACCGTTGGGTTATTTTGGAGTTCAAAATTAATATTATTCTCATTTATAATTGGCACAGAAGGTGCCAGAATCAAAGGATCTTCAATACCGGCAGATGGGACCTCGACGGAGGGATCACAGGCAAAAGTTTTCCGAATTTGTGCTGGATCGCTGGTTTCCATTGCCTCTCCATAGTCAAGTAGACCATAATCCAAAAAATCGGCTTGTAGAGCAATTTTGGTAGAGTCCATAACGCTAGGAAAAGAGAGGTTAGTATTTGTAAAAATTGATAAAGAAAAGTGAAGTTAAACTACTATTCGTTCAATACAACAAGTTTGGTTATTGGACGATTTATTTGACCGTTTTGTGTGCGAATATCGGCAACACGAACGTGGCCGTCAGTGCCAATATAAATTTTTTCCACTAGTCCTAACTTTCATGATGTTGCCGGCAATTGCTCATTCTTTATTACAACTAGGTCATTAACAGCAACCTCCCTTTGGGGATGTTGCCATTTGTAGCGTTTGTGCAAACCAACGAGATACTCATCCTTCCTTCTTTTACAAAATTCATGAATTAAAGCCTTTACTTTACGATATCGATTGACTATACTAATCGTGCTGTCATATATTGTTGGTTCTGGCGGAGCCAAAATGGCCGAGCCAATCAAGAAATGTCCTGATGTTAAGGCAATCGGTTCACCAGGATTATTAGGCATAGGACATAGGGGACGAGAATTCAAACAAGCCTCTATTCTAGCCAGAATCATAGATAGTTCTTCAAACGTGTAACGGCAAGATTGCACCTCTTTTCGAAAATGTAGTTTAAAGCTTTTTACCCCAGTTTCCCAAAGTCCGCCCATATGAGGAGCTCCAGCTGGTATAAAACGCCATGTCAAGCCTTTATGGCCAAAAGTGGAACACATTCTTACCTGACATTCTTTCAAAAAGGTTCGAAAGTCCCTTGTTATTTCATTCGAAGCACCAACAAAATTCGTACCATTGTCGGAAAGCATGGTTTGAGGACAACCTCTTCTTGAAATAAATCGATTGAAAGCCGCTAAAAATGAGTCAGTCGATAAATCTGACGCAGCTTCCAGATGTATCGCTTTCGTAGAAAAGCATACAAAGATGCCAACATAACCTTTTGTTATTTTGCATGATTTTCTATTATGATTCTTAACATCAAAGGGTCCTGCGAAATCAACCCCAGTGGTTGTAAATGGGCGATCAAGAGTAGTGCGTTCCGGGGGAAGGCCATTATTTGACTGCAAGAACGCTGTCTATCAATTATACACCGCTTGCATCGCCGAATTACCGTGCGAACTAAATTCCTCAAACGAGGTATCCAATACTCACAACGGTAGATTCGCAACATTAATTGATGTCCACTTTGAATTGAAGTCAAATGTATAAATTCCGCCATAAGCTTCGCGAAACGGCAGTCATATGGTAGAATAATAGGGTACTGTTCACGATACGACAGTGAAGGTGATTTCGCAAGTCGGCCATTTAATCGCATTAATCCTAGCTCATCAAGAAAGGGATTTAAAGGTACTAAAGAACTCTTCGATGGTAAGGGCATCTTATCTAAAAGATTTTTATACTCTTCAGCGTAATATACCTTCTGAGCAACAACCGCTAAACGTACCTTTATCCTTTTTAGCTCATCACTAGACACGAAATTATCTTCATAATTAAAATGACCTTTATGGGCTGGATGCGTTGAGTGAAAGAATCGAAAAATGTATGCAATGACGCGCATAGCCCTATCTAAAGATGAAAATCGTTCTAATATGTCCTCAAATTTTGAAAAAAATGATGCATGAACCTTGACCTTTCGACTTTCCATATCAGTGTCAAGATTTCCTAAAGTTGGTATATACCAACTGGTTTTGTCCTGTTTTAACCATTTTGGGCCGTGCCACCAGAGTTTACTTTTCGATAAAGTAAGCGGATTCACCCCGCGGCTGCCCAGGTCAGCAGGATTGTCCTCTGAACGAACATGAAACCAATTGTGGTTTCCAACATTTTCTTGAATTCGACAAACCCTATTCGCGACAAAGGTGGTCCAAGAACAAGGAGGTTATCGAAGCCAAGCTAAAACAATTGTTGAATCTGTCCAACAATAAACACGCTCAATAGCGATTTCAATTTCCCTAAGGACATTTTTTAACAATTCCGATGCTAAAATCGCCCCGCACAACTCAAGGCGAGGTAACGAAACTGATTTAAGTGGTGCTACTTTCGTTTTAGAGGATAATAAATGAGTATGAATTTCTCCACTTGGCGACTCAGTTCGGATATAAATTACCCCCGCATATGCCTTTTCCGAGGCATCTGAAAAAATGTTAAGTTCGGCAGTCGAGTGCTTGTAATATTTTACCCATCTTGGCACTTGAATGAAGTTTACTTGGTGAAAAAAATCAACAAACTTTAACCATTCCTTTTCCGTAGAAGGTGTTAGTATGTAATCCCAACCGATATTATCAAGCCAAATAAGTTGCATTATCATTTTTGCTGTGACAATTACCGGACTTAACCACCCAACCGGATCAAAAAACTTAGCTATAGTTGATAATACTTCCATTTTTGTATACCCCGATTTAACTTCCAGCGGAGAAACTTTGAAAAAGAACGAATCTAATTGAGCATTCCAAAAAATTCCTAAAGTTTTTGAACAACTGGACTCTGGGTGCTGACGTCGATGGCAATTGTGGTTCCACGTCCACTGCATTTACACTTTGTCTTGCATTTAAATTATTATTATTGTTGTTGTGGTTGTTACTATTATTATTAACTGAATTATCTGTTGGTGAATTACGATGGAGTAAGGTATGATGTCTCTGATGACATATGAAGCAATTATGTTCACTTTTGCAATCTTTGACTTCATGGGATTTCAACAGATAATTAACGCAGCAATGAAATCTTTTTATTGTAGAGAATCGCTCAGATATAGACAATTGTTTAAACCGACGACAAAATCAAAGCAAATGCGATTGCTTTGGACATAGAACACAGGAATTAGATAAAGCTGTACTAGACATATGTGATTTAACTTTTCTATCAAAAATTTTCTTCTCTGTTTCCAAACTTGTAAGATCGCGTATACAATCTAAAGTTTGAATTCGTTCTGTTAAGAATATATATAAGTCCTTCGAAAGAGACAAAGCAGTTTTGTTCTTTATACTTTGCTCCCAAAATGTTACCGTTTGATTTGGCAATCGTTGAAGGCAAATAAAAACAATAATCGGATCCCAATTATGAGTATCTATTTCATAAACAGACATAGCAGTTAAAACATTATTAATTCCGCGTTGTAAATTTTTTAGGGCCGAACTATTTTCTTTTGTTACAATTTCTAGGCTAAAAAGGCCCTTTAGTTGGTTATTCACCAACATTCGCGGATTCTCATACGTGTGCTTTAGATTTTTCCCCGCGATTTCAAACCCAGCGTTAGTTAACGGACACTTAGAAACGATTTCTTTAGCCTCTTTTCCAGTTCTCTTGACCAAGTAACACAATCTTTCAATATTACTGAGACGGCTATTATTAATATATAAGGCCATGTAAGGTAATCACAAAAAAGATATCCGTATCACATGGTGGTAGGGGTAGGTTATGGCAAGAATTACCAGCAACCGAAGTTTCAAAACTACTCTTAGAACGTTTCGGTTCAACCTTTGACCCTAGTTCATCACCTTTCAATTTTATTGCATTCATACACCGAACGTATGTGTTAAGGGTGCTTGAATATTTCCCTTCAGCAACTTCTAACAAGTCAGATTTTATTTTTGGGGACGCTTCTAAATCAATTAAACACTGCTCGTATTCAAGTTTGACTTTTTCCCATAGTTTATCTAATTCACGAATCAATATCTCAATAGTATAGCCGTGGTAATCCTCATCTCGAATTTTGTTAACGGTTATTTCAAATTTAAAAATGGCATCTGAAGCACGAGTAAAACTTTCAAAATATTTTTCCGACATTTCGAAATAAATTTAAATTTACTATTATGTTTAAGAAGAAAGTCTTCGCTGAATTTGTAAAAAAAAAAAAATTTCAATAACAAATTTAATCAAACAAACTTAAAGAAGTCAAATCGACCGACAGTAGGGTGAAAAATGGTATAAGTAAAAGAAGAATACTAACAAAACTCGTTTTAGTTTACACAAATATCACCGGCTACAGATTTAATTAAATTTTAAGAAAAGTAAGTAAATCACTCTGAATATAGTTCACGATATATCAATATAAATATAACAAATCAAGATGTTAAATCAATTTACTAATTAATTACCACACACGTATTCTTGCAAAAAATTTTTAAAGAATTAATAAACAATTAATTTGCTTGTAAATACACCGCACTGTTTATGAATAAAATACGCGGAATTATGAAATAATTTCAATTAACTAATTTATTTATTTATTGGTATTAATCGGATTTGTTATTATTTCTATTAAAAGGTTTAATAAATATTAACTTTAACTTTTATTAATTTACATTTATTTTGTAGCTGTCTGTCTTCAAATTAAATTCAGATTTGTTAAAATAAGTATGATAAACAAATTTTTAAAAGGTACTTTTTTATAGATAATTCACAATTAGCGCACTGTATTATCTTTGTTCGCACTCAATAACCAATTACTTGTTTTTTATCTTCTTATACTCACACATATGTACATATACACCCGAATGTATGTATGCATGTATGTATGTTCAACAATATAATAACTTCTTTTTGTTTTAACACAATTCACTTTTCTTCAAATCAATTTACTAACCTTGATTTTATAAATTTGTTGGATGATGAAGATTCTTTTTGAAAATAAATTTCCCGTAAAGGATTGCTTGGAGATAGCGTTGAATTCTTGCTTGTTTTATCCGGCTCGAAGGACCAATATTTCGGCGTATATCCGATTTTAAAAGAAAATGTTTTGCAATAAAAAGAAATAAAACACACAGAATTAAAATTCAATACTTGTAAAAAATCTCCAAGTTTTATTTATAATAATAATTACCTTGAGTAACAGAGAAGCACGTAATGTCTTTTTGATATCTAATCAACGATTAAAACAGTATGTCTTACCAAACTTAATATTAAGCAAAAGATGACCAACAATACTTAAATACCGTTAACCGTTTACTCGTTGAAAATAACAAAAAGGTTTTCCAACAAGGATGAGAAAAAAGGTATCAATTTAACACTTAAAGAAAGTTGGAAAACCGTAAAAGTAACAATTTGTACTTCAACAAATCCAATTGATCTTTTACTTGGCGCTGATTTGTACCCTTCTATTGTTCTTAATCAAGTTCGTCGAAATATCTTAGGATCGCTATTGGGTCAGAAAACCGTTTTCGGATGGATTTTAACGGGCCCAATCGATACTTCAATCACAAAAGTAAACGTTTTTCAATCTTGTGTTAACTCTACAGACGACGATAATTAGAACAATTCGAAGTTTTGTGGAAAAAGAAAAAAAGTAATAAGACTATATAAGGGTTACAAGCGACATAAAGAGATTGCTATTAATGATTTCTTATTCGTGATAGGTGTACTGACCGATGTTCGTATTCAAAATGAAATAATCAATCAACTAATAACCAAACTGTGTTGAATGAATTATATTCACTTATCACTTTACTATTAATTACTGTTATTAACCCTTATTTATTTTTTATAGAGTATTATTTGTTTTTGTCGGTCCATCATGACCGCAACAGGAGTCCATCATGACTCAAACTCAAATAAAATCAATAATTTACGTTTTATACATACATATTATAATAACCGAAATTAAGAAAAGCTTAAAATACATTGTTTTATATAAGCTTATTCTTCTTATTCAAGTTGTATTGTCGTTTGATTGCTATTTGGTTTGTTGGGTAATCATTTGCTTACATGTATGTATTTGTTTGTTAAAAATACATAATTTGATTAAAATATATTTGAATTTGTTTTTTTAATAATTTATTGTAAAAAGGAAACGATATGCAATAATAATATACATATGTACATTTAATTCAATTATTAATTTTTAATGATTATTCTGGATCTTTTGGATTAATAAATTATGGACAACAATGTGAGTTTTTAACATTTTGGCACAATAATGATGGTAGATGTTAGATGTTGCAGTGTTCAGTTCAGTTTTTCAACATATTCCATGTGTTTCCAGAAAATGTACTCAAGTGTAAAAAGCCTATAAATAATGTCATCTAGTAGTTAGGGATCGGAATAAACGGAACTGTAACTATTTTTAGCATTTTATGTCATTAACCGTGTTCAGTGCCTGATGCGAGTGGTCTTGCGAAGGTGAAAATGCGTTATATGTATCTTTCAAATTTAACGAAAACGATAGGTATTTTGTTTTTGGATCTATGATATTTAGCACTTGCACTTTTGCGGGACCATTTGCATTAAACAATTAGGCTTACAAATTACAAATGGAAGATAAAAAACCTTCTCACATTTGGTATTTATAAAACATTTGAACATTTTCGTTTTTTTAAGTTAATTTAACTGCAAAAATAAAATAGTTGAATATTCAGTTAAACCAGAATATTTTTTTTTAAATATTAAAAATTCAACTTGCAATAAATAAACTGCATGCTGAAAATTATTGGAATTATTGATTATACATTTGTTTTTTTTAAATACCAATCCAATAAAAATAACTACAATCCAATAAGAGTAACTACAAACACAAATATTTTTACTTAAAAAAATTAATAAAAATTACGTAAATATAAACCCATTACCTTTATTTGTAGTTAGATATGTTATGTTAAGTTATTATTTTTTAAACACATACAGTGGATCAATAAAGTTTAGGCAGAACATGATTTTCAAAAGTGTTTCGCCAATATCTTTGCATCTGCATAACTTGATAAAATAATTTTCATGGCGTTTTTAAGATTGATAGGTTTATTGACCATTTAACACGATAAATAATTCATATCTAATTATACAACGACTTTTAAACTAAAAAAATAAAGTAAGTCTATGTAAAACAAATTTAAGCACACATGTGAAAATGTTCGGTATATTCGTGGTTTTTGCTTGTTTAGTATTTGGTTGAACCTCCTTTAGCTTGGATAATTGCTTCTATACTTCTTACTAGGTTAGAAGTTTCATCAGGAGTATTTTTTTCCCATTCTAAGCGAAGTGTAGCTTTAAGTGATTCTTTGGATGTAATGTGATGTTTCCGTATTTTTTTTCTCTAGTTAGTGCCAAGTATGCTCTATAGGATTCGTGTCTGGCGATTGCAGAGGGGTTTTAACTGTTTTCAGTGGTATATAAGTCATTCCTGCACAAGATATGAAGGATGTTTTGGGTCATTACCTTGTTGGAACAAGAATTTCCCATTTAAGCCCAGCTTCGCTACACTTGGAGATAAGTTTTCTTTTAAAATATTTAAATAAGAGTGCTTGCCCATTTTGTCGTCTTTAAAGACAAGATTTCCCACCCCAGATGCCGCCATACATCCCCAAACCATAACATTGCCACCACCGTGCTTCACAGTCTTAATATTATTTTCTTAAAGCTCTTTGTTTTTCGCCAAATTTTTTGTGGACCATCTGATCCAAAAATGTTAAACTTCGATTCATCGCTAAATATCACACTGTTCCAGAAGGCTTCAGGCTGATTAATGTGGAGTTTTGCGAACTCTAACCGCTTTTTCTTGTTTATATCTGAAAGACAAGGTTTGCGACGGGGACTCTCCCATGATATCCTGCTCTGTGCAGCGTATTTCTTATTGTTTGTGGATTAAGGTCTTCACCAAAACTTTTCTTTACTTCCCGACACAATTCTACTGCTGAAATCTTTGGATTTTGAGCCAGTGCAGCAACAATGATTCGCTCCTGACGAGATGTAAATTTCTTTGGACGTCCTCCTCTCCTCTCACGATCTAATTTGTTGGTCTTTTCATAATGTTTTATGATGTTTCTTACACATTTTGCTGTTTTCGCCACGAATTAAATACCAAGAATATTTTTTTACATTTAAAACTCTCGCCTACTGAGGATTTAACATGTGCAGAAACATGAATTGAAATAAAAAAGTGGAAATTTACCGTTATAAAAGAGATTAAAGAGCATTAATGCAGTATGTGCCTAAACTTTTTTATATCGACATGGCTTTTTTTTTAGTTTTTAAAGCGTTGTATAACTATTAGAAATAATAAGATATAAATTATTCTTTGTTCTAAATGGTCAATATAACTGTCAATCCTTAAAACGATATCAAAATTATTTTATTAAGTGAAAAAGATGCAAAGTTATTGACAGAACACTCTTGAAAATCATGGTGTGCCTAAACTTTATTGATCCACTGTACATAAATACATAACTTATAATATAAAAACACAAAACGCAGACTACAGGACAAGTTCAGTTCAGATGAGTATACACCTGCTCCTGCTCTACCGTTCATAAGAGAACTATCAGTAAAGATGGTGATGTCGTTCTCCATACACTCATTGTGTATAACGCCTTCCGCAATGAGTGTCCGATGCAGTCTTTCGACTATCATTCTTCTACTCATGCGCTCCATCGGAATTTGAGCTTCCCTAACCCCACTATTAACTAGGTCCAGGATGCTCTTATGCCCTATGTACGGCCCAAAGCCATGTCAAATGGTATCGCATTTCATACGCAAAGCTGACATTGCAGCCGTTGACCTAATGAATCAGTCCAACGGCATCAATCCCAACATTGCCTCAATTGTTTGTGTTGGAGCAGTACGCATTACGCCACATATATTCATATAAGCAATCCTCTGAACCCCATCTAACCTACGCTTAACTATAATCTGAGAGGCTTTTGGCCACCAAACCGCATATGCATAAGTTATTATGAATCGGACCATCATTATGTAAATCCAGTATGCAGCCTTTGGCGAGATTCCCCACTTATGGCCACAAACTTGTTTACACCTATGCAAGATCCTTTTTGTTTTCCGTATCTTCATTTCATATGTTCGTTCCTGGAAAGTTCCTTATTCAGAATGACTTCCCGATAGTTCACCTTCTTTGAAAAACTGAAAGGCCAACAGCTCCTGACTACCCTACCCCGGATTCTGGAACGCCCAGTTTTGAGATTTATAGCTCTCGACCTAACAATAGCTGTTGATCCATTTCATAATAATGGGCTCAACCCCACGCTCAGCAAAAGCATTTCTCAACTTCGCGAAAGAGATTTTTAAAGGCACCCTTAATATCCATAAAGATGGATCATGCAGCGTCACCATTAAGGATTTCTCTTTCCGCGACTCTGAAAAGTTCCTGCAGAGCGGTATCACTAGATCTACCTGCTCTTTATGCATGTTGGTATCTACTCAAGGGCATTGTTTTCAATAGAAAAGATGTCAGGATTACTGGCCTGGAGGACTTGGCTTCCGTATAGTACTTTTATCCGGTTTTTGAAGAAGTTTCCCTCCAAGCCACCGGGATAAAGGGTAAATAAATTCCATCCATTCCAGCCGCTTTGAATGGTGCAAAAGATAGTATTACACTTCTAACACCATTTAGAGTCACTATCCTTACGGCGTCGGTCGGGTTCTTCTAAAAATACAACATTTATTTTATTTTAATATACTCATATTTTTGGCGTTGTAAAAATTGGTTACTTTTTAAGAAAAAATCGTCAAATCGGAATTTTTGGACCAAAATCGTCAAATGACGATAAATCGTCAAATCTGGCAGCCGTGGTATTAGCTAAAAAACGAATGTTGGGAAAAACACAAATAAACAAAAAGTAGCTTTCATTGCTAATCGAAAATTGGCTGTAGCAATAGAGCTGCAAAACTATCGATAGTCGGCCCATTCGATAGTTTACTTAAAAACTATCGAAGTTTTTTAACTGGTAATTAAAATCAACAAAAAACATGAAAATCAAAAATCATAGAGTAAAAGAAGTAAACAAGGAAACAAGAATTTAAAAATGGACCCATATGGATATAATAAAATGTTATATAACTATTAATCGCCTGTCTAGCTGTGAATTTTAATCCTATCAAGAGGGTAGTTTTATAATTCCACGACCTTTTGTATTTGCAGCGGAGTAAGTTTCATCGTAAAACTGATCCCGTTAAGTGTTAGCTAATACTGCAGAGTTCTGCGCAAGTTGCGTCATTTACGAGGGCAGTTTGATAATCACATGACATTTTTTATATCTACTGCAGTAATTTGCAATTCAATGCTGAATCTCATTGGATGGAGCTAGACAGACCAGTAATAGTTATATAACATTTTATTATGTCCATATCGGTCCATTTTTAAATTCTTGTTTCCTTTTTTATTCCTTTTATGTTTTAAGATTTTTCGAATTTTATGTGTTTTGTTAATTAATATTGAAAGACTATCAATCGATAGTCAGCCGAAAGAAATCTATCGATACTATCGATTGTTTTGCAGCAATACAAATATAAGGTGGTAAATATTAAAGTAAAAATATTAAAACACGAGGGGAGCTTTTAGGTAGTGGTAGACTTCGTTCTCACCAACAGACGATTGATGATTGAATACATTTTTTCTTGCATTCCTTTATATGAGTTTAGTTGGTTAACCTTCCGTTACTAACATGAATTTTATAACACGCTTCCTAACATCGGTCTCTTAAGATCAAAGCGTAGAAAACATTAATTTCTGCACATTAAAAACTTATTTAAATATATTTAATTTTTATTCCTCATTATTGTATTCAATAATAAAACAAACATAAAAAACGACAAAACAAACTTTCATTAAATATCACATAAGCAAATCTTAAAAAACAGAATAACAAAAAGATGAGTGCTGTAATTCATTTTTTATAAGTGAGATCAACTTAAAATTTTCTTATTGATATAATAATGGAACGAAATCTAATTATAAAAGTAATTAGTCTTTATTATCATCTTGAAATAGACAAGTTTAGTACATGGGGAGAATATGTTACAAATGCAGAAATCTGCTACACTCAAAACACTAATACTTAGTTTTTCTATTCTTTTTTGATCCACAATCTATACAGAGTTTATGATAGCTTAAAATTGTTCGAAGTCCACTGTCTGTATAACCAATCATTGCGGGACTTATAGGTGGCTTGTATTAAACACAATCATACGTTTACCTGAAGTTATAGGTTCTCAGAAAGTTACACTTTTACTAACATCGGTCTCACAGGTCGAATCAATGAAAAACTAATAAAACACACTTTAGCAGGGATATTTGCACAACGGCAGCAACAAAAGCATTGATAAACCGAAAGGTAAACAAAGGCTGAAAGCTGAAAGAAAGCTTTCGGTCTGTGAGACAACATGTTAGTAACGGAAGGTTAAATAGATGATGTCTACAACTAAAGACTACTCAAAGTACATAGATAGATACGAAGAGTGCTGATGACGGACACAGCTGTCTAGAAAATGCATTCCATTCTGATGGTGCCTAACATTAAAGTTTTTCCACTTTTTCTTTAATATTAATCACCTAATTTGTAATTTAAATTATTCTTTCTTAGCGAGAATAAAACGAACTTAAGCTTGACTTCAAATTTCATCTGTATGTAAATTATAAAAATAAAATTATTAAAATTTTTTTTATATCTTCCTAACTTTTTTATATGCTATAAATATAATAATTTTAAAGTCCTTATTGTATAATAATAGGTGCGATCCCGTACTTTTTGGGAAAATTTCGGTTAAATGAGAGAAAATAAATAAATTCTCTTAGAGACAAAAATGCCCGAAAGTACGGGAACACAAAAAACCAACTTTGTATCCCAAAACGTGGTTTTAAAGTGTTTTGCATGCATTTGCACATAATAAAAAATAAAAACACAAATATTTTTATAAATGACATTTTTACTTTACCATACGTAGTATAAGGTAAAGTATAGTAATCATGAAACAAATCGAGGTCGGGATTTCGACGGATTTATATGTTTTGAGGTCTCCTGAATTTATTTTTAGGGTTCCGTACCCAAAGCATAAAAACGAAACCCTATTGTTTTCGCTATATTCCGTCTGTCAGCGCCTTTTATCTCTGGAACCGTAATAGGTAGACTCTTGAAATTTTCACAGATGATGTATAGCTGTTGCCGCTATAGCAACAAATACTAAAACTTATAGGGTGTTCCGATAGAGAAGTGTTATTCACGAATATGTGTTTATTTCTTAAACTGTAGGAGGCATAGACTCAAGATTTAAATATAGTAATTAAAAATTAGTTCGCTATATATACAAGTATAACAAAAAATAAACCTAAAAATTAAAGGGTGTTCCAATAGTAGTGTGATTCACATGTATAAGGCCTAAGTTTTGAACCATAATAGGTAGACGCTTGAAATTTTCACAGAAGGTGTATAACTGTGGCCGCTATAGTAGCAAATTCTAAAACTTATAGGGAGTTCCGATAGAGAGGTGTTATTAACGAATATGAGCTTATTTCTTGAACTGTAGGAGGAATACAATAAAAATATGCAAGCAGTAATTAAAACTTAGTTCGCTATATAAACAAGTCTAAAAAATAAACCTAAAAATTAAAGGGTGTTCCGATAGTGACGTGATTTGCACGAATAAGGCCTAAGTTTTGAACCATAATAGGTAGACTCTTGAAATTTTTACAGAAGGCGTATAACTGTGGCCGTTATTGCAACAAATATTAAAACTTATAGGGTGTTCCGATCGAGAGGTGTTATTCACGAAAATATGTTTATTTCCTAAACTGTAGAAGGCATAGACTCAAGATTTAAAAACAGTAATTTAAACTTAGTGCGCAATATAAACAAGTATAAAAAATAAACCTAAAAATTAAAGGGTGTTCCGATAGTGGTGTGATTTGCATGTATAAGGCCAAAGTTTTTAACCATAATAGGTAGACTCTTTAAATTTTCACAGAAGGTGTATAACTGTGGCCACTACAGCAATAAATACTAAAACTTATCGGGTGTTCCGAAAGTGAATTGTTATTTGCCTTTATTTCCACTTGAAATTTGCAGACAGTAATTTACTCTATGTTCGCTTTCTAAACAAGTATATAAAATTAAACCTTAAAATTAAAGGGTGTTCCGAGAGTGTCGTGGTTTGCGTGTATATGGCCTAAGTTTTGAACGATAATAAGTAGACTCTTGAAGTTTTTACAGGAGGTTTATTACTATGGAAAATATAACAAATAATAAAAATTAAAGGGTGTTCCGACAGTGACGTGATTTTCATGTATAAATCCTTATTTTTTTAACCGTAATAGGTAGACTCTTAAAATTTTGTACAGGAGATATGTTGCCACGGCCGATATGACAATTACTAAAAATTATAGGGTGTTCCGACAATGACATGTTTTTCACGTAAAGTGACTTTTTTAATCGTAATAGGTAAACTGTTGATATATTCATAGAAGAAGAATTTCCATGGCCGTTATAAAAAATAACAACATTTAAGGGTGTTCCGGCAGAGACATGATTTTTACTTAAATAGCCTTATTTTTTGAATCGTAATAGGTAGACTCTTGAATTGTTTACAGTAGATGTTGTACTTCGCCGCTGTAACAATTACTAATTACTAAAGGGTGATCCGTCAGTGACATGTTTTTCACGTATATTACCTTATTTTTTGAACCGCAATAGGTAGGCCTGATATTTTTATAGAAAGTGTATTACCATGGACGTTATAACAATTCCTAAAATTAAAAGGGTGTTCCAATAGCAATGCAATTTTCGCGAAATAATTTAAAGTCGTACTAAACATAGTACGGAACCCTACGTGTGTGAGACTAACTCGCACTTGACTGATTTATTACTATTTTCGTGATGATGTCTGTGGGTGTGTATGCCACTATTTTTGTGAAGTTTGTACAGGTCATACCGTTTGACATATCAAAATGAAATTTAGCATGTGCCTTTGGTATATGGAAATGAAGAGCTGTATAGTTTTTGGACATAATCGGGAGAGGGCAAGGGGTAGTTTCCTTAACCCCAAATTTAGTGAACGGTCTACAGGTCATACCGTATGACATATTAAAACGAAATTCAGTATGTGCCTTTGGTTTATGGAGATGAAGAGCTGTATAAATTTTGGGCATAATCGGGAAGGGGCAAGGGGTAGTTTACTTACTCCCAAATTTTGTAAACGCTCTACAGGTCACACTGTATGACATTAAAACAAAATTCAGTATGTGCCTTTGGTTTATGGAGATTAAGAGCTGTATAAAGTTTGGCCATAATCGGGAAGGGGTAGTTTACCTAACACCCCAAACCGAAAATAATTAATTTTTCGATTCGAATAAACTTCGAACTTTTATTCTTTGTGTAATATATCTATAAAAATATCTGTTTCCATTTGGTATGGTAAAGTTGAGTGTAGGCCACTCCAGTTTTATTTTCTAATTTTTCATGTAAAAAATTTTTAAATAATAGTTTTTGTGAGCATAAAAACATATGTATGTACATACATACATTTTTTTAATGTTGTCCATTTTCAAATATTACAAATATTTTCAAATAATACGGGAACAGTTTTCGGTATAATTGGGATCCCGAGGGTTCCCAATGTTGAGCACGGGATCGCACCTAATATATTTTTGACTTATAAAGTATTCTGGCAATACGTCTTTGGCCTTATAGGCTTTCTGTATTGTTAATAAATAAATACAATTCTAATAACACAAATGTATATTGATACATCGCGACTAATTGCATTTTAAAAAGATTGTGACTACCGGAAGGTTAAAGAAGGATTATTATTATTAGGATATACACAATTACTAAAAAACATGTTCTCTTCACTTTTTCAATAATCTTCCAATTAATTATTAAATCATTCATATTAATTTATTTTTGTATTATTTTTTTTAATTTTAGGGATATAATACCCATGATATTGGATCAGTACTATACCAATCTTAAAACTCAAGTTATTAAAGCAGAACGTCGTGTGCTCAAAGAGTTGGGATTCTGTGTGCATGTCAAACATCCACACAAATTGATTGTAATGTACTTGCAGGTGCTGAAATACGAAAAGCACGAACAACTTATGCAGATGTCATGGAATTTTATGAACGATTCCTTACGTACCGATGTATTTATGCGATACAACCCAGAAACTATAGCTTGTGCTTGCATATATCTAAGTGCTCGTAAGCTATCAATACCTTTGCCATCGCAACTGTATTCCTGGTATGGCATATTTCAAGTACCCGAAGATGATATTATTGATATTTGCTATCGTGTCATGGAATTATATACGCGCGGAAAACCTAATGTTGATAAATTAGAAGAAGCCGTAGAAGTGTTGAAGAAACGTTATATGGAGTCGAGAAATAAGACGAAAGAACAAAATACTCCACCAGCCGTAACGGCAGTTGATCGTAGTAATGGCTCCCATAATGCTTGGGGAGGTTTTATACAGCGTACTATTCCATTACCTTTGCCTAATGAAAAGTCTCCCAATAAAGATTCTAGATCTAGGTCTAGATCGCGAGATTCACGGAGAACGGCTCGTTCTAGATCACGTTCACGATCGCGCTCCCGCTCAAATTCAGCAAATCGTTATAAGAAATCGCGACGTGAACGTGAAAGAGAACGGGAACGTGAACGTTCAAGATCTCGTACCCCCCCACCCTCTAAAAACAAGAAAAAATCAAGACATTATTCTAGATCACCGTCAAGTTCGCCACATTCCAAACACCGTAAAAGGTAAATAAAACTTATTTTTATTATTCGCTTTTTAATTATTAATTTTTTTTTAGGAAATCTTCACGCGATCGTCATACTGATAAATATATAGATAATAGACGTGACAAATATCATGAAAAATATCAAGATAAACGACCTATGCACCATCATCACACCTCTTCTTCCTCAAATAGTAATAAACATCATCGCGGTTACACTTCATCTCATCGTGGTACACATCGTGATAACTCCCATGATTCTCGACATCATAAACGTTAATTTCATACCTTTTTAATCGACCCTATTTTTAATTTGAGTATGACGTCTAACTGTAAATCCAAAAATAATTAAATTTATTTACAAAATGTATGTCTAGCAGATTATTGTAACCTTGACCTTGACCAGCATTAGTCAAAAATATATCAATCAACTAGGAACAGTTGGCATTTGTAAGATTACTTTTTTTCTTTTTTTAGGTAAAAGACAAAGTTTTTGCAATTGGTGAGTATCGGTACAATATTTTATCCATGAGTTTTATTTTTGACTTCAAAATAATAATTATTTTTTGAGTTTTATTTTTTGCTTGAAAAATAACAGTTATTTTTTGAGATTTATTTTTAGCTTGGAAAACAATAGTTATTTTTCAAGTTTTATTTATGACTTGAAAAATAATAATTATTATTGATTGGAAAATAAAAATTACTTCTTCAGTTTTATTTGTTGCATGAAAAATAAAAGTACTTTTGATTTGCATAAACATACATACATGCACTTATGCACATGGTTGTACCAACGATTGTTTATAATGAACTTATTTTTCGCGATTTCGAAAAATTTTAACACAATATTAAATAAATTTTAATTAATTTAAAACTAGAAAATAATTTTTCTTTTAGATTAAACTTTATAAAAAATATTGTATTTTTTTCTTTTTTATTTGCATATTTTGTGCTCATATACTTGGACATTTCCACAAGATAATGGCACCACGTAGTGTCAAAAACTAGATTGCAGGGAATAAAATGAAGACCTTATTTTAACCAGCACAAAGTCGTGAATTAAATCCTATAGAAAATCAACAGGGGATTATAAAAAGGGCAGTAGCTTAACAAAAATTCAAAAACAAGCCCATTTTAATGAAAATGATGCATGTGGAATGGGAGGAACTAAGTCCAGCCCATTGAGCTGAATTGTTCTAAACTATGACACAACGCTAAAGTGCAAGGGATTAGGGGTTTTTCAACTTAGTATTATTCTAATATAAGGTAAAATTACTAAAAAAATCTATATTCATGTGATAACTATCTTTTTTTTTCAGATGACTTAATTATACGAGCACAAAATATGCAAATAAAGAAGAAAAAAATATAATATTTTTTATAAAGTTTAATCTAAAAGAATTTTTTTTGTAGTTTTGAAATTAATTAAAATTTATTTTATATTGTGTTAAAATTTTTTTGAAATCGTGAAAAATATGTTCATTATAAACAATCTTTGGTACAACCATGTGAGTGCCTTAATTATATGAGCATAAGTGTACATACTCAATCTAACAACTTCCACTAATATTCACTTGTTATTTGTTTACAAAACCTTAGTATGCTAGTTTTTCTTTAAAAAGGTTTACATAAAATAGTAATTGAAGCTGTTGCAGATTAAAATTATCATTTTTAAATTTTGAATTTTTAACTGATTTCGATCAGTATTGTATTTATTTATGTTTATGTTGCCGTACTTAATTTTGTCGTTTGTATCATTGTCACTTTTATTTTATGTAAAAATGAACTATGTCAACCCTACGTTGAGTTCGTATTCTCAACTTCCGTTTTGGATACACATTTTAAATAGTCTTCTTTGTTCTCGTGTGTATATTTAAAAGTCAAAATAACTTTTGCCAAAAGGACAGAATTGAGTATGTACTTAAGTATTTTAAGTATTTTAAATTGTCACTTACGTTTTATGTAATTTTATTTTAAAGATAATAAAACTCTCTCTCGCACCAACTTTCTACAATCAACTTTATTGCCGCCATTGTGTTTTATTATTTTTGTGTCCGAATTGACATTTTAATTTACGTTGCTGCCGCATCGTTTTGTTCTACGTTGCTGCCGCAACAGAAACACTTTATTTAAGGGCCCGATTATCGTTTACAACACAGAAAAGTTGTGTTGTCTCGGCTACAACACAACTTAATTTTGTTTTTCGATTATGATTTACAACATCTAAATGTTGTGTATGTCACAGAGTTGCGGTTTATATTAGTACTTGTTTTCCATTAAAATACATCCCTGAATACTAAAAACTGTTGAGATGAAAAAATCTTATTTTGTTTTAAATTTAATATTTATATTAATTATAACATTTATAATTATAAGATTTATATACAAAAAATTATATTTGGAATCGGTTATATACATTATTTATTTTTATTCACGCATGATTCCTTTTGAAAATTTATTTAAATAAATATTTTATGAGTATAAAATATTTATTTTCAAAAAATATAATAATCGAAATTGATTACTATGGGGAAAGTATATCCAGATAGCTATTTCGCTAGTGCTCAACCAGCTCATCAGTGGATTTTTCCCAATTTTTCTGAATAAAAACTCAGATTCTTATGCTTAAAACTTAATAGACTAAATGAGAAGTTCAATCAGTCTAGAAAGAAAGCCAAATCTAAATTTATTAGAAAATAGTTCAAATAATTTATCCTTCGCTTTTGCTAAGCGATGACAATAAAATAACTACAAACAAGTCGCCTTCTGAACACAGTGGTACCAAAACTAATATGGATGGTGTAGAAAACCCCAAGACGCAAGTGGGAATGGACAGATACATAACGGTATTGAAAAGAGGTCGAAGCCCTAAATCTTCGCAGATTGCACCAATGGCTAAAGTACAAAAAGACAAGGTATCTAACGGAATAAATTCCCATAATCGTTTTGCTATTTTAGATAGCGAAAAAAGTGAAACAAAAGCGGCACCCAAGTCGTTTAAACCACCACCAATTTTTTTTAAGAGAGAAAAATTCTAATGAAGTAATAAATAAGTTAATTTCAGTTATCGGGAAAAACTCATTCTATGTACTTCCTATCAAGCGTGGTAACATTGATGAAACTAAAATTCAATTTATAGATGAAAGTAGTTATCGTAAAGCAGTAAAGAAGTTTGAAAGCTGCAAAAAGATGAAGAGTAGCAAAGGCCTAGAGGTTGTTATCAAAGGTGTAGACTCATATGTTAATCCAGTGGATATAAAAGCTGGATTTAAGGTTAAAAGCGTTGACAATCTCAGAAATCGAGAGCGTATCCCTGAACCTCTGTATCGCGTTGAACTGGAACCTGGGGATATTAAATTGAAGAAGAACGAAATGCACTCCATTTATAATCTAAAATACCTGTTACACCGCAGGATAAGTGGTTTGCAAAATATGAGCTTGAGTAAATGATAATTTTTTTGCAAAAATGACATCGAGGCCCCACATCTTTGAGGGCCCATAAAAAAACCTGGAGGACTTTGGGCAAAACTGGGAGACAGGGGTCTTTTTTTGGTCTTTTATCACGTAGTGGTGTCCGTATATGGTTATTTTGCCATAACTTAAAAAATTACACAGTGTGTTATTTAACGAATCGCAAGTTTTTACTAAACGAAGGTGACTTTTTAAGCTCGCCACAGCTCATTGAAGCCGAAGTTCCCAAAGGTAGTATTTTGGGACCAATTTTATATTTACTGTACACATCAGATATGCCAATTAGCACCCTGATCCACACATCAACTTTTACAGATGACACAGCTTTTTTAAGTATTCATGAAAGTGCCCAAGACGCATCACAAATTTTACAAGACCACATACTCAATTTGGAAAAATGGCTAGAAAAATGGATAATAAAAGTGAATGCACAAAAATGTACTCACATAACTTTCACACTGCGTAGGGACTCGTGCCCTCCTATTCGCCAAATAACCAAATGATACCACAGCTTTCAGACGTTAAATACCTGGGTATACATCTTGACCGTCGCCTTACTTGGAAAAGCCACATTGACTTCAAGTTAACACAAATGAAACTAAAAGCAGTACAACTAAATTGGCTTATTGGCAGAAACTCCACCCTGAGCTTAGATTGTAAACTTCTACTGTACAAGTCGGTCCTCAAACCAATTTGGTGTTATGGGATTCAGTTATGGGGCACTGGCTCAGCTAGCAATGTAGAAAAAATTCAAAGGCGCCAAAATAAGATACTACGTATGATTACATCTGCTCCCTGGTATATAAAAATTCGAACATCCACAAAGGCCTAAACATGCCATCAGTTAAAGCAGAAATAGCGAAACATGCAGTTACATATCTAAAGAGGCTTGAACTTCATCCAAACCCTTTGGCGCGAAACATGCTGAATGAACCTGGTTACATTCGACTAAAAAGAAGAGATACTGGTTTTCTTGCAAAATCCGTGAAACAAACATTATTTTTGTCTAGCACTGCAAATATGTATGTGTAGGTATTTTCTGTGTTATAAGTATAGGTATAACTAATACCCAAAAATATGTATAAATACTTGACTACATTTATTTTATAAGTACTTTTTGTCAGTCTCTGATTGGAACCACCAAACACTAAGAAAAAAATTTTTTTTTTAAATGAAAAGTGTTAATTACAATAAATTTACATACATACAATATACATAATATATACATATGTACATACTATTTGTACATTTGTATAAAATATTTCGTACAACAAAATTGCTGCTAAACAATTTCTTAAAACCATCAAACCTATGTTCCGCCATTCCGCCGATTCTAAAACTGTGTAACGCACTTTAGCTTTCCGGCCAATATCTGGGGGGTTACTGCGTTATTCGATTCGAAAGGAAATTATTCGAATTTGTATGACTTTAACATTGTGTTTCGAAAACGATTTCTTTCGAATTGAAATACGCAGTAGCTTCCCTGGATTTAGTTGCATCACCTCTACAAGCTTTTCCATCTGCTTTTAATTTGTTGTTTTTCTAAGAATAATTTTAAGTTATGATTATAAACGCCTAGCAAAGATAAACAAAACTTTAAAATCTTTCTACATTGCAATTTTTCAACTTGTCGCTACAATAAGACAACAGCTAATAAGCAGTTGTAAGATTTTGATGTGCATAACAACACATAGAAACACATGTTATAAACGATAATCGCTGTAAATTTTCATAGACAACTACAATTGTGACACATGTGATAAGTGTTGCAAATCGTAATCGCAATTTAAAATATACATCACTAAAAAAGTTAATGTTGTGAACGGTAATCGGGGCCTAAATTTAAAATGGGACTTCAACGGGACAGTTTTATAAGAGAATTTTTTTAAATTTTATGAGGAAAGCAACTTATTGTAGTGTAAAATATGTAAAAAAAAAGTTTTCAAGGGAATTATATCCAACATCAGACGACATGTGGAAAAAAATCAAAATGATCTCTTGAGCGGTGAGCTTTTACAGCAAAAGAAAAGTGAAGCTATTGCAAAGAAAAAAAGTTTTGCTGAAAATGACGTAAAAGAGGCTTGTATAGAATTCGTCACTGTTGAGAAAATGCCATTTACATTTCTGGATTCAAAACCTTTTAAAACTTTGATGGATAAGATTTTCATTGGCCTTAATATGATCCCCATTTCATCCACGAATGTTATGTCGCTAGTCACAGAGAAGTATGATAGAATTAAATATGATATTCGAAATATGTTGAAGCAGAAAATTATCTGCTTAAAAATGGATACTGCTACTAGACAGAATCGTGGAATTTTGGGCGTAAATGCTCAATATTACGATGGAAAGAAAATTTGTGTGAAACCACTTGGACTAGTTGAACTTACAAAAAAACATACGGCAGTTAATCTTAACACTGAAATAGAGAATATTTTGAATAATTACGGTATTGCTAAAAATCAAATATACTGCATCACTCCCGACAATGGTCGTAATATGATTAAAATGGTGGACGTACTAAATAAAAATTTTGAAACAAATGGCGAAAATGAATTTTTAGGTTTACAATTTCTACTCAGGGATTACCTCAACCAGAATTAGATGTTGCAACAAGATGGAATTCAAGCTACACAATGCTAAAACTTTTAGAATTTCGTAAGTTCTGTGAAGATAATTTCGAAGAGTCTTCGCAATTGACTCAAACGGAGTTGGATATAGTTAAAAATCTTGTCGATACGTTAAAGCCAGTCTTCGTTGCAACTAAAAACTTCAAACAGAACAGCTTTACATGAGCGTTTTTTACAAACTTTGGCTGAAGCTTACCGTAACATTCCAAGCTATGAAGAACTCTCAGAGTGAGATTTTGTCGAATTGCCTAAAACAACGAGAGAAAGCACTTATGACAATTTTTTTTTTCATATTTTATTTATTGAATCTTCAAATATATTTTTGAACTAACAATAATTACTCATATCTTAAGACTAAAATAAAAATAAATATACTTGTTACGTCCAGCCAGTTCTAGACAAAAAAGATGTATGTCTCACGGTTGCTTATATCAATTGCGGGTCATCCCTCTTATGTTCGGGTGAGAGAAGAAATGTCCCTCCTTCTTAGACGAATGTAACCACTTTCATTTAACATGTTGCGAGCCAGTGTATTTGGATGTGTTTCAAGCTTCTTCAAATACGTTACTGCATATTTCGCTAATTCTGATTTAACTGTTGGCACGTTTAGATATTTGTGGATGTTCGATTTTCTTATGTACCAGGGAGCAACTGTGATCATCCGTAGAATCTTATTTTGGCGTCTTTGAATTTTTTCTACATTGCTAGCTGAGGCAGTGCGAGAGTAGAATTTCTGCCGCTAAGCAAGTTTAGTTGGACTGCTTTTCATTTGTGTCATTTGTGGCGTTTCCAAGTAAGGCGCCAGTCAAGATGTATGCCGAGATATTTCACGTCTGAAAGCTGAGGTATCATTTGGTTATTTATGTGAATAGGTGGGCACGATTCCCTACGCTGTGTAAAAGTTATGTGAGTACATTTTTGTTCATTGACCTTAATTTTCCATTTCTTCAACCTTTTCTAGAATTAATATGTGATCTTGTAAATATCGTGATGCTACTTCGGGACTTTCGTGAATACTTAAAAAAGCTGTGTCGTCAGCACTGATGAAAAATGAGGTCATAATTTCTGCCGTTTATTTAGACCCAAGAGTACGAAGAGCTTTGAATCACAACCCAATTAGCCTAGTGTATGCAAGGTGTCATCTTAAGCAGCTTATGCTGCAAATATTTACTGTTTGGGGAATAGAAAATAAGGTTTGCTAGCAGTTCTTCATGTTTACATACATAAGGTTTTTTTAAAGTTTTACAATGATTAGAATTCTAGAACACCAGCACTAGAATCTTTCGAATTACCATCATCTTCAATATCTGAAACACCTGATGCTATGTCTTCTTCAGAAAATGCAAATACGTGTTCACTTTTATAACAGTTTCTGAACACAATTCAAGTAGCATCAGATGATGGTGAGCTAGAGGATGAAATAAAAAAGGCGATAACTGAAATCGATAACTACAGTCCCAAGCCCATTGACATTAATAAAGATTTAATGAAATATTGGGAGCAAAAAAAATATATATATCCATATTTATATCGATTGGCGCAAGTTTTGAATAGCATGCATGCAACACAAGTTACTGTAGAAAGAGCGTTTTCCGCTCTAAAACTAATATTAACAGATTTACGATCAAAACTATCTCCAGAGTCCGAACATAAACTCTTATTTGTTAAACTAAAAAAATGTATGCAAAAAATTTTAAAATAATTTTTATTTTCCAATCAAACAACTCGAAAAATATCTGTTATATTTCAAACAAAAAATAAAAATTGAAAAATAATCATTAAAAAGTAATTTTTTTTAATACAACTTATAACCGTTACGATCCCTGCTTAAAACAGTAAAATAGAACAGTATAATAATAAAAAATTAAAGTATTACAATTAAACATCACTAATAAATATGGTTCAAGCACAGCCATATATATATATATATATATATATATATATATATATATATATATATATATATATATATATATATATATATATATATATGATTTAGTCCCTGATTTCAATTACTTGTAATTAGTAATTGGAAATTTTCAATTACACATTACCTGTAATTGTAATTGAATCCCCCCATGTCTGATATATGGAATCAACAACTCGTAAATGGTTTTGATATTTAATTGCAATATCTTTACCCTTATATGTAATTTCCATATTAATATTTATCTACATACAGTGGCGAGCAGAAACGAGTGCATGTTGACAAATTTGATTTTCGTCATCGATGAAAACTAAACCATATGTGCAATTCAGAAAAGTTTTTATATATTTTCTTTATTATTTTATCTGTAATAAATAGGAGTAAATAAAAATAATAAAAGAGATAAATTCAAAGAGTTTGAGAGAAAAAACAAAAATACCCGCATACACTCAATTTTGCACGTTTTATGAAATGCACCTATTTTCGTTCTTTCACTTCTCTTATCAGGAAAAATCATCCAGATTTACCGTTACTTTTGTTTTTGTGTTTTTCTTTTCGTTCTTAGATTAGTTTAAAACGTGTTTCTAGTAAATCAATGCAGATTTTTTAATTACTATAATACTTAAAATAAATAGTTGATTTTTTGCATAAAAATAAGGAAAATATCTGCAGAAATTGAAAATAGTGTTGTGTGTCTGACCGAAGAGGGCTGTTCTTCACGTACTATTTTCAAGAGGCTTGGTATTAGTCAATCGGCGGTGATCGAAGCTCAAAAGAGACGAAATGTGACTTCTAAATCCCAAATAAGAGGTCGCAATAAATTATTAACCGACTCAGATGCTCGACTAATGATGTCAAAAATGAGAAAAAACAAGCTGCTAACACCAAAGGCTGCTGCTCTGGAAATTAACAAGAATGTAAGCGAATGGAATGCTAGAAGAGCGCTCCATGATATCGGATATACTTCATCTGTTAAAAAAGCAAACCTGCATTGTCCGATAAAAATGTTAAAGCGCGCTTGAAGTTTGCAAAGGAGCACAGAAATTGGACCATTGAAGATTGGAAACGAGTTATCTGGTCTGATGAATCCAAATTTAATTGTTTTCAGTCAGATGGAAAGCAATACTGCTGGCGTAGACCCGGGGATCGTATTCAAAGACACCATGTAAAGCAAACTGTCAAACATGGTGGTGGAAATATAATGGTTTGGGGATGCTTTACATGCAGTTGTGTTGGTCCTCTGCATTTAGTAAATAGTATCATGCGGAGAGGGGACTACATACAGATTCTTGAAACCCATCTTCCCAATTTTATAGACAAATGTGCTTATCCCGAAAAAGAAATTGTTTTCCAACAGGATGGTGATCCGAAGCACACGGCAAAAATTGTAAAGGAATGGATTGGGAAACAAAATTTTCAATTGATGGAATGGCCGGCACAAAGTCCTGACCTCAATCCGATTTAAAATCTTTGGTCAATCGTGAAACGACGGCTCGAGCAGTATGAAGCGGTTCCAACAAGCATGAGTAATCTTTGGGAACGTGTAAATGCGGAATGGAATAGAATTCCCAAAAACGTTATCGAAAATTTGGTAGAAAGCATGCCAAATATTAAAACTGGGTTAGCTATTAGTTTTCTTGAAACCTGCAAAATTGAGTTTATGTATGTGAGTTATTTTTAATTTGTTTTAAAATTTTTTGAATTAATCTAATTTTTTATTGTTTCTTTACTCCTAATTGTTACTAATAAAATAATAAATATAAAATTAAAAAATGTTTTTCATTTGCTTTTACGGTTTTGTTGTTATTTAAGACAAAAGTCAATTTCTTATAAAAACATGTTGAGTAATCATATCTGAGACGTAAAGATTGTATATAGAATAGGTTCAAGTGAACTTCCCATGATACTTAGAAGAAAATGCAAATAAGAAAAAGCACCGTACATTTTCGTCACTTTAACAAAGTACGATCTTTTTGTAATATTGAAGTAAATTTTGGAATTTAAATCTATGCATGGACTTCTTGTATATTTGCTGAATCTAAAAGGATTTGTAAAACAAAGCGGGTAACCTGTCTTAAACGTTCTACTTATAAAAAGAGAAGATTACGAATTGTAATGTAGACTACCACATTTTCTTAACGAATATACTTATGTTTATCTAAGAACTCGAGAAGTAAAGATAAACTTTTTAAAATAAACCACGTGTACCAGTGGGTTACTGTGTATTTCGATTAGAAAGCTTAGGCTTTTCGAAAGCAATTTCCGAATCGAAATTTAAATCGTACTGCGTAACTCGTTCGAAACGATAACAGAGTTGTATTTTTACACAAATGGAAAAATATGATGAAAAGTTAGTAGCACTGCAACTTAATTGTCCCAAAAGAAAAAGCAATTAAAAAAGAAAGTTTAAAATTTACACTTTTATAATTTTGTTTCGTTGTGGATTAAATATTATTCAATTCCAGAAAGATTTCAAAGCAAAATAGTAAGGGTCCCATCAAATATCATGAATCTTAATGATCAAAAGCAAGAGACCATATTTTCTAAATTATATTAACTAGCATCACTTTCTGTTCTGAGTTGATAAGTGCGGACGAGATTTTTTAACTCGCAATTAACAAAAACACAAAAACATTGTGTGAATAACTTCAAACAAATCAAAAATACATTTGTTTTAATACAACAATAAAGTTGTATATAATTTTTTCCTCTTTCTTTTTTTACAAGGGCATTATTGCTTCTTTACTTCATAGTATAAAACAAAGTCGCTTTCTCTGTCCCTATATCCCTATGTATGCTTAAATCTTTAAAACTACGCAACGGATTTTGATGCGGTTTTTTAATAAATAGAGTGATTGAAGAGGAAGGTTTATATGTATTAACATCCATTAAACAGTGGAGAAATACTGTTATTTTTGAGGTACTAAGTATTGTACACATTGACAAGGTCTGCTTATTAATTAAGAATAATTTCGATAATAATTCGGTTGGTGGTGTAATATTAAATTATTACTAAGATATAATTAATAAAGAAACATTTCAGTCTGTTATTTACATATGATAATACATAACCTGCGCTTGTTGAGATGTTGTAAAAATAAGTAGATAAAAATGTAAAAAGGAAATAAGTAAAAATGTTGTGTATGAATTTAGATATTCCAAAGATAGCAGAAAATGTTCATGGTTAAGAGAAAGAAGAATTGTTTTGCTCTAAATTTAACGTGTGCGGGTCACGGGCAGTAATGAATAAATGAAAACTACTGGATCGATTTTAATCATTTTTTCAGTGAATGACATAAGTCAAAAAAATGTAGAAAATATTGAAATAAATAAAAGCAAAATAAATGAAATCAATTTGTGCATAAATGCTACGCCAGTCGAGCCCAATCTTCCTCATCCCTTTCGTTAAGTGATGACAATAAAATAAATAAAAACAAGTCGCCTTCTACACAGAGTGTAACCAAAACCAATATGGATAGTGTAAAAAAACCCTAGACGCAAGTGGGAATAGACAGATACGTCACTGTATTAAAAAGAGGTCGCAGCCCTAAATCTTCTCAGTTAATTTAAGTTATTGGCGAGAACTCATTTTATGTAATTCCCATCAAGCGTGGTAACATTGATGAGACAAAAATACAATTCATTGATGAATGCAATTATCGTAAAGCAGTAAACAACTTTGAAAGCTGCAAAAAGAACATTTATACCTTTCAGCTGAAGAGTAGCAAAGGTCTACAGGTTGTTATTAAAGGTGTAGACTCATATGTTGATCCATTTGAAATAAGAGCTGGCCTCCAAAAAGCAGTATTTAAGGTAAAAAGCGTAGATAATCTCTGAAATCGAGAACGTGTCCCCCAACTACTATTTCGCGTTGAACAGGAACTCAGAGATATCAGAGTGAAGAAGAACGAAACGCACCCTATTTATAATCTGAAATATCTGCAAAATAAGCGTAGAGGAACCACATAAACGTTCAGTGTCTAAATTTCTGAGAATATGGTCATACTAGGGCTTAATGCAAGTTGCCTCTGGTTTGCGTTGTGTGTGGCGAGCTACATTGTTCCGCTTAATGCGACAATTCAAGGGATGACTCGAAGGTTAAAAAATTTAGCAATTGCGGTGGAAACCACACTGCTAACTAAGGAGGCTGTCTAGTTTTTTCTATGGCAAGGAAGTCGACTCAGAAAATAAATACTTCTGCTAAGCAGCCATAATATCGAGCAAATGCTCATTACAGTTTTTTGAGCTCTATGAGCAGCATGATGTAAGAAATGGTACGCATGCAATCTATGATGTTGCAGGTGGTACTTAATAAACCATGAACTGATTAAAAGTATGTTTCTGGAAGGCAAACGGCTTACGCCAACATAAAAATGAAATAAATAAAAAATACTAATAAAGGCTCGATTTAAACATTCTTTACTGTGTGGTTTTTGTAAGGACTACCGTCAAGCAACTAACAACATCTGCATTGAGGAAAATCATCAAAACTTCGATATTTCTTCAATTTATTCACCTTCTAATGTCAAGCATCAGAGAGTCAATATATCTACAAATCTCTAGGTCCCTGTTTTATAGCCTCAGACGACTACAACGCTAAACATACGTTTTGGGGATCAAGACTTATTTACTCCAAAAGGTCGTGTTTTATTTGACACAATTTCAAATATGTGGACAAGCCACCTATTGGCCTACTGATCGACAAACAATACTAGATATTATTGATTTTGGCGTGATTAAGGGTATTCCAAGAGCAATGATTAAAAGTTAAAGCGTCACTTGAATTATCCTCATATCATTCACCCACTATTGTCTATATATGGAAACAGCAAAATATGGTGTCACCAACAGGTGCAGAAGCATAAATTGGTTGAAATATAGAAAACATCTCAGTACGCGTTGTTTGGAAAACATCCCGCTAAGAATAGCAGAAGACGTGGATCAGAATCTAATTGATTTTGATCAACACCTTAAATCAACTGCACAACATGCAACAGCTAGATAAAATAAAATTTATTCTGTAGATGTCGAGCGGCTCTTCGCTGAAAAAAACTTCACACACAATCAGATTATTCATTATGGTATGCTTGTAAAAACCTTAAAAGACCAGTCGTACGTAAGCCTCCCTTGTGAACTTCTTGTGGAGACTGGGCAAGAAATGATACCGAAAAAGGTGATTTATTTGGACATTTGAAAAAGGTTTTCACTCCAAATATATGTACGGATATAGTTGTCACCAGCAGCGACTAGTGCCGAAGTACCGCTTAGATTTGAATTTAACGATATTGAAAGGGCAATAACTGATTTAAACACCAAGAATGCCCCTGGAATCGATAAAACTAGTAACAAGATGTTATTTGAGTTGTTTTAATGCCAGATTACGTCTTGAGTACTTTCCCATAGAATGGAAGGTCTCTTTGATTCCTAAGCCAGGAAAAGACCACAAAAAAGTAGAATCATGTATACATATTAGCCTTTTCTCTAACATATCAAAGCTGTTTGAAAGAATACTAATAACTAAGCTGAATCCAATTTTTAACGCGAAGGGATGTATTCTGAACCATCAATTTGACTTCAGAAAACAACATAATACGATCCAACAAACACACAGCTTATTGAATGTAATTAAAAGACCTTTGAAGAAAATACTGTTCTGCGCTATTTATCGACGTTTCTGAAGCATTCGATAAAGTTTGGCACGAAGGCTAAAATAAATAAACAATTCTAAGCGAAGAGAAAAAAATTATTTAACTGATTTTAACGTTTATTCACCGAAATGTTCTTCGAAATGTGCTTAAGCAATAAACTTGTGATGGCGGCACAATCTTTCCTCACAATACAGTCCTCAAAATCACGTGGGTATCACCTGACCATCGCACCGAGAACCATGTTGTCCACATCGCCATCAGTAGGTCATGGCGTGGCTCTTTATTAGATGTTCGAAACAAACGTTGTGCTGGTTGCTTAAGCGATCACCATTTACTTGTGGGAACCATCAGACTAAGAGTTGCAGCGGTGAAAAAAGGAAAACAAAACCACCAAAAATTTGATATCCAAAAATTAAGTAGCCCAAACATCAAAACTGCATACACACAGACCTTAAAAAAATTTTTAAGAAGAATTGATATGCAATGCTGCAGAAACTCATATTGGACATAGGACACCAGAAAGAAAACAGTGGATCTCTGATGATACGTAGAAACTCATAACCAAGAGAAAAGATATAAAGTCCCAAATGAATATTTCCAGAACTCGTATGGAAAAATCCAGACTATAGCTCTTTTGATATAAGTTGTTAAACGAAGTGCTCGTAGAGAAAAGCGGAACTGGACAGAGAACCTTGCTTAAGATGCACAGGTTAGGTTAGGTTAGGTTAAACGGGCCGCCCGCAAAAACACGAGTTCACTCGAAGGCCAATAAGGCCCATTGTGATGCCCCAACGATCGTCAACCCCCACCATTCCCTAAAGAACTCCGACACCGGTGGTTCTTGTAAACCACCCGGAGCTTTTCACAAAGCCTAATAGGCTACTCAGTGTCACATCCCTGAGACAGTCCAGGTCCTGGAAGAATCTTTGACCCAGAAATTTGAGCCTACGCTCTTGAAGAGCCGGGCAGTCGCAGAGAAGGTGTTGAACTGATTCCTCTTCTTCCTCATCCATACAGCTTCTGCAGCACCCTCCACGAGAGATTCCCATACGCTCCGACATACGTCCGATCATACAGTGTCCCGTTATAACACCACCCAGAAGTGCTAACGAGCTTTTCTCGAGGATCAGTAGTGCCTTTGTCTTTTTTTTATCAATTGAGGGCCAAAGGATTCTAGATAATCTGCAAGTGGTTAGTATAGACCACCTGCGAGCCGTTTCCTTCAGCGACCATTCTCCCAGTATGTTAGACATTTCGGCCAATGGGATATTGATTTCCCCTTGAGCAACCGTCACATCCAGGTTCGAACCGTTCCTCGCACATTGATCGGCCATCTCGTTTCCACGAATGCCCTCATGTCCTGAAACCCACACTATCATTATACGATGTCGTTCAAGTAGGGCTAAAGATTGTATGCAAGCTAACACACATTTAGATTTCACTACTTTTGAGTTAAGGGCCTTAATGGCGGCTAGACTATCTACGAAAATATCGATAGTCGACGCCTCCATCGCAAGTTCCTCAATTTTCCTTGCCGCTACTGATATAGCATATATTTCAGCCTGGAACACGGTGCAGGTATCGGGAAGCCTAAGTGAAATTGAAAGATCAAGATCCTCAGAGAAGATCCCCGATCCGGTCCCCGTGTCTATCTTGGAGCCATCCGTAAATATTGAAACCGCATTGTTCCGAATTACAGAGTTCTCCTTCCATTCATCCCTGGTAGGAATTTTTACGACAAACGATTTGTCGAGGTCCATAACAGGGGTTAAGTAATCAGTCTGCTCCCTCAAGATATTGCCACCCACCTGTCGTAGGATGGTGCCATGTCCAACACGACAATGCCTTAATTCGCCCGACTCCCTGAGTCTTAAGGCCGACCTGGCAGCGACGTGTTTGATATAGACATCTAGAGGGGTCAGATCCAGCATTGTCCCCAAACTGGCCTGTGGAGTTGACCTCATCACACCAGTAATGGAGAGACTCGCTAACCTTTGGACCTTATTCAGAAGAGAGAGGTGAACTTTAGTGTTCACCATTCTCCACCAGACGAGTGCTCCATAGGTGAGAATGGGCCTAATCACTGCCGTGTACATCCAGTGTACCATGTACGGTTTTAGGCCCCATCTCCTGCCAAAGGTCCTTTTGCATGCGTAAAATGCACATAGGGCCTTATTCATCCTGCTCTCAGCATTACGTTTCCACGAGAGCTTTGAGTCTAGGATGACACCGAGGTACTTCGCTTCTTTTGATAATTCCAGAGTAATGCTACCCATTTTTGGGAGTTTAAATTCCGGAATTTTATATCTTCTGGTGAAGAGAACAAGTTCGGTCTTTCCAGGGTTTAGGCCCAGACCGTTGTCCTTCGCCCAAGCGAGTAGTTGGCCTAATGCCGATTCCATAAGGTCACTTATCGTGGATAAAAATTTACCCCTGATAAGGATTACAACGTCATCTGCATACGCGACCACCTTAACGCCTCCGTTGCCTAGTCTGAAGAGGATTTTATTTACAACAAGGTTCCAAAGGAGTGGGGACATGACTCCCCCTGCGGTGTTCCCCTTGTCACAACATTCCTCATCGTACTAGGGCCAAGACTGGAGATAATGCTTCTACTTCGAAGCATATTCTCCGTCCACTCTATAATTTTCTGTTCAGCCCCCACATATTGTAGGGCGTCCAGTATCGAGAATATATTCAGATTGTTGAAAGCGCCCTCTATATCCAAAAAGGCTGCTAGCACATACTCCTTCCTGTCCAGTGTATCCTCTATTGTACCGACTACATCATGCAGTGCCGTTTCCACCGACCTTCCCTTTAGGTATGCGTGTTGTGCCCTGCAGAAGTTACTTGACGATAGAAGACCTTTGACATGCACGTCCACCAGTCTCTCTAGTGTTTTCAATAAAAACGATGACAGACTTATTGGCCTGTAGTCCTTTGCAGTTCCATGGTTTATTCTTCCTGCCTTAGGAATAAATACCACAGTAACCTCTTTCCATTCTTTGGGAACAGGCTGCCCCTAAAAATGGAAATCAGCCACGGCATGATAACCTTTATCGATTGCTGTAGTAACGCTGGGAAAATGCCGACCGGCCCTGCGGATTTATAGGGCTTAAAAGAACTCACAGCCCACGCTACCCTGGCTTCATCTACAATGGAATCCACTAAATCACTACTATGGACAGCTGATGAGAAGATAGCCGCAGAAGAAAGCGGCTCTTCTTCGTCATCCTTACAGTCCGGGAAGTGAGTTTCCATTAGTAGATTCAAGGTTTCAACACTGCTTTCAGTGAAGTTTCCGTCTGGCTTAGTTAAGAATCCTGGCATACCGGGATCCTTAGAGAGCACCTTTCTTAGACGGGACGCCTCAGTGGTACTTTCCAAGTCTCCACAAAAGCGCTGCCAAGTTTCTCGCTTCGCTCTTCTGGTCTCCTTTTTGAAGTTATTGGTACTCCGGCGGTATTCAGAGTGTCCTTTGTCCCGCTTCGCTTTATTGAAAAGTCTCCTACAATCAGTGCGTAACTGCCTGAGCCCTGGAGTCCACCATGGCTGGTGAAGTCTCTTAGACGGATGCCGTTCAGTGCATGATGAGTGAAAAGCTTCAATTAGTGTCCTAGATAGAAAGGATGTGGAGTCATCCAGCTCTCGTGTGCCTGCCAACATTCCCTCAGTGGGAGGTGGCATAAGTTCAACGAGAGTTCTGAACTTCCCCCAATTCGTGTTCCTAGGATTCCTGAAGGGTTTACTTACATCGAGGGTAAGTTGCACCCTAAAAACAATTCTATTGTGATCAGAGAAAGAACAGTCTAGCCGAACCCCCCAATCAATTATCTTAACTGAGTCCCTATCGCTTACCAATGTTATATCAATGACCTGTTCCCTGATCCTATTGAAAAACTTTGGTCTATTACCTCTATTGCATATCTTAAGATTAGTAGATAGAAGATAATCTAATAGGTTCTCACCTCGAGTGTTAATGTCCGTGCTCCCCCACAGAGTATGATGGGCATTCGCATCACATCCTAGGATGAGATCGTGGCCCCTTGTATCGCACCAATGAATCAGGTTGCGTACGGCACGTGGAGGCGGATCATCTTCATCATATGATAGATACGCTGATGCCAGGATCACCGTCGGGAGACCCTTGCGTTCGAACGCTGCTACCGTCAGATCACACGCACTGAAATTAGATAAAAGAAACATGTTAACATCCCTCCTAACTAAAATGCAGCTTATCTTACCTTCTTGGGTTGGAGAGAAGAGCATATATTTTCGCGACCGGACGCCGCGAACCTTGTTGGCTACAAGCCAGGGTTCTTGGATTAAGGCCACGTGGATATCTTACCTCTCCATGAAACGCAGCAGGTCGTCCGATGCTGCCTCGGAGTGATGCAGATTAGTCTGTACCACCTTCATGCCGCTCGGAATCGCGTTTCTCTGCGGGCAGAATCAGCCGAAGCTGATTAAGCCCATATTTTATGACGCCTTTGGAGGGACGTAGGAGACGGAGGGATTCTGAATCGATTTTGATCCAAAGATCTTTTCCTTCCCCTTTGTCCCTTGCGCGTCCTCTTTCAATCGTCCAGCTCTCGGTGCCAAGGCCCTTATTCTGACGCTTGATCAGTGTAAGGATGGCCTCATCCTCCAAAATAGGAGGAGGAACCCATACCTTCACTGTCGCCTGAAACGGAACCTGGTCCAAGGGGACGATTTCTATTTTGGCACATGGCCATAGTTCGCCAACATCACGGATGCAGTCTTTGAGAAAGCCTAAGGCCTTTTCATTACCGCATCCGATGATCTTGACGCCTTTTGACCACTTAGCGCCGTCAAACGCAGTGAACGAGTCGTCGTCATTATGAGCGAGTTCGTCGACCAATCTGCGTAGGATCTTTTCTTCTAAGAGCAGCCATCTTTCATTAGTAATTTTACCACCGGGGTGGTTACGATCAATAATGGCTACTTGTAGCTCAGGAGCTGACGTTAAGCTAGTTGAAGGCTTTAGCCGCTTACCGTCAGGTACCTGCGTTTCACCCGACCTTTGCCGTTTACCGCTAGGTCTGTTTGCGGGGCCCTTTGAGACTGGTGCTTGATCTTTAGAGGTTTGTGCAACCAGCATCTTGGAGCCTTTGCTAGCAGACTTCGCTTTACCGCATTGGTCACCGCCCTTCCTTGATCCAGATGAGGCCCCTCTAGAAGTAGAAGGGCGTTCATCCAGAATCGCGGAGGTGACGATCGTGTTCGGTCCAGGAGTAGCATGGGGCACGGTTATTACCTTCTTCACATGCTTGTCCTGGTTACTATCCGTCCTGTTAGGCTTGACCTCCACGACGGTTGTATTAAGCATAGCCTCATACTTCCGAACGTGGTAGGTGTGCTTCCGCTTCAAACTCTTCTCCCGAGCAGTTAAGGACGCTGGATCGCGAGATTCCAGTGACCTTAAGTACCTAAGAGAACGTTTGTAGCCAGCTAGCCTTTTTCGTTCGTCCTGTCCGGTGCTGTCCGAGTCGTCTTTTTCCTTGTCACCCTTTTCAGGGCCATGGGCCTCCGGTTTTCCGTCCGTTTTCGCAATTGGCGACACGGAGGTGACCATGCTAAGGTCCTCCTCATCGGTCTCGTAGAGGTGTAACCCTTCGAGTCCCGATAAGTGGTCAGACTCGTCCGTGCTTAGACTGAATTGTCGGTCTAAGCGTTTGTCACGCCCAGAAATAGAAGAACGACTAACCGAACCTGGGTTACCTATCCGGTCAGTCGTGGGCACAGAAACATCAGTGACACTCAGGCCTGCGGCCTCCACCTGAGTACTCACGTTATTACCCTTGGAGATTTTAGCACCCTCGACCAAGGACATAGGGCCATTATTTTTATTATTCATTTTCATTTTGGGGGGAGGGGGGGGGGGGGGGGTGTTTTATACCTCCACCAGAGGAGTAGTGAAAAACTGCCGCTCCACTGGAGACAGACGCAGACCAAGATGCCGCTCACTATGAGTCAGACACATCTTGGATTTAATAAAAACCCCTACGGACCGACAAAAAGACGGACGAATAAAGTCTCCAGTAGCCGCCCTTAACCTAGGGAACAGACGCTACCAGAGCGGTATTGACCGACCAAGTCGACCAGAAGGAGAAGTTTACCCACGGCCGCCCTTAACCTGGAGTACAGACGCCGTGAGCTATGGGTGGGTGGTTCTTAGTTCACATCAACTTGATGTTTAAGCCCCTGCACCGTGTCTGAAGACTCAAGGTGACCACCCATCGCAGGCGTAAGATGCACAAGTTGCAGCCGAAACCGGTAGAACGCGAGATCTGTACAGAATAATTCAAAAACTTGTTAATAAAAACTTCGCCTACGCAAAACCATTACGGAACTGCAACGGAGATATCATAACAGAAATTGTAGGCACCATTAACGCCCTAAAGCAAAACAAAGCTCCAGGCCCTGACAACATCAATCCAGAATTGATAAAAGCTGACCCCGGACAACTGCCACCCTGCTGAAGAAAGTGATACAAAGATTATGGGACAATTATAAACTTTCCGACGATCTTAAAGTAGGAATGATCGTCAATTTACTTAAGAAAGGTGATCCCACTGAGTGTAAAAACTGGAGGGGTATTACGCTCCTAAGTATGATAAACATCATCAACAGAAAACTTGCTGCCCCCCTCGGCAAAAAATTTCGATGCGAACAGGCTGGTTTTAGAGCCCAAAAATCCTGCACAGATCACACAAATAGCCTTCGTATTATAATTGAGCAATCAATGGAATGGAGATCCCCCTATATCTGATCTTTATAGATTTTGAAAAAGCTTGAGATTATCCAAGAACGCAAACTGTCGTATACTTCACCAGAATTCTGTTAGCGACAAGGTATACGGGTATGTTCTGTAATCCGAAACCGAGTGAAATTGAATCCGAATGTAATTTTAAATTGTCATAACTTTTAAACCTTACAACATTTTGATATTATTTTTTATACATTTGATTAAAGACCATTCACATAACTTCCTTGATTGCTAATGTTTTAAAATAAGAGGCGCAACTAAGTTAAATTTTTCTTTAAAAATTTATTCGATTTGAATTTCACTTGGTTTCGGATTACAGAACATACCCGATACATTAAAACTGGAGTCCGACGAGACTGCATCTTATCGCCGTTTCTCTTTAACGGAGTATTGGACGTTGTTATCAGAAATGCAACGAGCAAGAATAAAGGCATCACATGGGGTTTAGCTGGCTGACCTTGACTTTGCAGATGACATATGCCTTTTAACATAGTCCGACATGAAGGAAAACCTCAAAATGATAGAGACAGAAGCTGCATAGGCTGGTCTCAGAATAAATATAAATAAAACAAATGTTATGAGAGTGAACGCCAGAGGCAACAGACCATTTTCTATTTAAAATATCCAACTTCAAGAAGTCCATCAATTTTGTTACTAGGGTAGTCTAATAACATCAACTGGAGTTTCGTCCCAACTGGATACCAAAGGCATTACCCATTTTTCAATGTTCAATTAAAAGTTGTTACCCATTATTTTATTGCAATACTCCTTATGAATATTTTTTATCTAGGGAAATTCCCAAATTTGTGGAAATTTTAACTAATTGCATTAGTTTTTCACATCCAAATAACCTTAATTACCATACAATTTTACTGCTTTTTCAAATTTGAAATGACCTCTTAGTCACTTTAAATGAAACATTTTCCCTTCGATGCTCAATTAAAAATGTTTGGCATATTATTTTATAGCAATGCTATTTGTGAGTACTGTTTTACCTGTTTTTTGGACATTCCCGAAACTACTTTTTATAAAACAGATTACTTATTACGCGTAATAAAATCTGGTTTAATATAGGACAGTAAGTAATAAAAATTTTCGTAAGAGAGTCAAACTTAAATGCCGAAGATAAAATTACAGATGAAATACAAATGTATCAAAATTTAAACATTTCATTTAAAATAATTTTGACGTAATTAATTGGTGGCATTTACAACAAACGCAATTTCCTTTACCATATATGTAGGTTAAGTTGCAAAATATATAAAATTAAAGTAAAATTAAAGTGTAATGCTAAATGGAATTTTATTCCACAAAACTACCAAACAATATGCGCAAAAAACAAAATTCTTATGTATTTGTGCGTTTGTGTGTTTCTTTAACTATCGTCTAATAAACTCTTGTGCCCCCACGCAAACCCCTAAGGTTCTGTGAGCACATACACAATCTCAACCAGAATCTCACAGAGAGGTCAAAACATGTAAAAATTTTAAATCAGTAGCACACCAGCTTTCAACAAGGTAGGTTTGTTTCACTTTGCTAAATATTTAGCAAACCAATGCATTTTGATTTTAACCACTTTTTTTGGTTGGGGGCCTTTGCTAATAAACATGTCGTTTCAATGCTACAATTTACTCTAGAAATTTTTTAAAACGTCTTGAAATATCTTGTTGTTATTAAGACATAACCACAAATACACACAAGAAAGTATTTTTATTATTTCTACAGTATTTGTTTGACGCGACTTTACTTCAGCATGTATACCATTTAAAAAATATGCCATGTCTTGATTGTGTGTTCAAATGGATTTGTGCAGGCCTCTAGTATGTACATATGTGAGCTACTTAAGAAAATTCTGTAGCAACAACTAAGGCAAACTGGGAAAGTACCCGATTATAGAAAAACAACCGCTCGTTTCTATTAAGTTTTTGCAACAATGTAATTTCACAAAGTAAAAATACAAATCAAATTTAAATTTTATTCAATTGGCTATTTCGCAGTAAGTAATTTATATTTTGTCAGCGCCATTTGTGTTTAAAATATACCACTTTCAAAAATTAAAGGTGCCGTGCCGTACTACCTGCATAGATGGGGGTAGTGCACTAATTTGTGATTGAAATCAGCATTGCACTACCACTAAATCATATTGCAAAAAAATTATTGCACTATTTTTTTTTTTGCAGCTTAGTGATAAACTGCAAATCTTTACTAGCAATCAAAAGAATTTAGTGGTAGTGCAAATGTTTGCACTACCAATCAATGCAGATTTTGTGTAAGAATTCTTCACTCACTCAATTGATTGCAAAATAGGTACTTGCAATCAATAAAAAGCTGCATTTATTCATACTCTCAATCAACTTTCAAAAATGATTGGCCATAAAAATTTTGAAATAAATTTGTGTTTCTTTATTTAATATTAAAATTTTCTCTTGTTTTACACCAAAATATAAAAAAGTGATGTAACGGAATGAATTTTTAACCGACTTCAAAAAAAGAAGGTGATTATCAATTCTTCTGTGTGTTGCTTATTTTTATGTATGTTTCTGCCTTCAGAACTCGGTCACTTCTGCACCAATTTTAAAAATTTTTTCTTTATGAGAAAGGCTATGCTTACATATTGGGTCTGTTTTAATAACAGTTCATTATTTCACCTTTAACTTTTGAACCGTTATAGACAAACACTTGAAAGTTGTTCAAAATGTTCGTTACTATGTCTGTTATAATAAGTAAAAATATTTAAAATTAGAAATTAAAGGGTGTCCCATTAGGCGGTTTAATTTGATTCAAACTTTTGAAACGTTATAGAGAGACAGTTGAAATTTAAAAAGAACTTGTATTGTCAAGTCCGCTATAATAACAAGTATAAAATATGAATTTGAAAGTTAAAGGGTGTCCCAATAGTTAATGTAAATTGATATATATGGCCAAACTTTTGAACTGTTATAGATAGACAGTTGAAATTTACAAAGAACCTATATTGCTTAATCCGCTATAACAATAAGTATAAAATTTAAATCTATAAATTAAAGGGTGTCCCCAGTATTGATGTAATTTGATGTATATGGACACACAGTTCAAAGAATCTGTATGAAAAAGTCCTCTATAACAAGTTTTAAATTAAAATTGAATTTAAAGGGTGTCCCAATAGGCGACGTCATTTGATATATATGGCCCTATCTTTTGAACAGTTATTGACAAACACTTAACAATTAGACAGAATGTCCATTACTATGTGTGTTAAAATAAGTATAAATATTTAAAATTATAAATTAAAAGATGTCGCAATAGTTTATGTAATTTGAAGTATATGGCCAAAATTTTAAACCGTTACAGACAGATGGTTGAAATTTTCAAAGAGCCTATATTGCTACGACCGCTATAACAAGTACAAAATTTGAATTCGGAAATTACAGGGTGTCGCAATAGTTAGTGTAATTTTATGTATATAGCCAAACTTTTGAACCGCTATATACAGACAGTAGTTTGGCAATGGGTTGAACTGAAAAAACCAGAAACCCGGGGTCTTGTGCCCTTTATACTCCGGAAGCACTGCTCCCCCGGTAGAAAATCGACTGATATTTGTTTTAGATTATTGAATTCCAAAATTAGTTTTTTTTATCTGAATTGACATTTTCTGCTAAGACATTTAAAAATCCCGCTACAATCTTCCTCGAATATAATATAATCATTGTATAATTATCATCTTAAAGAAACATGATTTTAAGTTTTTCTGTTTTGAAGTCGCTTTTTTTTGCATGAATTACTTATTCAGTATTGAAACAAGGTACATAATGGTAACAAATTAATTATTAATACTATATAACAGTTACATAAAAATTTTCAAAGTCAGTTCGAATAGTACTAGATAAGTTAGATTCCTAGATTTTAGTGCAAATAAAACAATTGTTTAAATAACTTCTAATATCTTTGATATTAGATCCTTCAACAGTAGAACAAAATGATAGCATACAAATAGAATTAAATACTTATCTACTGGATTTTTAGACTGAAATAGGTTGTCTTAACAAATATCCAGTAATTAAGCAAACGTTTTCAAAATTCAACACGCATTTGACTTTGTTTTCCTTTAGTGGAATGGTGGACACTCATAGAAAATAAAAAACTGTGATAACAGTTGTTGCAAATAATTTTTTGTATTTTACTTTTTTATGTATACATTTTGTTTATTGAAATATAATAATTTTGTTAAACTAAAAATAAATTAAATTAATTTTTGAAGTCGTAAATGCTCATACTCGTATATTTATGATATATAAATTAATTTACTGTTTTATATAATCATTAATAAATCAAATTGAATTTTATTTTTAACGAAGTACTTATTAGTCTTCACTTTTGAATTAATGCACAAAAATAATAATAAATCAAATTGACCCTCAAATTGAATGCAAAATTTCTTCTTGCAATCAACTTGAATGAAGAAAAAAAAGTTGCAATTGCATTTTTTTTTTAATCAAAATAATAAAACTTTAGTGCAAAGATTTTTTAACTCACTATCACTAATGTTGATTAAGGCTGCAAATTTTAAAATCATCATTAGAAAGCAAAAAAATGAATGCAATAATTTTGCAATATTACTCAGTGTGAGTGAAGATTGCAGAATTAGTGCAATGCAAACTTGTTTTGCGGAAAAAAAGTATCCTATATTGGGATCAGGATACTTAGGTATTTCCTCACAAAATTTTGTTGAAATCCACTTAGTAGTTTTTACGTCATGCCAACGCAAAAGAAAAGCAGACAGACATACGGAAATGAGTTACTATTTTATTATATGTATAGATATATTTTAGAATGAGAACTTAAATTGTGTGTGTAGTATTGTATATATTTATCTGTAAACATTTAAATAGAACAAAATAATGGATGAGTTTCAACCCTATTTATATAAGTTTGTCATTCCGTGTGCAATTTCTACAATATTAATTTCAGAGTCCATAAAGTATATATGTATATTCTGTATCCTTATACATAGAGAAGTTGATTAAGCGATGTCCGTCTGTTTGTCTGTGTTCGGGTTGAAATCAACTTTGCCAAGGCACCAGAAGAAATACAGAAAATTTAAACCCACCGGTCTGCCAGGCATAGTTTCGAAAATATCTCTAATGGGATTCAACATCAGACCCTTCTATTCTAGGCTGTTGGCAAAAAACCACGCCTAACTATACTTTTTCACGTTTTTATTTTTTCGGTTGTAATGATTCTCTTTTGCTTTTTATTCGATAAATAAATATTAGACCACGACCAGTAGATCGCATGGAATGCATATAGATATCGGGGTATCAATAACCCAATAAGTAAATAAAGTATTTTTTGCTTTTGTCGGAACATTATAACGCAATTTAGATGCATTCCTAATTTTAACAACAAAATTACAAAGATTTTCTATAAAATTTTTCAAAAGATTTTTAATAAAATTTTTAAAAAATAGTTTTAATACAATTTTTACAAAAAATATCCCAAAAAATTTTAACAAAGAATTCTAACCAAAAATTTTTAAAAACAATTTTTAGAAAAATATTAAAAAATGTATAAAACATTTTTACTAAAAATTTAAAAAGAAATGTTCTAAATATTTTCAATAAGTGTAGACGCTTCGTTGACAATGTCACCTAAAAATTTAAATAGTCGACAAAAGTAGTGACTTGAATGCACTTGTACCCTGACTTCTTTCAGGGGTGTAAATCTTTCGTCATCGATAAAACAAACGCAGCGCACATCCAATTCTATATAAGATATTACTACTACTGAGTTCAGCATACATTATAACAAACAAAAACTTTTTGCAGATATTTCATGATTAAAATTTCGTATTTATTAAAGCTTAAAAAAGCTAAACCGCTAACTAAAAAGTTTCAGATGTAGGTACAACTTGACAAGAAATAAAAACTTTTTGATCTTTCATACAACTGACATACAACTTTAATACTATGATTCCTAGAATTGGTTGTACAACACATCGCATCGTCTGTGGCTTGCTTTATAATTCTCAACAGTGTTGGGATCTGACAAGGTTTAAATTGTACCACCCCAATGATAAAATTGTTTTCGGCATATACTTGTGGTTTTCGGCATACACTTGTGTGTTCTCTTGAAGCACTTTTTAAGGTCAAGGTGGTTGGAAGCAGTGCCGATGACCTGGGTGGCTAGTTTAGTGCTAAAATACAAACTAGTCTTTAACAAATAATTGCAACTCAACAAAATCAAAATCTACATGACAACATTGTTGGCACTACCGGCCGCTCCTAACAAAAGGACCAGATCACTGGTAGTCATAACAACAGCAGTCATTTCATTGGTTACTGGTATTATAAAATAGACCATCGATTTGAGTTTTCTACATACGTGGGTTACGAGTGAATTTTTTCTCTGTATATGCTCACGTTTGTCTCCATCGTCCGGATGTTTTCGCTTTATATGAGACTCAGGTATCTGAAGATGCTGATCCACAGGATTTTCACTTACCTGGGTATCACCTTCTATCACTTTTTAGTTTCCATAGGGGCCTTGTGTTGTACATACGCAATGAAGTTGTGTACCAGTGCCAGCAATCATTGGGCACGCCTGATCCTGAATTTAGCTGTCTATTCGGGTTTCTTTATAGAAGTCCAAACGCGGGAAGGGACAAAACATTATCTGGCTTCGATTCCCTTTCCGATTCCATATCGAAGATACTTGATAGTTGTCCGAATAGAGAAATTGTTGTTGCTGGTAATTTCAATGTTTACAACTCATCTTGGCTTCGCCATTCGAGCCATACATCTCCAGAAGGCAAGTACGTTGAGTTATTTGCCGCGCACAATCCCCTTGCGTAACTGGTGAATGAGCCAACGCATATTTCGTGTGTTGAAGGGCACCATAATAATACTCTCGATCTTTTTTTAACTTCGCACCCTAAAAAGTACGAAGTAAACGTTAATGCACCTCTAGGTAACTCGGATCACTGTACCATATCCGCCTACTTTTCGGTTTCTGAACTTCGAAGCGTTTCAAAAGCAGCCACGAAACGTTTAAAATACGTATACGATAAGGCTCGTTGGGCTGAGCTCAACGATTTTTTCCGACATTTTAAATGGAAACTTTGTTTCCTAGACAGTAACACTGATGTCATGGCGGAAATAGTTGTAAACATAATTTTGCTAGGAATGATAGCTTTTTTTCCATCAAAGCAAATCTCGATTAAACCTAGAATAAAATCCTGGTTTAATCAAACGTGTAAAAATGCAATCAGATTCAGAGAGGAAGCATTCAGTGCCTGACGTAAAAATAAAAACGCAGACACTGATTCGCTACGCAAAAGAGCGAGATCTTCGTGTGCCAAAGAACTTAGGCGTGAAATCGATCTACACCATGAGCGTCTTCGTGCTAAAGTTCTTTCTGCTCCTCGGGGCTTTAAGAGCTTTTGGTCATTTGTCAAAAGAGTAAAGGATAATGCTAGTTCCTTAATTCCGACTCTTTTGAAGGTTGACCAAATATTCACTGACCCGGCTGACAAAGCTAACCTTCTGGCTGAAGGTTAGCTTACTAAGCGACCGCCAGTATGGCTTTCGTAGAGGGCGCTTTACAGGGGACTTGCTGGCTTTCCTTTCGGAAAAATGGTGTCAATCCATTCACCATTTCGGCGAAAGTAAGCTGGTGGCTCTAGATATCTCCAAGGCCTTTGATAGAGTGTGGTATGGTGCACTCCTGTCAAAACTTATTGCTTTTGGTGTCGGTGATAGCTTTTCTCGATTTATATCGAGCTTTCTCAGGGATCGCACTATACGAGTTGTTATAGATGGGATTTCATCAAACGAGTTCAAGATTAATTCAGGGGTACCGTAAGGCTCTGTTCTTTCTCCTACCCTGTTTCTTATTTTTCTAAATGACCTTCTCTGTCAAACTTCCAACCCTACCTACTCTTTTGCAGATGATAGCAGCAGTTGCCATTCGTATTCATTTTGCAGACGGCCGAGCCTTTTAGAGATTGGGGCCAAGCGGCAAAACATAAATGATACGCTTAATATCTAATTGGGGCCGGGCAAATAGAGTCGACTTTAACGCTCGTAAGACTTAATGTTGTATGCTAACGCACCGGGGTTCGTCCGAAAATGGTGCTACATCTGTAATTATGGGTGGTATAAGTATTAAGAATCAGAAGCTCTTGATGTTCTTGGCATAAAAATCCAGTGTGACGTTCGATGGACTAAGCACATTTTTCAAGTCTCAAAGGAAGCTTACAAGTGTCTCGGTTTTCTCAAACGGTGTAAAACATATTTCAACTCATCTGATCTCCTTACTATTTATACAACTTACATCCGGCCCAAAATGGAATACAACTGTCATGTATGGGCCGGTGCTCCAATGTCTGTTTTGGAACTACCCAACCGCGTGCAGGACAGGGCGAAGAAGCTCATAGGTGCCAGTAGGGTATCCAACTCTATTGACTCTCTTGAACATCGACGCAATGTGGGTTGTGTTTCGCTGTTTTAGCACTACTACAATGGAATGTGCTCTGATGAGATTAGGGAACTAGTTCCCGATATCCGCACGTTTTCGCGCACAACACGCTTTTTATTAAAAGCTTATCCATTTGTGGTCGATTGGCCAGTGAATCGCACAATGCATTACAGAGAAAATTCGTTTTTTAGCCGTACAGTTCGCTTGTGGAATCATCTTCCTACAGAGGTCTTTCCTGTTATTATTATTAATGTAGGGGGAATAACGACCTCAATAACTATAGACAACCGACATAGCTTGCGGCAATCTTACTATCATTGAGTCTCGTGCTACAACCAGCCATCAATCTAGACTCTAGTGATTTCAGAGTGTCGACTAGGAATTATCGGCATTCTTTCTCATCACGGTGTCTTTAGTGATTGCTAGCATTTTTCTAAGGCTTAGTTCCCCCATGGCATACACATTTAACAAGCTTCTGCCCGTGGTCCTAAGTCTTGCGCTAGCCAGTGCTGGACATTCACACACAATGTGCGCTACCGTCTCAGCGTCTTCCAGGCATAGTCTGCAAGTATCATCTTCTTCGATTTTCATCTTGGCTAGATGATACTTGAAGTTTCCATGACCTGTCATTAACGCAGTTATCCAACTTAAGGTACTTATATTGTATCTAAGAACCTTGCTGGCTCTGCTGCCAAGGGGCTCTTTGAGCATCATTCGAGCCTGTCTACATGTAGTAGCCTCCCTCCACCTTTTCAGGTTTAGTGAGTTCAGCCATTATAGGACTTTTGCTCGTATTAGGCCATTACCCAGTGATACTCTGGGTTCTGATCCACAGAAATTCTCAGCAGATCCCCTTTTTGCTAATTGATCTGCTGCTTCATTCCCAGCAGTGCCAATGTGTACTTTAACCCACATCAATGTTACCTCGTTAACCGAAGAACATCTGTTAAGCTTTAAAACACTTTCCAGTACTAGTTTGGAGTACACGTCCACCTGCTTCATGCGTTTTATAACCGATTGGTTGTCAAGTGCAATGAGAACCTTTCTTCCCTGCACCCGAGATTCCAGCAGGTGATCCAACGCATGTAGCAGCCCAAGCAATTCTGCCTGGTAAACGGAGACGTACTCCCCCAAACGGAGACTACAGGACAAGTTTAGCTCAACTGAGTGTACACCTGCTCCTGCTCTACCGTCCATAAGAGAACCATCAGTGAAAATGCTGATGTCATTCTCCATACTCATTGTGAAAAACGCCGTCCGCAATTAGTGTCCGATGCAGTCTTTCGACTACCTTTCTTCTACTGATGCGTTCCATCGGCATTTGAGCTTCCCTAACCTTCTTACTAATAAGGTCCAGGATTCTATTATGACTGATGTTCGGCCCAAAGCGCTGCCAACTGTCATCACTCTTCGTACGCAAAGCAGACATCGCAGCCGTTGATCTAATAAATAATTCCAGCGGCAGCAATCCCAGCATTGCCTCAATTGCCTGTGTTCGAGCAGTGCGTATTGCGCCACATATGCTAATACAAGCAATTCTTTGAACCCCATCCAACTTACGCTTTATTGTTGTCTGAGAGGCTTTAGGCCACCAAACCACTGAAGCATAAGTTATTATGGGTCGCACCATCATTGTGTAAATCCAGTATGCAGCCTTTGGCGAGACTCCCCACTTACGGCCACAAACTCGTTTACACTGATGCATGATCCTTTTTGCCTTCCGTGTCTTCATCTCAATATGTTCGTACCAGGTAAGTTCCTTATCCAGAACAACGCCTAGATAATTCACCTTCCTTGACAAACTGATTTCCGACCCGAAAAGCATTAGGGATTCAACCTCTATGCCCTTCCTCTTGCAAGTGAAGAGCATAGCAGTTACGATAATACCCTATAAGTTAGTTATTCAATTGTTTCCTGTAATTTATTTAATGTTAACTTAATACCTTTTAAATTAAACATTTCTATAAAACAACAATGTTAAAACTTATGATTGTATACATATATTAATCAGAATTCACATTGCTTACATTTTCAGAATTTTTCGAAAAAATAATGTAAAATTTAATTTTTAAGTTAGTTTTAAAACTGAATTAATAAAGAATAGACATAAACAGAAGTTTATGGTTAAATCTTTTAAATATATTGGATATATCCTTAAATTTAACTGGCGACGAGGATGGGATGATAAATTTCGGTCCTTAATTCAGCAAAATTCTCATTTATGCCCCTGTGGTTGTTTCTTTTGTGTTCTTTTTCTAACAATTCAGTTAAATTGTTTTCGTCCATAATATCCTTTAACATTTTTTTACATATTAGAACTTTAACAATATTGTTGGATTCAAAATACTTATTTACCACATCTTTAAATTTTTGTAATACTGATTCATCCTGGATTAGAATTGCATTTGTTTTTCCTGGATCAAAATGATTCTTTAATATTTTTATAAGAGTTGGTTCACTGAATTCTTTAGTTGATATTGTTATCCTTTTATTTTTAAAAATTAATTCGTTCTTAACTTTGAATGAACCGACAGTGGTTGTATTAAAAACTATTTGTCTTTTATAAAAGTTTAACGGATTGTTTGTTTCTATGATTACATTATTTCTCAATGGGGTTAATAATTCATTCTCTTCATTTACATTTATTTCGATTCTGGATAATGCATCGGCATTTCCATTTAGTACTCCTTTTTTGTATTTAATTTCATAGTAGAATTCTTGTAACCGGAGTCTCCATCTTACTAATTTTGAATTAGGTTCCTTAATCGAAAAAAGCCAAGTAAGTGGCCTGTGATCGGTTTCGATTATAAATTTTCTACCGAAAAGATAAGGTCGTAGTTGCTGTGTAGACCACACTATTGCCAATAATTCTTTTTCTATTGTACTATAGTTTTGTTCATGGCCATTAAGCGTACGACTAGCATAACAGATAGGATGTCCATCTTGAGAAAGCACTGCTCCTAATGCAAATTTACTTGCATCCGTTTGGAGAGTAAATTTTTTATTAAAGTCCGGATATGCTAAAACAGGAGAACTCATTAATAATATTTTCAACTTTTCAAAACTTTCCTTATATTCTGGATCATGAATAGAAATTTTTGTATTCTTTTTTAGATACTTAGTCATAGGTTGGGCAATTTTGGAATAATCCTTAATAAATTTTCTATAGTACCCGGCCAAACCAAGAAATTGTTTGATTTCCTTTGGTGTATTAGGTAATGGAAATTTCCTTACACATTCTATTTTTTCTGGGTTTGGCTTAATGCCTTTATCCGTTACAACATGACCCAAGAAATTTGTTTCTTTTTTTAGAAACTCACTTTTATCAAGCTGTACCTTTAAATTTACATCCTTAAGACGCTGAAATATTTTGGTTAATGACTCCAAATGTTCTTGTAACGAGGTTGAGAAAATTATGATATCGTCTAAATATACCAAACAAATTTTGTTAATGAAATCAGCTAGAACATTATTCATCAGTCGTTGAAACGTGGCAGGAGCTGTTTTTAATCCAAAAGGCATACGAAGAAATTCGTAGTGCCCACTTTCAACGCTAAATGCTGTTTTGGGAATATCTTTCTTGTGTATTTCAATTTGATGAAAGCCCTTCGCTAGATCTAGAGTTGTAAAATACTGGCATCTACCTAATTTCTCGAGAATTTCATTTATGTTAGGAATTGGATACTTGTCATCAATAGTTACTTCATTTAACTTACGGTAATCTACTACTAGCCTCCACTTTTTCTTACCACTCGCATCTAGTTTTTTTGGTACAATCCAAACAGGTGCAGAGTAAGGAGAATGACTGTGTCTAATTATTTTATTGTTTAGCATTTCCTTAATTTGCTTACTCACTTCCTCTTTATGGATATATGGGTAGCGGTATGTTTTTGCGGCAATTGGGATGTTGTTAACTGTCCTAATTTCATGTTTAATTGCATTAGTAAACGTTAAATCACTATTTTCTGCATAAAATATTTTCTTAAATCTGGTTATAACATGTGAAAGTTTTTGTCTTTCTTCATTATTAAGGTGATGCATACGTATTTGTTCCATGATAGGAATCTTAGAAATTTCATCATCAGTATTAAAGATATAAAAATTTTCATCCGTCACATTATTGGTTTTTTGTATATCAAATTTTACATTTTTTGGAGTATTTCCCTTTACCTTAACAAAAGCATTTATTTTGAAATTTTCTGCTTCATAAACTCCTTCCATGATTTCCACATTCTGACCATTTAGTACTGTTCTAGTTGTACATACTAAACCATTTTTTGAATTAGTTTTCAATTTTACGTTGTATGTACCTTTTGTTGGAAAATAATATTCTGTTTCCTCTAAGATAAATTGCATTGGTATTCTTTTATTTCCTACTTCTAATAAACCATCTTTTAAATTTATAATTGCTTTTAGTTTCCTTAAAATATTGTTTCCAAGTAGGCCATCATATTTTGTATGAAATTTACACACTAGAAAATCAATTTTGTTTTCAGTATCGCCCAGCTCTTCAAAAAGTGGGATAGATACCTTTTCTTTTATTGTTAATATGTGCTGAAGAGTTTTTATTTTTATAGGTTCGGAATTTATTTTCCATTTTGGGTGACATATACCAGGGTTTATTATTGAATGCGTTGCCCCAGTATCTATGATAAATTTTAGAAAACCTAATTGTGTTTTAATCATTATATATGGTAACTCTCCTTTGAGGCTACTGGCTGAAAATTTTCCATTATATTTATGTCCATTGGCTCTATTTCAGGTTGTTGTTGGGACGGTTGGTAGTTTTGACTGTTTCGCCATCTTTGGTCCTGTGAATTGTTTTTGTAGTAATCTTGATTCTCTTGATACTTTTGGCTATTCCGCCATTTATGTTCTCTTATATTATTTTTATTAAAGTTTTGTTGCTGCTGTCGATAGTTCTTCTCTTTGTTCCATAAATAATTTGGTTTTGTTTCATTCCTATTTTTATTATAATCCTTGTTTTGTTTTGCCCGTCCTGGGTGAAAACTTCCATCTTTTCCTATTCTGTCATAGTTGTTCTCATATAGTATATCCATAGCACTTTCTAATGAAATTGGATTTCTACATGCCAGAATTGTTTTCATAGGTTCTGGTATTTTGTTTTTAAATATATGGAGTGCTGTTCTTTGATTGTTAATAGAAACCTGATTCGTTGCTTCACCTTCTCCTAACATTGCTACCAATTTATTATTCAAACGTCTTAGTATATATTTAATATCGTTAAAGAAATCAATAGTGTTTGTTTGAAAAGTTACTGCTCTTAACTCATCAAACAACTGATCACTACTTTTCCTTTCACCAAAATTGTTGTATAATGTACTTTTAATCTCCTCCCATGATTGAACCTGAGTATTTATTTCTAATATTTCCTTTGCCTTCCCAATTATCCTACTCTTAATTATGTCTGAAAATAACAACCGTGATAACTCATCATAAGAGGCAAGCATAGGATATACCCTATCTACTAGCTTTGTAAATGTGGGAAGATCGTTAATATTTCCATTAAATAGTGGAAGATTATTAAGATATTTAATTGGATCCAATTGTATTTGAGGAGGATTTGCCATTATCGAAAATCGAAATTCAAAATAACACTTCAAATAAAACTAGATTTTCCCAAGATTCGCGAAAACAATTTCGGAAAGAGAAAAAAAAAATTTGTTTGAAAATTCGGGTAGCACAATTATCGCGAAAGATAAAATAAATTTGACCACACAAAATAACTGAAGGATAAAACAAAACCCCACAAAAATAAATAAATAAAATAGTTTATAATTTTTTTAAAATCTAAAATATCTTATTTGAGCTATAAAATTCCTTATGCTAAATTATATATACGTAAATATATTATATTCAGACCTTTTTGTTGATTGTAGTTTTAGCACTCATCCGTCATAGATATCGGGTTTCTTTTTTTTCGGTTTCAAGCTTCCATTTCTTGTTGCTTATTAGTGTTGAGGTGTCTTCTTTCTCTCTCTTGAGTTTAAATTTGCAGTTGAATATTCATCCTGTTTTCAAGCTTCCATCTCTTGCTTAAATCTCTTTGGCTTTTAAATTTTGCTACACAGGTAACATACAAGTTTCTCAGATTTTTTATTTAAAATGTTTTTTTTCATTTAAAATTATTTAATTTTGTTGATATATTTATATTGTTTAAATTATGTTATATCCTGGAGGGTCCCTTGGGAATCGCAGGATGTTTTATTTTTATAAATGTCTGATTTATTTAAGGATCACCTTTATGTATTTTCCTGTTTTTATTTATTATTATTTTTTTTTTTAGCACTAAAGGACTTATTTTTATTTTAAAATCCTTTTATCCTCGTCGCCAGTTAAATTTAAGGATATATCGAATAAATTAACGATTATGTCCTAAAAATGTAATAAAAAATAAATCAACTAATTTAATGTACTCACGAAAACAATTTCAAGACTGTAAAAAAAGACTAGTAAATTTATATTTTACAGTAATAAATTCATTTTTTTTTTAATGTATAATATTATGTCACGCTTAATAAATGATATAGATGAAAACAAAACTCATATTTATTAGACTTGAATATAATAGAACATAAGTTTGTCATTATGTTAATTATTATAACTGTATCGTTATTACACGAGAAGGTAACAAGTACAGTCACATGTATATATATATTTCGTCGGAGCCTCAATCAAACGAAGGGGGAGTTACGATAATACCCTATAAGTTAGTTATTCAATTGTTTCCTGTAATTTATTTAATGTTAACTTAATACCTTTTAAATTAAACATTTCTATAAAACAACAATGTTAAAACTTATGATTGTATACATATATTAATCAGAATTCACATTGCTTACATTTTCAGAATTTTTCGAAAAAATAATGTAAAATTTAATTTTTAAGTTAGTTTTAAAACTGAATTAATAAAGAATAGACATAAACAGAAGTTTATGGTTAAATCTTTTAAATATATTGGATATATCCTTAAATTTAACTCATAGCATCTGATTTAGTGGCATTTATGGTTAGCCCATGTTCTCTACACCATGCATCGGTTGTTATGAGACCCTGTCTCATACATCCTTGGATGGTATCGATGAACTTTTCACCAACCATAAGTGCCAGATCGTCGGCATACGCAACTGTATGGACGCCCATTGAGTAGAGTTTCCAAAGTAATGTTCCAAAAAAGAGGTGATAAAACTCTTCCCTGTGGGCAACGATAGTATTGCACTTCTTACACCTTTTAGAGTAATTATCCTTTCAGCTTCAGCCCTTTTTCCATCACTTGCCCCCCTAATAACGGGAGTCCATGATTCATTACACCTGAAGCTTCCAGGAAAATGAATCTCCATAAGCGACTGCAATGTCTCACCCACAGTCTCCGTCATCTGACCATCGCTTCTGCGAATAAGTCCTATTTTGGAGACAGGGTCGTTAGATACTATCTTCTGTATTCGGTATCCTTCAGATGTATCCCTTATATTAGAGCAGAATTCCCTCCACGTACTCCGTTTCCGGAGACGTATCGTTTTCTTTAGCTCTTTTTTGCTTTTCCTTGTAATCGTTCCATAAGCTTGAGTCTCTCTCCCTCATGTATCGATTAAAGGCCTTTCTTGTATCCTTTTTCATGGATTCAAGTTCTCCATTCCACCAAGGTGTCGGATCCCTCTCATCCACTACAGTCAAGGGTCAAGAATATTCGAAAGCCAGCTTCACTGTGGAATTTAGAAGCTCCACAGTTCGCTCGATTTCGACAGTATTACGAGGTGCCCGGAAAGGAGCACTTCGCATATGTTCCGAAAGATACTTCTCATAACTGGTATGATCAGTATTCTTCGGTATTCTTATACGTCTGCAGGCTTTTTTTCGTCTTTTGCCCTACTGAATCTCGAACTGGATAGCATGGTTAATCTGTCCGTAACCTTCACAATCCAGGGTTCCTGTAACAACGCTATATCCAGTTTATCCTCAACAAAGCCCCGCATCAACATTGCTGAAGCTGCCCTACTGTGATGAAGATTAAGTTGGTATATACTAAGACCACGATCCGACTTGTGACCTTCTTATCCTTCCTCCGTCTTCTCTTCTGCCTTTGCTTCTTATTTTTAGACATGAGCTGCAGCGGCTCCGATTCGACGATGAAGGATCGTTTTGAGGTGCCTGCTTTCGATAAGAATTTACCTGTACCCATAGGGTCAGGTGCGTCCGGCTCATCCGCATTCACCTCCATAGCCATAGGAGTATCTTCGCAAACTGGCCCGTCCACCTCTTGCAGCGTTTCTTTGTCAATTTCTTCCGATAATCTCCATTAGCCAGTGACAACCGGAACTCCTAAAGAGATTAACCTCTCCACCTCTAACGAGGCTTCATTGTCCATCCCTATCGGAATATACCGGTTGGACGCCATAGGAGACTCTTCAGAGATTAACATGTCCCCGCTTGCGGGGCGTTCCTGTCCATCTCTTCTGAGGTCCCCCTTAGGCCAGTTAAGACCGGAGTTTCCTGAGAGACCAGCCCTTCAGCATCTTGCGAGGCTTCCAGGCTTGTCCCTTTCGGATCCCCACGGTCGTGTTTTTTATTTTTATTATTTTTAATTTTAATTCCCACGAATGATGGGGATTTATAGGGTCCACCCACACAGAGCCCCTTATGTGTGGGTAAGTCTATATTGAAACTGGAGGTCGACCGATATCCAGAGTTCGCATACTAAGAGCCAAGCACCCCCTTGACCATGCATCCCTGGCGTATGCAGTTCCACCGTATAGTTGGGGATTTTTTATAGAACTAGCTTCACAAGGCAGCAACGGCCGGTGCCAGCGGAACTGTGCATCGAAAGCAGCTATCCTGCGAAACTGTCCTAAGAGAGTTTTGTCTTCTCTCCATATGCCTCGTGAGCACTTTGTCAGAGCTTTTGCAATACAGCACAGACAGTTAGTATCCCTCGGGGGGTCTTTCCTGTTAACTACATTGTTGTTCAAATCGAATGTCCACAAACATTACTCCCTCTATCCTCCTTCCTATAACCTAATTTCCTAGTTCTGGCAAAATGCTTTGCATGAGTAGGGGTCATCCCCTAAGTGCTGGTCCGAAATATAAAAAAAAAACAGCTCCCCTCCGGAGCCAGGATACGGGTTGGTAGTAATTCTTTGCTTAGTCCATGTACGCCGTCACTGCCTTTTCTTTACGTGCATACTCGTGGGACCAATATAGACAAAATCTAAAATAATAAAACTAATTCTAGGATAGAGACGGATGATGACTTTTGGATATCTGGTACTCGCTTACTCGCTCCTACATCAAACGTATCAAAAAACTGAAAAGTAATGCTGAAAATATTACCAAAACGTTCGTGGCATTAACACAAAATTATCTTCACTATTTACTCAAAGTTATTCTTTTAACTTTAGCATCATTGTTTTTACTGATACCTGGCTTATTGATAATATCATAAACAATGAAATTCTATGTGATAGCTATATAATTTATAGACATGACCGTGGTAATAGTGCAAGGGGAGGAGGTGTTTTAATTGCAGTATCCAGTTAACTTATTTCCGAAGATTTAAATATAGAACTCACCTGAGTCTGTTTATCTGAAACATGCGGAAGTTATCTCTGATATTGTTTTAAATTCCAATCAAAATGGCTCCATTTTTGTTTTTGGTTATTTTAATATGCCAATGATAGCATGGAATTATTCGTCTAATGGTTATTTTACTCCATTACACACTGGACACAGCCTTAAATATACCGAATTTATCGACAGTATGTTGGATTTGAACCTTTATGAACTAAATGGTGTTTACAATGATAATAATAAACTATTGGACTTAATTTTTGTTAACGATCTTGCTAACATTTCTGTTCACCGTTCGGATCCAATCAAAAAATACACCTGTCAATGGTTTGAATTTAAAGCTTAAAAGATTTTGCTTTAAAAAAGGAAATTATTGGTACGATTTATTATCAATATCTAGTTTCGACTGCAGCTATTGATCAGATAGTTGAAAAATTTTACAATAAACTGTATTTTGTTATGAACCAATGCATCCCTACATTAGTTGATTGTAACTCATCTGGTCCACCATGGAATTGCAAACTTTTATCTAAAATAAAAAATAAGAAAAACAAACTACAAAGCAACTGGTTCGTCTGTTGACTATGCAAGATGTTCTTCCGTTCGTGCTGAATACAACAAAATTAATAAAAAATGCTATTCAAACTACCTCTGCAAACTCAAAAATAAATTCAAAATTAACTCTAAAAGAAGATCCACTAGCTTTCCGACCGTTATGAAGTTTCAAGAGCTAGAATCTGATGATGATCATGCCATAAGTAATATGTTTGCTGAATTTTTTCTTCTATTTACATATACGAATAGCGATTGTAATAGTTAGTTAATATTTTCTTCGAAACACCAAATTTTCAAATATCTATACCATTTTTGAACGAGTCGGTAGTTCTAAACAGTTTGAAGAAACTAAAATTTTCTTATAAACATGGTCCTGATGCACTTCCTAGTTGTTTATTGGTAAGATGTGCTGAAACTCTTGCTGTTCCCCTTACAATAATATTTAACACATCAATTAAGTTTGGTTTTTTTCCAAATACTTGGAAAGCCTCGTATATTATTCCGAATTTTAAATCTGGCAATCTAACATCTCAAATTACAGGGGTATTGCCAAATTAAGCATAATACCTAAACTATTTGAAAAACTAATAACTGATCATTTATGTCACCATGTATCGTCCTTATTGGCTTCAGAAAAGGTCACTCAACTATTACAAATCTATTGCAATTTACAAGTTTAATCAATCGTGGTTTTGTTCAACATAAACAAACTGACGTAATTTATACTAACTTCAGGAAAGCCTTTGATAAGGTTAACCATAAACTTCTGCTGGAAAAGCTTCACGGTATAGGTTTTTCCCAATACTGCTTAAACTGGATAAAATCATATCTAACTGATAGAATACAAAATGTGCTTTATAAAAATGTGACATCGAAATCTATTGCAGTTAAATCGGGTGTTCCACAGGGAAGTCATCTAGGGCCACTTCTTTTTTCATTATTTATAAACGATTTACCGAAAATAATGAAACATTCTTATATTCTAATGTATGTGGATGATGTTAAAATATTCTACAGTCATAACAACTATGCAGATCAGTCAATCTTACAAAAAGACCTGGATTCTCTTCATTCCTGGTAGACTTAGGTAGTTCACGAACGAACTAGTTCAATTGAACTATTCTGTCAATTTAACTAAATTAACTAATTCAAATTTTGATGTCTAACCTAGTTCAATTTTTGAACTATGGCTTTGTATTTGAACTATGAAATAAAATGAACTAAAATTTTTTGACAACAATATAGAACTGCCAAACAATTTAATAACCATTTTAAGAATTTATTATTTTTGAAAATTATTAATAATAAAATTATAATAAGACTAATAAAAAGTAGTTCAGAGCACAAATCATAGTTCAAAAGGAAAAAGAGTGATTGAACTAACAGATTGAATTAGTAAGTAGTTCAGAACACAAATCATAGTTCAAAAGATAAGAGAGCGATTGAACTAAAAGATTGAACTAGTTCACTTTTTTACTTTGAACTAAAAGGAGCGATCTCTAAAATGAACTAAAATGCACAAGTCTAATTCCTGGTGTAGAAGACGTAATATAAACACCAAATATGTCTTAGGTGGTCATGAGTTCATTACAGTAAACGTTTTTTCTGACCTTGGAATTTTGCTGGACACTAAACTTAACTTCATTCAACATATTACCTTAACTGGAAATAAAGCACGAGGCCTTCTTGAATTCATCAAACGTTGGGCGAAGGAATTTGAGGATCCATATATTACAAAACAATTATACACTTCATTTGTTCGCCCAGTTCTGGAATATGGATCAATAATATGGGATCCAATGTACAAAATACATATTGACAGGGTTGAATCTGTACAAAAACAATTTCTTCTATTCTGCCTCCGTGGGTTACGGTGGAATCCATCAAATCTTCCGTCTTATACAGCTAGACTTGGGCTAATTAAGCTGCCATCGCTAAAAAGGCGCAGAGTAATGCTAAACGTGATGTTTGTGCTGAACGTAATAAATGGCCACATCCGCTCCGATTTCTTTATTAAAAACATTTACTTTAAAGTTCCACATCGTCCAACACGTCGCACAGAGGGTTGAAATGTACCAAAAGTGAGGATTAATTCAAAAGCTGAACTTTTTCCTACACATTTGTGTGGGGTACTGGGTGAAAGGTAATTAAATTCTACATCACTATTTGCCAAAAACTTTTGTTTTGAGTAAATTACTCTATCGACTGTGAGCTGTCAAAGTCAAATAATTTTTCAAAAATTTTCGTGCCGTGCCTAAAACTGAAAATTGAGATATTTTGGGGGCTGATAATTCTTATTAAGCGTTCTAAATGTAATTTTATTAAAATGGAACCGTCAACTTCAGGTATTTGGCTACATAATTGCATTAATGTTTTTTAGATAAATGTTTTGCAAATATTTTTAATATTTTTTTTAAAAAGTCCTCCATATTTGGGGTATTTTCGATATATACACAGAGTTTCGACAAATTTTTTGTTCCGATCCAGCAAATTTTATTAAGTGATATTTTAATATAGTATTTTAGCATATATATTCCACACCAAACTTTTGCAGAGGTACCGCGTTTTTTTACTTATTAAAATTTTTGTGAAAGAACTCCAGTTGCTAAATACTTAATCTGAAAAAACAAACAATAAATCAACTTGTTTGTTTTTAACCCTCTTTTGTCTTTATTTTCGGCATTAAAATTATTGTTATAAATAAATAAATAAATTGGGTAAATAAAATATAAATAAATAAAAATAAATTGGGTAAATTTCAACATATTCTAAAAAATTTCTAACATAAGCTAAGTAAGTTTTAAGAAATTTCATGTAAAATTACAGAGTTTGTTGAAATTTACCTAATTTATAGTGGGTATTTTTTTTAATTTTAATTAGTGTGTTTAATTTTTATGTGTAAGCTGTTGATAATTAATGTATTATGGTATATTAATATTTTGAAGTAAAAAATAAATTTAAATATTTAATTAAACTTCCTCCGTATAGGATGTTATCTAAAATTCGGCACTGCCATATTGATTTGTATTTTGTATTGAGTGTGTCTGTTTACTGTGGTGTTATTTATTTGAAGTGTTGTGTAATTGTACATTACTCGTTATTTGGTACAAGGGAAAACGAATAACATTTTGCAAATTATAAACAATTGACATCTTACTATTTTAGGAACAAGTCCCAAAACTATTTTTATTTCTCGTGGGGAATTACATAATTTTATGAAAAAATCAGAACCTCAATTATGAAAAGATAAATTTAAGCTTCTGAGGTGGGATGTAATCAAACGTGTCAACGCTTCAGATATGGTCGATTTTATAAAAAGATTTAATAAATTCCGTTCAGAATATAAGACTCGGTGGGAAAAATGCGTTAGAAAGAAAGAAGCTTTTTTAAAAAATTATAATAATTGGCTTGATGCTTCTGTCTGTGTTGCTCCACCACCAACACCATTAACAAAACGAGGACGCAAGGATGTCTCATTTGAGGAGTGTAAAGAAAACACAGAAGCAAAGAAATGTAATGAGGTAAGAGACAATATACCTTTACTTGTTTTGGCTCACGCCACACAAATGAGCTTGAGAGCTTCTGGAAAAAGTGATGCTTCAAAAATAGTTAAGGAAATAATATCATCTCCAACAAGAGCGACAAAATATAGAAAAAGTTTAGAAAACGTACAAGCACAGAAATTAAGTGCGGAGGAAGCACTTTCGGTTTTAGTTGAAGCGAAGTTAACTCGACACCAATATAATATCATTAGAAAAGCCGCGCCTGATAAATTTCCTTCATATACAAAAGTCCAAGAAGCTAAGAAAATATGTTATCCAGAACAAGAACATATGAATATTTCTGAAACATCACCGCATGTATGTCTGCAAGGACTGTTAGATCATACCACTGACGTCTAGTTATGGTACAGAATTCTGTACTGTATTCATTAAACAACGAGGAAATATCGCAAATGACTTTATACTCTAAGTGAGGCTTTGACGGAAGTTCGGGCCATAGCTCTTATAAACAAGCACACAAGGTATTTATAACATCTATTGTGCCATTAAAAATTGTTTGTTTGAATAAAACAATTTGGCAAAATCCTCGACCTTCTTCTACTAGATTTTGTTGACCCATAAAAATTTAATTTTTGAAAGAAACCGTAAGTACTTCACAACTTGAAAAATAAAGAGTAGAAAATGAAATCAAAACTCTGAAGGATTCCGTGGTTTTAGTAGGTGATAAATCAATAAAAATAAATCACAAACTTATGTTAGTGATGACTGATGGCAAAGTGTGTAATGCTATAACCGAAACAACATCCACACAAAAATGTTACGTTTGTGGTGCTACGAGCAAAGACTTCAACTGTATTGATGAAATGATTGCCAGAAGTGTGAACAAGGATACATTTCAGTTCGGTTTATCTATTCTCTATGGCTGGATTAGATTTTTTAAGTGTCTTCTTCATGTGGCATATAAATTACCACTTAAAAAGTGGCAAGCTAGGTCAGATCAAACAAGACAAACAAGTTGTTAAAGATTGTCGTGTCATGTGACCACGAGGTCAATAGTGAAAATTTAGTGACTTTGCATACAATACTGCAAAACATTTTGTTAAAATATATCCATGGTACAAAATGTCACCTACCCTTCATAAATTTTTATACACGGACCGGAAATAATATCCAATGCCTTTTTGCCAATTGGTGAGCTATCAGAGGAAGCGTAAGAGGCTAGAAACAAAGACTTTAAAAACTATAGGGAATAATTTGCGCGTAAATGAAGACATATTTAATAGATTTGTGCTTACTTTAAATCCATATATTTCCAGCATGAGTAAAACTAATATAAAAAATACACACAAAATACCGCAGGTGGCTTTGGAATTATTAATTCTTCCCGAAGAAGGCGACAATGATGATGAGGATTCTGATCATGATAATGATGATTATGATCATGATGATAATGATCATTATAATGATAATGATGATTATGGTGAAGATGTTGAAAATATCTAAAGTTATTATCACAATAATACCCAAAATGGATTTAAATATATATATATATATATATATATATATATATATATATATATATATATATATATATATATATATATATATTTATATATATATATATGTACACATGTATATATATATATATGTGTACATATAATTTTTCTCTTCTTTTTTAAATAAAAAATATTTTCTATCAGTTTTTTTTTCAAAAACCTTATTTTTTCACAAAAAAATGTACAGTTATTCCAAAAAAATTTTATATCAACAATAATTGGCTTCCCTGAATTAATCCTCAGTTTACTTATGTTTCAACCCACTGTGCGTCGCTATCATCCCCTCTCAGTTAAAGTCTTTAGAACAAACTATGGAAATTTTGATCCGTTCCTAAGATGCTGCACTGATTTCAATAGTATTTATTATTGTATTGATTTTTCTGTCAGTAATAATGTAATTAAGCGAAATATAATGTTTGCCTTAAATTATTAAAATATATGTCTTATGTTTGTAAATTTGTAGATTATATTAATTGTCTGTAAGGATTGTAATCCATAGACTTAAATAATAATAATAAAAATTATTTATTTTTATTTGGGCTCAAGGTCTAATTTAAATAAAACTCTATTTTGTTTTATTAAATTTTATTTTTTATAAATCCATATTTCGAACACCTTTGGTGTTCTTCATCAGGAAAAACTAAAGTGAAAAAACAAACAAACAATATACACAAAACATAAATATTACTAAAAAAAAGCACAAATCTTACATTGAGTAAAGCTGTCCGCTTTCAAAAAGAGTGCAATGCTTACTAAAAGCTCTTTTGTTTATATTTTGATACAATATGCCTATACGTATGCGCGCAATTTTCTGTGTCTGTTTTAAAATTCATCCTTATGTCCGTGGGAGTATTTATTATATGTAACATTTCTATTGTGTATCGTTTTTTATAATTACTTTCTTGTTGTAATATTGTTGTATCGACAAGGTTGGGAGAGTGACCTTTGATCGCACAGTGGGCTGCCAATGCTGTTTTTTGTTCTGTAGTACCTTTACGTGTTTTATAATCTGATTTTTGTGCAGCCAATCTTGTTCTTAATTTTGATTTTGTTGTTCCAATATATATTTTATTACATACATTGGACCCGTCTCCATTACAAGGAATGCCTATGGGCTCACCAGCCTCACCAGTAATTGCAGATATTGTCATAGAAGAGTTGTTAGACACCACGATTGAAAACCTTAACATAAAACCGAAACTCATGAGCAAATATGTGGATGATTTGTTTTGCATATTAAGAAGAGATGCTGTAGATGTTACTTTAGAAGCTCTTAATAACTTCCACAGGCAAATACATTTCACGAAAGAACTGGAAAATGAAGAAAAGTTACCATATTTAGACGCACTTCTTATTAGAAAACAAAATATATTATCCGTAGACTGGTACCAAAAACCAACCGCCTCAGCTCGTATTATCAACTTTTACTCGAACCACCCGAAACACGTGAAAATTAATACTGCACGAAATTTTGCAGAAAGAGTCCTGAAAATAAGTGATAAAAGTTTCCACCAACAGAACGTCCAGAAAATTAAGGGAATATTACAGAAAAATAGTTATTCTTTTAGTATGGCAACAAAGATTATCAAAAATGCTACAAAGAGTTATGATAAAAAGATTGATGCAAAGACGGAAAAAATATTCAAATCGTTAACACATGTACCTGGTTTCTCGGAGAGGATCGTACATTCAAATATATATGACAAGGAAAGATTCAATATTGCATTAAAAACCGATAGAACTTTAAATATGCTTTTCACAAACACGAAATCAAAAATAGATTATTTGGACAAATCAAACTTAATATATAAAATACCTTGTAATGGAGACGGGTCCAATGTATGTAATAAAATATATATTGGAACAACAAAATCAAAATTAAGAACAAGATTGACTGCACATAAATCAGATTATAAAACACGTAAAGGTACTACAGAACAAAAAACAGCATTGGCAGCCCACTGTGCGATCAAAGGTCACTCTCCCAACCTTGTCGATACAACAATATTACAACAAGAAAGTAATTATAAAAAACGATACACAATAGAAATGTTACATATAATAAATACTCCCACGGACATAAGGATGAATTTTAAAACAGACACAGAAAATTGCGCGCATACGTATAGGCATATTGTATCAAAATATAAACAAAAGAGCTTTTAGTAAGCATTGCACTCTTTTTGAAAGCGGACAGCTTTACTCAATGTAAGATTTGTGCTTTTTTTTAGTAATATTTATGTTTTGTGTATATTGTTTGTTTGTTTTTTCACTTTAGTTTTTCCTGATGAAGAACACCAAAGGTGTTCGAAATATCGATTTATAAAAAATAAAATTTAATAAAACAAAATAGAGTTTTATTTAAATTAGACCTTGAGCCCAAATAAAAATAAATAATTTTATAAACTAAAAGGTCGAATAATACAATAAACAAATCAACGACGGAGGGCACGCCGAAAAGCATCGTTATGAAGCTGTACAAAAATTTACGTGAAAACTACAAATCGAATATCATCAACAATATTAGGATGTACACAAAAACAAACAAAAATAAGGCTAAACTAAAAGCAACATTAACATTTTTAATAAGATGCAGAAAAGTTGGTATAATACCAAATTTCATTGTTAACACTACGAAAAACGTTGAACAACTTTTTAACTTTAACAGCAATTCAAAAAAGGAAACATCGATTCAAATCAAAAGTCTAGTAAGAAAATACATAGAAACATTTCATATTAAAATTCTTAATTTAGTAATAAAACACAAACATGACGAATTTGAAAACAATCAAAACAAATTGGAAAAATGTAAAACTTATGTACAACAAAACATTACTGAAGAGGACTACAAATTGTTATGTAGGAGTGAAGGCATAATATATAAAAGTATTTTGAGAAGAAGAAAAACCACACAGATTAAAAAATTTCATAAACTGAAAAAGATACAAGACAGTAAACAATACATTAAATACAACAAGGATTGGTTTATAAACAAAACAACTACAGACATACCAACTGATATACAGAAACTCTTATCGTTAGGCCCAAAATTTGCACTGCCTATAGAAAAGCAACATTTTCCTATGTTCAAATGCATTGCCGATGGAGAGGACATCGTTCAAACTAATAGAGAAAAAGAAAAACAAGAAATAGCCAGAACTCAACTTGTAACAACTATGGACAATTACCTAAACAAAAGATCATTAACAACAAGAGAAAGAGAGTTGATAAGCACAGTGGATTCAACGAAAAAATTTTTAAACAAAAACAAGAACATTTTAATATTGAAAGCAGATAAAGGCAACACTACAGTAGCGTTTGAAAAAACCGAATACGAATCAAAAATGAGAGGGATTGTACAGGACATGTGTACTTATAAACGTTTGAAAATTGACCCTACAACAAAACTTCAAACACGAAACAATATACTGGTGGAAAAATTGTTTAAATTAAATGTTATCGACGCATGGGAAAAACATAAGTTAACAACTAATGTAGCTACCGCACCAAGGTTGTATGGACTCCCCAAGGTACACAAAGAGGGTACACCGTTAAGACCTATTTGTTCATCCGTAAATTCACGGTCATACAATTTATGTAAATATTTGGTGAGCATTTTAAAAAATTTAACGAAAGACTCAAAATATAACGTAAAAGATTCAATAGAATTTAAAAGAAAAGTTTCTAATTCATATATTGCTGACAATGAAGTTCTAGTTTCTTTTGACGTGGTATCGTTATTTCCCAGTATCCCAGTGAATTTAGCAATAGACATAATTAACAAAAAATGGGAATTAATCACTTCACTTACGCAGATACCTAAAGAATTGTTTTTTGATATCATAAAGTTTTGTATCAAAGATAACAGATATTTCAAATTTGATGATAAAATATATGAGCAGTTAAGAGGAATGCCTATGGGCTCACCAGCCTCACCAGTAATTGCAGATATTGTCATGGAAGAGTTGTTAGACACCACGATTGAAAACCTTAACATAAAACCGAAACTCATGAGCAAATATGTGGATGATTTGTTTTGCATATTAAGAAGAGATGCTGTAGATGTTACTTTAGAAGCTCTTAATAACTTCCACAGGCAAATACATTTCACGAAAGAACTGGAAAATGAAGAAAAGTTACCATATTTAGACGCACTTCTTATTAGAAAACAAAATATATTATCCGTAGACTGGTACCAAAAACCAACCGCCTCAGCTCGTATTATCAACTTTTACTCGAACCACCCGAAACACGTGAAAATTAATACTGCACGAAATTTTGCAGAAAGAGTCCTGAAAATAAGTGATAAAAGTTTCCACCAACAGAACGTCCAGAAAATTAAGGGAATATTACAGAAAAATAGTTATTCTTTTAGTATGGCAACAAAGATTATCAAAAATGCTACAAAGAGTTATGATAAAAAGATTGATGCAAAGACGGAAAAAATATTCAAATCGTTAACACATGTACCTGGTTTCTCGGAGAGGATCGTACATTCAAATATATATGACAAGGAAAGATTCAATATTGCATTAAAAACCGATAGAACTTTAAATATGCTTTTCACAAACACGAAATCAAAAATAGATTATTTGGACAAATCAAACTTAATATATAAAATACCTTGTAATGGAGACGGGTCCAATGTATGTAATAAAATATATATTGGAACAACAAAATCAAAATTAAGAACAAGATTGACTGCACATAAATCAGATTATAAAACACGTAAAGGTACTACAGAACAAAAAACAGCATTGGCAGCCCACTGTGCGATCAAAGGTCACTCTCCCAACCTTGTCGATACAACAATATTACAACAAGAAAGTAATTATAAAAAACGATACACAATAGAAATGTTACATATAATAAATACTCCCACGGACATAAGGATGAATTTTAAAACAGACACAGAAAATTGCGCGCATACGTATAGGCATATTGTATCAAAATATAAACAAAAGAGCTTTTAGTAAGCATTGCACTCTTTTTGAAAGCGGACAGCTTTACTCAATGTAAGATTTGTGCTTTTTTTTAGTAATATTTATGTTTTGTGTATATTGTTTGTTTGTTTTTTCACTTTAGTTTTTCCTGATGAAGAACACCAAAGGTGTTCGAAATATCGATTTATAAAAAATAAAATTTAATAAAACAAAATAGAGTTTTATTTAAATTAGACCTTGAGCCCAAATAAAAATAAATAATTTTATAAACTAAAAGGTCGAATAATACAATAAACAAATCAACGACGGAGGGCACGCCGAAAAGCATCGTTATGAAGCTGTACAAAAATTTACGTGAAAACTACAAATCGAATATCATCAACAATATTAGGATGTACACAAAAACAAACAAAAATAAGGCTAAACTAAAAGCAACATTAACATTTTTAATAAGATGCAGAAAAGTTGGTATAATACCAAATTTCATTGTTAACACTACGAAAAACGTTGAACAACTTTTTAACTTTAACAGCAATTCAAAAAAGGAAACATCGATTCAAATCAAAAGTCTAGTAAGAAAATACATAGAAACATTTCATATTAAAATTCTTAATTTAGTAATAAAACACAAACATGACGAATTTGAAAACAATCAAAACAAATTGGAAAAATGTAAAACTTATGTACAACAAAACATTACTGAAGAGGACTACAAATTGTTATGTAGGAGTGAAGGCATAATATATGAAAGTATTTTGAGAAGAAGAAAAACCACACAGATTAAAAAATTTCATAAACTGAAAGAGATACAAGACAGTAAACAATACATTAAATACAACAAGGATTGGTTTATAAACAAAACAACTACAGACATACCAACTGATATACAGAAACTGTTATCGTTAGGCCCAAAATTTGCACTGCCTATAGAAAAGCAACATTTTCCTATGTTCAAATGCATTGCCGATGGAGAGGACATCGTTCAAACTAATAGAGAAAAAGAAAAACAAGAAATAGCCAGAACTCAACTTGTAACAACTATGGACAATTACCTAAACAAAAGATCATTAACAACAAGAGAAAGAGAGTTGATAAGCACAGTGGATTCAACGAAAAAATTTTTAAACAAAAACAAGAACATTTTAATATTGAAAGCAGATAAAGGCAACACTACAGTAGCGTTTGAAAAAACCGAATACGAATCAAAAATGAGAGGGATTGTACAGGACATGTGTACTTATAAACGTTTGAAAATTGACCCTACAACAAAACTTCAAACACGAAACAATATACTGGTGGAAAAATTGTTTAAATTAAATGTTATCGACGCATGGGAAAAACATAAGTTAACAACTAATGTAGCTACCGCACCAAGGTTGTATGGACTCCCCAAGGTACACAAAGAGGGTACACCGTTAAGACCTATTTGTTCATCCGTAAATTCACCGTCATACAATTTATGTAAATATTTGGTGAGCATTTTAAAAAATTTAACGAAAGACTCAAAATATAACGTAAAAGATTCAATAGAATTTAAAAGAAAAGTTTCTAATTCATATATTGCTGACAATGAAGTTCTAGTTTCTTTTGACGTGGTATCGTTATTTCCCAGTATCCCAGTGAATTTAGCAATAGACATAATTAACAAAAAATGGGAATTAATCACTTCACTTACGCAGATACCTAAAGAATTGTTTTTTGATATCATAAAGTTTTGTATCAAAGATAACAGATATTTCAAATTTGATGATAAAATATATGAGCAGTTAAGAGGAATGCCTATGGGCTCACCAGCCTCACCAGTAATTGCAGATATTGTCATGGAAGAGTTGTTAGACACCACGATTGAAAACCTTAACATAAAACCGAAACTCATGAGCAAATATGTGGATGATTTGTTTTGCATATTAAGAAGAGATGCTGTAGATGTTACTTTAGAAGCTCTTAATAACTTCCACAGGCAAATACATTTCACGAAAGAACTGGAAAATGAAGAAAAGTTACCATATTTAGACGCACTTCTTATTAGAAAACAAAATATATTATCCGTAGACTGGTACCAAAAACCAACCGCCTCAGCTCGTATTATCAACTTTTACTCGAACCACCCGAAACACGTGAAAATTAATACTGCACGAAATTTTGCAGAAAGAGTCCTGAAAATAAGTGATAAAAGTTTCCACCAACAGAACGTCCAGAAAATTAAGGGAATATTACAGAAAAATAGTTATTCTTTTAGTATGGCAACAAAGATTATCAAAAATGCTACAAAGAGTTATGATAAAAAGATTGATGCAAAGACGGAAAAAATATTCAAATCGTTAACACATGTACCTGGTTTCTCGGAGAGGATCGTACATTCAAATATATATGACAAGGAAAGATTCAATATTGCATTAAAAACCGATAGAACTTTAAATATGCTTTTCACAAACACGAAATCAAAAATAGATTATTTGGACAAATCAAACTTAATATATAAAATACCTTGTAATGGAGACGGGTCCAATGTATGTAATAAAATATATATTGGAACAACAAAATCAAAATTAAGAACAAGATTGGCTGCACATAAATCAGATTATAAAACACGTAAAGGTACTACAGAACAAAAAACAGCATTGGCAGCCCACTGTGCGATCAAAGGTCACTCTCCCAACCTTGTCGATACAACAATATTACAACAAGAAAGTAATTATAAAAAACGATACACAATAGAAATGTTACATATAATAAATACTCCCACGGACATAAGGATGAATTTTAAAACAGACACAGAAAATTGCGCGCATACGTATAGGCATATTGTATCAAAATATAAACAAAAGAGCTTTTAGTAAGCATTGCACTCTTTTTGAAAGCGGACAGCTTTACTCAATGTAAGATTTGTGCTTTTTTTTAGTAATATTTATGTTTTGTGTATATTGTTTGTTTGTTTTTTCACTTTAGTTTTTCCTGATGAAGAACACCAAAGGTGTTCGAAATATCGATTTATAAAAAATAAAATTTAATAAAACAAAATAGAGTTTTATTTAAATTAGACCTTGAGCCCAAATAAAAATAAATAATTTTATAAACTAAAAGGTCGAATAATACAATAAACAAATCAACGACGGAGGGCACGCCGAAAAGCATCGTTATGAAGCTGTACAAAAATTTACGTGAAAACTACAAATCGAATATCATCAACAATATTAGGATGTACACAAAAACAAACAAAAATAAGGCTAAACTAAAAGCAACATTAACATTTTTAATAAGATGCAGAAAAGTTGGTATAATACCAAATTTCATTGTTAACACTACGAAAAACGTTGAACAACTTTTTAACTTTAACAGCAATTCAAAAAAGGAAACATCGATTCAAATCAAAAGTCTAGTAAGAAAATACATAGAAACATTTCATATTAAAATTCTTAATTTAGTAATAAAACACAAACATGACGAATTTGAAAACAATCAAAACAAATTGGAAAAATGTAAAACTTATGTACAACAAAACATTACTGAAGAGGACTACAAATTGTTATGTAGGAGTGAAGGCATAATATATGAAAGTATTTTGAGAAGAAGAAAAACCACACAGATTAAAAAATTTCATAAACTGAAAGAGATACAAGACAGTAAACAATACATTAAATACAACAAGGATTGGTTTATAAACAAAACAACTACAGACATACCAACTGATATACAGAAACTGTTATCGTTAGGCCCAAAATTTGCACTGCCTATAGAAAAGCAACATTTTCCTATGTTCAAATGCATTGCCGATGGAGAGGACATCGTTCAAACTAATAGAGAAAAAGAAAAACAAGAAATAGCCAGAACTCAACTTGTAACAACTATGGACAATTACCTAAACAAAAGATCATTAACAACAAGAGAAAGAGAGTTGATAAGCACAGTGGATTCAACGAAAAAATTTTTAAACAAAAACAAGAACATTTTAATATTGAAAGCAGATAAAGGCAACACTACAGTAGCGTTTGAAAAAACCGAATACGAATCAAAAATGAGAGGGATTGTACAGGACATGTGTACTTATAAACGTTTGAAAATTGACCCTACAACAAAACTTCAAACACGAAACAATATACTGGTGGAAAAATTGTTTAAATTAAATGTTATCGACGCATGGGAAAAACATAAGTTAACAACTAATGTAGCTACCGCACCAAGGTTGTATGGACTCCCCAAGGTACACAAAGAGGGTACACCGTTAAGACCTATTTGTTCATCCGTAAATTCACCGTCATACAATTTATGTAAATATTTGGTGAGCATTTTAAAAAATTTAACGAAAGACTCAAAATATAACGTAAAAGATTCAATAGAATTTAAAAGAAAAGTTTCTAATTCATATATTGCTGACAATGAAGTTCTAGTTTCTTTTGACGTGGTATCGTTATTTCCCAGTATCCCAGTGAATTTAGCAATAGACATAATTAACAAAAAATGGGAATTAATCACTTCACTTACGCAGATACCTAAAGAATTGTTTTTTGATATCATAAAGTTTTGTATCAAAGATAACAGATATTTCAAATTTGATGATAAAATATATGAGCAGTTAAGAGGAATGCCTATGGGCTCACCAGCCTCACCAGTAATTGCAGATATTGTCATGGAAGAGTTGTTAGACACCACGATTGAAAACCTTAACATAAAACCGAAACTCATGAGCAAATATGTGGATGATTTGTTTTGCATATTAAGAAGAGATGCTGTAGATGTTACTTTAGAAGCTCTTAATAACTTCCACAGGCAAATACATTTCACGAAAGAACTGGAAAATGAAGAAAAGTTACCATATTTAGACGCACTTCTTATTAGAAAACAAAATATATTATCCGTAGACTGGTACCAAAAACCAACCGCCTCAGCTCGTATTATCAACTTTTACTCGAACCACCCGAAACACGTGAAAATTAATACTGCACGAAATTTTGCAGAAATAGTCCTGAAAATAAGTGATAAAAGTTTCCACCAACAGAACGTCCAGAAAATTAAGGGAATATTACAGAAAAATAGTTATTCTTTTAGTATGGCAACAAAGATTATCAAAAATGCTACAAAGAGTTATGATAAAAAGATTGATGCAAAGACGGAAAAAATATTCAAATCGTTAACACATGTACCTGGTTTCTCGGAGAGGATCGTACATTCAAATATATATGACAAGGAAAGATTCAATATTGCATTAAAAACCGATAGAACTTTAAATATGCTTTTCACAAACACGAAATCAAAAATAGATTATTTGGACAAATCAAACTTAATATATAAAATACCTTGTAATGGAGACGGGTCCAATGTATGTAATAAAATATATATTGGAACAACAAAATCAAAATTAAGAACAAGATTGACTGCACATAAATCAGATTATAAAACACGTAAAGGTACTACAGAACAAAAAACAGCATTGGCAGCCCACTGTGCGATCAAAGGTCACTCTCCCAACCTTGTCGATACAACAATATTACAACAAGAAAGTAATTATAAAAAACGATACACAATAGAAATGTTACATATAATAAATACTCCCACGGACATAAGGATGAATTTTAAAACAGACACAGAAAATTGCGCGCATACGTATAGGCATATTGTATCAAAATATAAACAAAAGAGCTTTTAGTAAGCATTGCACTCTTTTTGAAAGCGGACAGCTTTACTCAATGTAAGATTTGTGCTTTTTTTTAGTAATATTTATGTTTTGTGTATATTGTTTGTTTGTTTTTTCACTTTAGTTTTTCCTGATGAAGAACACCAAAGGTGTTCGAAATATCGATTTATAAAAAATAAAATTTAATAAAACAAAATAGAGTTTTATTTAAATTAGACCTTGAGCCCAAATAAAAATAAATAATTTTATAAACTAAAAGGTCGAATAATACAATAAACAAATCAACGACGGAGGGCACGCCGAAAAGCATCGTTATGAAGCTGTACAAAAATTTACGTGAAAACTACAAATCGAATATCATCAACAATATTAGGATGTACACAAAAACAAACAAAAATAAGGCTAAACTAAAAGCAACATTAACATTTTTAATAAGATGCAGAAAAGTTGGTATAATACCAAATTTCATTGTTAACACTACGAAAAACGTTGAACAACTTTTTAACTTTAACAGCAATTCAAAAAAGGAAACATCGATTCAAATCAAAAGTCTAGTAAGAAAATACATAGAAACATTTCATATTAAAATTCTTAATTTAGTAATAAAACACAAACATGACGAATTTGAAAACAATCAAAACAAATTGGAAAAATGTAAAACTTATGTACAACAAAACATTACTGAAGAGGACTACAAATTGTTATGTAGGAGTGAAGGCATAATATATAAAAGTATTTTGAGAAGAAGAAAAACCACACAGATTAAAAAATTTCATAAACTGAAAAAGATACAAGACAGTAAACAATACATTAAATACAACAAGGATTGGTTTATAAACAAAACAACTACAGACATACCAACTGATATACAGAAACTGTTATCGTTAGGCCCAAAATTTGCACTGCCTATAGAAAAGCAACATTTTCCTATGTTCAAATGCATTGCCGATGGAGAGGACATCGTTCAAACTAATAGAGAAAAAGAAAAACAAGAAATAGCCAGAACTCAACTTGTAACAACTATGGACAATTACCTAAACAAAAGATCATTAACAACAAGAGAAAGAGAGTTGATAAGCACAGTGGATTCAACGAAAAAATTTTTAAACAAAAACAAGAACATTTTAATATTGAAAGCAGATAAAGGCAACACTACAGTAGCGTTTGAAAAAACCGAATACGAATCAAAAATGAGAGGGATTGTACAGGACATGTGTACTTATAAACGTTTGAAAATTGACCCTACAACAAAACTTCAAACACGAAACAATATACTGGTGGAAAAATTGTTTAAATTAAATGTTATCGACGCATGGGAAAAACATAAGTTAACAACTAATGTAGCTACCGCACCAAGGTTGTATGGACTCCCCAAGGTACACAAAGAGGGTACACCGTTAAGACCTATTTGTTCATCCGTAAATTCACCGTCATACAATTTATGTAAATATTTGGTGAGCATTTTAAAAAATTTAACGAAAGACTCAAAATATAACGTAAAAGATTCAATAGAATTTAAAAGAAAAGTTTCTAATTCATATATTGCTGACAATGAAGTTCTAGTTTCTTTTGACGTGGTATCGTTATTTCCGAGTATCCCAGTGAATTTAGCAATAGACATAATTAACAAAAAATGGGAATTAATCACTTCACTTACGCAGATACCTAAAGAATTGTTTTTTGATATCATAAAGTTTTGTATCAAAGATAACAGATATTTCAAATTTGATGATAAAATATATGAGCAGTTAAGAGGAATGCCTATGGGCTCACCAGCCTCACCAGTAATTGCAGATATTGTCATGGAAGAGTTGTTAGACACCACGATTGAAAACCTTAACATAAAACCGAAACTCATGAGCAAATATGTGGATGATTTGTTTTGCATATTAAGAAGAGATGCTGTAGATGTTACTTTAGAAGCTCTTAATAACTTCCACAGGCAAATACATTTCACGAAAGAACTGGAAAATGAAGAAAAGTTACCATATTTAGACGCACTTCTTATTAGAAAACAAAATATATTATCCGTAGACTGGTACCAAAAACCAACCGCCTCAGCTCGTATTATCAACTTTTACTCGAACCACCCGAAACACGTGAAAATTAATACTGCACGAAATTTTGCAGAAAGAGTCCTGAAAATAAGTGATAAAAGTTTCCACCAACAGAACGTCCAGAAAATTAAGGGAATATTACAGAAAAATAGTTATTCTTTTAGTATGGCAACAAAGATTATCAAAAATGCTACAAAGAGTTATGATAAAAAGATTGATGCAAAGACGGAAAAAATATTCAAATCGTTAACACATGTACCTGGTTTCTCGGAGAGGATCGTACATTCAAATATATATGACAAGGAAAGATTCAATATTGCATTAAAAACCGATAGAACTTTAAATATGCTTTTCACAAACACGAAATCAAAAATAGATTATTTGGACAAATCAAACTTAATATATAAAATACCTTGTAATGGAGACGGGTCCAATGTATGTAATAAAATATATATTGGAACAACAAAATCAAAATTAAGAACAAGATTGACTGCACATAAATCAGATTATAAAACACGTAAAGGTACTACAGAACAAAAAACAGCATTGGCAGCCCACTGTGCGATCAAAGGTCACTCTCCCAACCTTGTCGATACAACAATATTACAACAAGAAAGTAATTATAAAAAACGATACACAATAGAAATGTTACATATAATAAATACTCCCACGGACATAAGGATGAATTTTAAAACAGACACAGAAAATTGCGCGCATACGTATAGGCATATTGTATCAAAATATAAACAAAAGAGCTTTTAGTAAGCATTGCACTCTTTTTGAAAGCGGACAGCTTTACTCAATGTAAGATTTGTGCTTTTTTTTAGTAATATTTATGTTTTGTGTATATTGTTTGTTTGTTTTTTCACTTTAGTTTTTCCTGATGAAGAACACCAAAGGTGTTCGAAATATCGATTTATAAAAAATAAAATTTAATAAAACAAAATAGAGTTTTATTTAAATTAGACCTTGAGCCCAAATAAAAATAAATAATTTTATAAACTAAAAGGTCGAATAATACAATAAACAAATCAACGACGGAGGGCACGCCGAAAAGCATCGTTATGAAGCTGTACAAAAATTTACGTGAAAACTACAAATCGAATATCATCAACAATATTAGGATGTACACAAAAACAAACAAAAATAAGGCTAAACTAAAAGCAACATTAACATTTTTAATAAGATGCAGAAAAGTTGGTATAATACCAAATTTCATTGTTAACACTACGAAAAACGTTGAACAACTTTTTAACTTTAACAGCAATTCAAAAAAGGAAACATCGATTCAAATCAAAAGTCTAGTAAGAAAATACATAGAAACATTTCATATTAAAATTCTTAATTTAGTAATAAAACACAAACATGACGAATTTGAAAACAATCAAAACAAATTGGAAAAATGTAAAACTTATGTACAACAAAACATTACTGAAGAGGACTACAAATTGTTATGTAGGAGTGAAGGCATAATATATGAAAGTATTTTGAGAAGAAGAAAAACCACACAGATTAAAAAATTTCATAAACTGAAAGAGATACAAGACAGTAAACAATACATTAAATACAACAAGGATTGGTTTATAAACAAAACAACTACAGACATACCAACTGATATACAGAAACTGTTATCGTTAGGCCCAAAATTTGCACTGCCTATAGAAAAGCAACATTTTCCTATGTTCAAATGCATTGCCGATGGAGAGGACATCGTTCAAACTAATAGAGAAAAAGAAAAACAAGAAATAGCCAGAACTCAACTTGTAACAACTATGGACAATTACCTAAACAAAAGATCATTAACAACAAGAGAAAGAGAGTTGATAAGCACAGTGGATTCAACGAAAAAATTTTTAAACAAAAACAAGAACATTTTAATATTGAAAGCAGATAAAGGCAACACTACAGTAGCGTTTGAAAAAACCGAATACGAATCAAAAGTGAGAGGGATTGTACAGGACATGTGTACTTATAAACGTTTGAAAATTGACCCTACAACAAAACTTCAAACACGAAACAATATACTGGTGGAAAAATTGTTTAAATTAAATGTTATCGACGCATGGGAAAAACATAAGTTAACAACTAATGTAGCTACCGCACCAAGGTTGTATGGACTCCCCAAGGTACACAAAGAGGGTACACCGTTAAGACCTATTTGTTCATCCGTAAATTCAACGTCATACAATTTATGTAAATATTTGGTGAGCATTTTAAAAAATTTAACGAAAGACTCAAAATATAACGTAAAAGATTCAATAGAATTTAAAAGAAAAGTTTCTAATTCATATATTGCTGACAATGAAGTTCTAGTTTCTTTTGACGTGGTATCGTTATTTCCCAGTATCCCAGTGAATTTAGCAATAGACATAATTAACAAAAAATGGGAATTAATCACTTCACTTACGCAGATACCTAAAGAATTGTTTTTTGATATCATAAAGTTTTGTATCAAAGATAACAGATATTTCAAATTTGATGATAAAATATATGAGCAGTTAAGAGGAATGCCTATGGGCTCACCAGCCTCACCAGTAATTGCAGATATTGTCATGGAAGAGTTGTTAGACACCACGATTGAAAACCTTAACATAAAACCGAAACTCATGAGCAAATATGTGGATGATTTGTTTTGCATATTAAGAAGAGATGCTGTAGATGTTACTTTAGAAGCTCTTAATAACTTCCACAGGCAAATACATTTCACGAAAGAACTGGAAAATGAAGAAAAGTTACCATATTTAGACGCACTTCTTATTAGAAAACAAAATATATTATCCGTAGACTGGTACCAAAAACCAACCGCCTCAGCTCGTATTATCAACTTTTACTCGAACCACCCGAAACACGTGAAAATTAATACTGCACGAAATTTTGCAGAAAGAGTCCTGAAAATAAGTGATAAAAGTTTCCACCAACAGAACGTCCAGAAAATTAAGGGAATATTACAGAAAAATAGTTATTCTTTTAGTATGGCAACAAAGATTATCAAAAATGCTACAAAGAGTTATGATAAAAAGATTGATGCAAAGACGGAAAAAATATTCAAATCGTTAACACATGTACCTGGTTTCTCGGAGAGGATCGTACATTCAAATATATATGACAAGGAAAGATTCAATATTGCATTAAAAACCGATAGAACTTTAAATATGCTTTTCACAAACACGAAATCAAAAATAGATTATTTGGACAAATCAAACTTAATATATAAAATACCTTGTAATGGAGACGGGTCCAATGTATGTAATAAAATATATATTGGAACAACAAAATCAAAATTAAGAACAAGATTGGCTGCACATAAATCAGATTATAAAACACGTAAAGGTACTACAGAACAAAAAACAGCATTGGCAGCCCACTGTGCGATCAAAGGTCACTCTCCCAACCTTGTCGATACAACAATATTACAACAAGAAAGTAATTATAAAAAACGATACACAATAGAAATGTTACATATAATAAATACTCCCACGGACATAAGGATGAATTTTAAAACAGACACAGAAAATTGCGCGCATACGTATAGGCATATTGTATCAAAATATAAACAAAAGAGCTTTTAGTAAGCATTGCACTCTTTTTGAAAGCGGACAGCTTTACTCAATGTAAGATTTGTGCTTTTTTTTTTAGTAATATTTATGTTTTGTGTATATTGTTTGTTTGTTTTTTCACTTTAGTTTTTCCTGATGAAGAACACCAAAGGTGTTCGAAATATCGATTTATAAAAAATAAAATTTAATAAAACAAAATAGAATTTTATTTAAATTAGACCTTGAGCCCAAATAAAAATAAATAATTTTATAAACTAAAAGGTCGAATAATACAATAAACAAATAATAAAAATAATAATAATAATAATAATAATAATAATAATAATAATAATAATAATAATGACTCTGTGCCAGGGGGTGATTTATCACTTACGGACATACACAGAGTCATTGAAAAACAGTAAAGACAGCTTCGGCCGCAATTCGGGGGGTTGGACGGTCTGGTGGAACTGTCGAGGGATCCATTTCTGGGAAGTGAGGCTGCACGGAGGTTGGGGGTTCTGTCTCTGAGCTCCGACGAGGAGTTGATTACCGATAAGGTATCAACGCAGGGTCGGAGTTTAGAGGCTGAGCTTCCTGCCTCTGTGGAACAGGAGGTCTCTCAGGGGTTCAGGTTGATCGCCCTTCCGGCTCGAAAAACGTCCTACGGCAGGACGCTGTGGTGGGCCAGCCAGACAGGTAAAGTCCGTACCAAGGAAGAAAAAGCGAGGAGCGGCAAGAGAGCCTCTTTGCATTATCTATTATTATTATTAATGTAGGGGGAATAACGAAGCAGACGACAACTAAATGGGATCCTTTTCGACCCCCTTCCATCCTCAATAAATATAGACAACCGACATAACTTGCGGCAATCTTACTATCATTGAGTCTCGTGCTACAACCAGCCTTTAATCTAGACTCTAATGATTTCAGAGTGTCGACTGGGTATTATCGGCATTCTTTCTCATCACGGTGTCTTTAGTGATTGCTAGCATTTGTCTAAGGCTTAGTTCCCAGAAGGCATCCACATTTAACAAGCTTCTGCCCGTGGTCCTTAGTCTTACGTTAGCCAGTGCTGGACATTCATACACAATGTGCGCTACCGTCTCAGCGTCTTCCAGGCATAGTCTGCAAGTATCATCTTCTTCGATTTTCATCTTGGCTAGATGATACTTGAAGTTTCCATGACCTGTCATTAACGCAGTTATCCAGCTTAAGGTACTTCTATTGTATCTAAGAACCTTGCTGGCTCTCCTGCCAAGGGGCTCTTTGAGCATCATTCGAGCCTGTCTACATGTAGTGGCCTCCCTCCACCTTTTCAGGTTTAGTGAGTTCAGCCATTGTAGGACTTTTGCTCTTATTAGGCCATTACCCAGTGATACTCTGGGTTCTGGTCCACAGAAATTCTCAGCAGATCCCTTTTTTGCTAGTTGATCTGCTGCTTCATTCCCAGCAGTGCCAATGTTACCTCGTTAACCGAGGAACATCTGTTAAGCTTTAAAACACATTCCAGCACTAGTTTGGAGTACACGTCCACCTGCTTCATGCGTTTTATAACCGATTGGTTGTCGAATGCAATAAGAAACTTTCTTCCCTGCACCCGACATTCCAGCAGGTGATCCGACGCATGTAGCAGCCCAAGCAATTCTACCTGGTAAACTGAGACGTACTCCCCCAAACGGAGACTACAGGAGAAGTTTAGCTCAACTGAGTGTACACCTGCTCCTGCTCCACCATCGATAAGAGAACCATCCATAAGAGAACCATCGCAGCCGTTGATCTAATAAATAATTCCAGCGGCAGCAATCCCAGCATTGCCTCAGTTGCCTGTGTTGGAGCAGTGCGCATTTCGCCACTTATGCTCATACAAGCAATTCTTTGAACCCCATCCAACCTACGCTTTATTGTTGTCTGAGAGGCTTAAGCCACCAAACCACTGAAGCATAAGTTATTATGGGTCGCACCATCATTGTGTAAATCCAGTATGCAGCCTTTGGCGAGACTCCCCACTTTCACTGATGCATGATCCTTTTTGCCTTCCTCTTGCGAGTGAAGAGCATAGCATCTGATTTGCTAGCATTTATGGTTAGCCCTTATTCTCTACACCATGCCTCGGTTGTTATGAGAGCCTGTCTCATACATCCTTGAATGGTATCGATGAACTTTCCATCAACCATGTGCCAGATCGTCGGCATACGCAACTGTATGGACGCCCATTGAGTCCAGTTTCCAAGGAAGGCCATCAACAGTAATGTTCCACAAAAGAGGTGATAAAACTCCTCCCTGTGGGCAACCCCTGACTACCCTTCCCCGGATTGTAGAACTCCCATTTTTGAGATTCACAGCTCTAGACCTTACCATAGTGTTGATCCATTTTACAATAATGGGCTCAACCCCACGCTCGTTAAGAACACCTCTCAACTTAGAGAAAGAGATTTTATCAAAGGCACCTTCAATATCCATAAAAACGGACAAAGTAGCGTCGCCATTGAAAATTTCTCTTTCCGCCACCCTGACAAGTTCATGCAAAGCGGTGTCAGTAGACCTACCTGCCCTCTATGCATGTTGGTATCTACTCAAGCCCTATCCGTCAGCATGTGGTTCTCCAGAAAGTCAGCCAACACACTCTCCATTGTCTTTAACAGAAAAGATGTAAGGCTTAGTGGCCTGAATGACTTAGCTTCCGTATAGTTCCTTTTACCCGGGTTGGGAAGAAAAACCACATTTGCTTCCCTCCAACCTACCGGGATATATCCCGTCGCTAGACAGGCTATGAAAATTTTCCTAATCCACTCAAGCAGGGTGTTAACACCCAACTGTCATAGAGCAGGGAAAATTCCATCCATTCCAGCTGCTTTAAATGGTGCAAATGATAGTATTTCACTTCTTACACCATTTAGAGTAATTATCATTTCAGCTTCAGCCCTTTTCTCTCACTTGCCCCCCTAATAACGGGAGTCCATGATTCATTAGACCTGAAGCTTCCAGGAAAATGAATCTCTATAAGCGACTGCAATGTCTCACCCACAGTCTCCGTCATCTGACCATCGCTTTTGCGAATAAGTCCAATTTTGGAGACAGGGTCATTTGATACCATCTTCTGCATTCGGTATACTTCAGATGTATCCCTTATATTAGAGCAGAATTCCCTTCACGTACTCCGTTTCCGGAGACGTATCGTTTTCTTCAGCTCTTTTTTCTTTTCCTTGTAATCGTCCCATGAGCTTGAGTCTCTCCCTCAAATATCGATTAAAGGCCTTTCTTGTATCCATTCAAGTTCTCCATTCCACCAAGGTGTCGTTCTGTTTTTGGCGTTGATAAGTGCGGACGCGATTTTTTTTAAGCTCGCATTAACAAAAACAAACCATACATACATTGTTTGAATAGTTTAAAACAAAAACAAACCTGTTTTAATACAACAACAAAGTTGTTTGTAAAATATTTTTTTTTCTTTTTACTTTTCTTTATTTTTTACAACGGCATATTGAATTGCTACTTTTAAAATAAAACAAAAACAATAAAGGCTAATGAGCCTCTTTATTTTAAGCAATAAAAATGTGGACAATATTGTATTAAATAAAAACAAAAAAACTGAAAATAATTTGTGTGTAAATGCTACGCCAGTTATACGTGCCCAATCTTGTTCGTCGTTTTTACTAAGCGATGACAATAAAATAACTACAAACAAATCGCCTTCTGAACACAGTGTTGCCAAAGATAATACCCAAGACGCAAGTGGGAATGGACAGATACATAACTGCATTGAAAAGAGGTCGAAGCCCTAAATCTTCGCAGATTGCACCAATGGCTAAAGTACAAAAAGACAAGGACTCTAACGGAATAAATTCCCATAATCGTTTTGCTATTTTAGATAACGAAGGAAGTGAAACAAAAACGGCACCCAAGTCGTTTAAACCACCACCAATTTTTTTAAGGGAGAAAAATTCAAATGAATTAATAACTCAGTTAATCTCAGTTATCGGGGAAAACTCATTCTATGTAATTCCTATCAAGCGTGGTAACATTGATGAAACTAAAATTCAATTTATAGACGAAAGTAGTTATCGTAAAGCAGTAAAGGAGTTGACCCGTTCAGTGTTTAAATTGCCAAGAATACGGCCATACAAGGGCTTACTGCAAGTTGCCTTCGGTTTGCGTTGTGTGTGGATAGCTTCATTGTTCCGCCCAATGCGACAAACCAAAGGATGACTCGAAGGTTAAAAAAATTGCGGTGGAAATCACACTGCTAACTACAGAGGCTGTCCAGTTTTTTCTATGGTAAGGAAGTCAACTCAGAAATTAAATACTCCTGCTAGGCAGCCACAATACCAAGCAAATGCTCATTACCCTCAGTTAGCTCAACCCACAACCAAAAATGTTTCATACGCGGATATGTTAAAATCCAATCGTGTTTCAGCTCACAAAGCGACACCTACAACCAATTCTACCCCAAATATGCATCCAGAAGCTAAAGAACAAACACCATTTGGTAACTACAATCGTCTCGAAGCAAGTATCGAGACATTAGTGCATTCTTTAAACAGTTTTATGAGCTCTATGAGCAGCATGATGCAAGAAATGGTTCGCATGCAATCTATGATGTTGAAGGCGGTACTTAACAAACCATGAACTGTTTAAAAATACGTTTCTGGAACGCAAACGGCTTACGCCAACACAAAAATGAAATCGAGTACTTTTTGAAGAACCAACAAATTGATGTCATGATGGTTTCAGAGACTCATATAACAACAAATAGCTTTTTTAAAATCAATGGCTATATATTATATGACACTAAAGACCCTCGTGGCAGAGCATGTGGTGGTTCAGCAATACTAATAAAGGCTCGAATTAAACATCATTTACTGTGTGATTTTTGTGAGGACTATCTTCAAGCAACAAACATCTGTATTGAAGAATATCATCAAAACTTTGTTATTTCTTCGATTTATTCATCTCCTAGATTTCAAATATCACAGAGTCAATACAGCGACTTCTACAAATCACTAGGTCCCTGTTTCATAGCATCAGGCGACTACAACGCTAAACATACGTTTTGGGGATCAAGACTTATTACTCCAAAAGGTCGTGTTTTATTTGACACTATTTCAAAAATGCGTCTGAATGTGATATCAAGTGGACAACCCACATATTGGCCTACTGATCGACAAAAAATACCTGATGTTATTGATTTTGGCGTGACTAGAGGTATTTCGAGAGGTTGAAGCGTCACTCGAATTATCCTCAGATCATTCACCCACTATTGTCTATATATGGAACCAGCAAAATATCGTGTCGCCAATAACTTGCACAAGCATTAATTGGTTGAAATATAGAAAACATCTCAGTACTCATTGTTCGGAAAACATACCGCTAAGAACAACAGAAGATGTGAACTAGAGTTTGATCAAAACCTTAAATCAGCTGCCAAACATGCGACAGAAACCAGACAACTAGCTAGATACAACAAATTTATTTTGCAGATGTGGAGCGGCTCTTGGCTTAAAAAAGATAAATTAGAAGAGAGTGGCAAGCACACAGATCACCTCAACTCAAATCTAGACTTAAAGATTGCACGAAACGGCAAAGACAGCTGCTAGAATCTCGAAGAGTAGCATCTCTGAAAAATTACTTGGAAGACCTCGACGCAACTGCACAATCAGATTATTCATTATGGCGTGCATGTAGGAACCTTAAAAGACCGGTCGTACGTAAGCCTCTCTTGCGAACTTTTTGTGGAGACTGGGCAAGGAAAGATACCGAAAAAGGCAATTTAGTTGTTGGACATTTGAAGAAGGTGTTCACCCCAAATGTATGTACTGATATAGCTGAGTTGCCATTAGTAGAGACTAGTGCCGTAGTACCCCTAAGATTTGAATTTAGCGACATTGAAAGGGCAATAGCAGATTTAAACACCAAAAAAGCCCCTGGCGTTGATAAAACAAGTAACAAGATGTTAGTTAAGTTGCCCCGTATAGGTCGCAGAATTATTCTGTTTGTTTTTAATGCCATCTTACGTCTTGAGTACTTTCCCACAGAGTGAAAGGTCTCTTTGATAACTATGATTCCTAAACCAGGAAAAGACCACACAAAAGTAGAATCATACAGACCTATAAGCCTTTTATCAAACGTGTCAAAGTTATTTGAGAGAATATTAATAAGTAAGCTGAATCCAATTCTTAGCGCGAAAGGATGTGTTCCGAACCATCAATTCGGCTTCAGAAAACAACATAGTACGATCCAACAAACACACAGATTAGCATTCGATAAGGTTTGGCACGAAGGCCTAATATTTAAGCTAAAGCTGAACTTGCCCGAAAACTTGTATAAGCTCTTAAAAGATTATTTAACGAATCGCAGGTTTTTACTAAAAGAAGGTGACTTTTTAAGCTCGCCACAGCTCATTGAAGCCGGGTTCCCCAAGGTAGTATTTTGGGACCAATTTTATATTTACTGTACACATTAGATATGCCAATTAGCACCCTAGTCCATACATCAACTTTTGCAGATGAACCAGCTTTTTTAAGTATTCATGAAAGTGCCCAAGAAGCATAAAAACTTTTACAAGACCACATACTCATTTTGGAAAAATGGCTAGAAAAATGGAGAATAAAAGTGAATGAGCAAAAATGTACTCACATAACTTTCACACTGCGTAGAGACTCATGCCCTCCTGTTCGCATAAATAACCAAATGATACCACAGCTTTCAGACGTTAAATATCTGGGTATACATCTTGACCGTCGCCTTACTTGGAAAAGCCACATTGACTTCAAGTTAACACAAATGAAACTAAAAGCAGTACAACTAAATTGGCTTATTGGCAGAAACTCCACCCTGAGCTTAGATTGTAAACTTCTACTGTACAAGTCGGTCCTCAAACCAATTTGGTGTTATGGGATTCAGTTATGGGGCACTGGCTCAGCTAGCAATGTAGAAAAAATTCAAAGGCGCCAAAATAAGATACTACGTATGATTACATCTGCTCCCTGGTATATAAAAATTCGAACATCCACAAAGGCCTAAACATGCCATCAGTTAAAGCAGAAATAGCGAAACATGCAGTTACATATCTAAAGAGGCTTGAACTTCATCCAAACCCTTTGGCGCGAAACATGCTGAATGAACCTGGTTACATTCGACTAAAAAGAAGAGATACTGGTTTTCTTGCAAAATCCGTGAAACAAACATTATTTTTGTCTAGCACTGCAAATATGTATGTGTAGGTATTTTCTGTGTTATAAGTATAGGTATACCTAATTTGGCCATCTTCAGGTAGATTGCAAGTCCCCAAGGAAGACTGGATCTGCTTCGCCTAGGGATGAAAAGACATATGATAGATGTTTCAATTGCGGGAAAGTGGGCTATTTACAGCGATACTGCAAGGCACCAAAAAGAGTAATGAGATCTGCTTCGCCACCAGAAAATGACAAGGTTATGAGCAAGCCATCACAGGAGCCACCGTTGGAAGTAAAAAGTGCTAGCATCATCCGAAATTGTGGGACCATTAATTTCCATTTCGGTCATGCAGCAGAAAAACAAGAATCTGACTGCTCTGGGTTACATTAACGGCAAAAAGCACATTCTGACGATAGACACAGAAGTGTCGCAATCAATAATCAGGCGCGACTTGGTAAAAGGAGAAATGGAGCCGCTAAGTTATGTCAGCCTGCGTACTGCCACTGGAGAATTTGCAACGGTGTATGGCAAGATAAAACTAAGGGTATCTATCGGCAGGCTAAGTGTGGAGCACGTATTTATTGTGGCTGATATTTTGGATGAAGTAATTATCGGAGTCGACTTTATGATTTATAATGGAATCGATTTGCGTATGAGTCAGCAAATAATGATTTGGAGAAATGTGAAGATACCACTTAAAATCGGGTATAAGAGAAAGGCTCCACCAAAATGCTTCAACTGCAGTAAAGAGAGACATTTAGCGCGTAAAAGAAATACGAGGAAAATAAAAGAAATACGCCATCAGAAAAGCAGAAATAGTACGAAGGACGAGAAACGACACCACATCGTAAATGTGCGACGTGTGTACATAGATATGAGTAAGGCGCAGAAGGGTGACCACAAGTTGTCAACAGGTCTGCTGGATAAAGTGGACAGAGAAATATCTCTCCAAGGACGAAACCAAGTACGGAAGCTCCATGAATTTGTGCGTAAGAGGATTGAGTCCACAAGTGATAAAATGAAGGCCAACTTTGAACGTACTGCAAACTCCGGGCGATTTAAAGAGGGACCGATGGACCGAGGACCGATGATTAACCCATAACAGAAGAAAGTTCACTGGGATGGAACTTATGAAGTAATAAAGCAGCTAAACGATTTAGTTTACAGAATGCAGAAGTTGCAGAGCCCAAGATCAAAAATGAAAGTTGTGCACTTCGAGCGGCTAGCTAACTATGGAAATGGTACATCTGTGCCTGTTCGGGACGAACAGGTTTGAGAAGGGGGTAGTGTTACGAAAGAAGAATTTATTCATTATAAGCTCTGAACAAAAATACTCTCGAACAACAACAACAACATTAATTGTTTATTTTCTTACAATGATGGAAGAAAGAAACGCCTCATACAAACATTCGCATTTACGCATATACACACACAGATTAAATAAACACTCTTCTGTTAAATACACAGCCACATACATACATACAAGCATAAACAAATAAACAGCCACACATACAGGTATAAAAAAATAAATAGCCACACATACAGGTATAAAGAAATAAACAACCACACAAACAGAAAACAAGAGCAATAACAATCGAACCTGCCAGACCTGTCTGGAATAGAACATTCTGGTGCTTTTAAATCACCTATATAAGTGAATCGTGCTGGCAAGTAGTATGGCAGTATTAATTTAAAAGTCAAAGAGTTAAGTTGTCGAATTTTAAGAGTGTTTAACAGTTTGCTGTATTTTTGAACTGTGGTGTTAAATAAATAAAGTGAATTACAGTAAAAGTAATAACAGTGTGTATTTATTTTGCAATTAAAAGAACCAAACGTAAAGTAAAAACGTAACAATATTGTCAGCATCATCTCACCGTCACATAGTTTTCAGCAGCATTTTATCATATTGTCAGCATCATCTCACCAACACATAGTTTTCATCATTAAAACTCATTATCATATTGGCCAGGACCAACAAAAGCAACCCTCACCAAATAGAGCCAAACAACTCAGCAAATCTGATTGATTCAACAAGTATAAAACCAGATAAGTCCATAGATTGTAAGATATTTATATTTTTTTATACCTTAAGTAAATATTGTTAACAAAGAACTAGTTGATTACATACGCAAATCAATGCGGTGTGTAATATAGGTAGTCACAAGTTACCAATACTGGGTTACTAACCTACATTCCGATTTAAACATTACCGTATCCACCTGTATTCAAATTACCCGTAACAAAACTAAAAGCTAACTTCGAGATTACCAGTTATATGTATGAATACACGAGAAGAAATATCTATACCTACTTTGATATACCTACCTGCAATTCAATTTTAAACATAATCTTAACTAAATAAATACTTACCTTACATACGAAATTCATATAAAAAAATGCTAAAGCCGATTCTACGATATACCCGGATGTACTTACCTACATTACAACGTAAACCTACATATATTTGTATACTTACCAATGTAAAAATTTAAAAATGTAATTACCTACTTCAGCTTAATTATTCATTACCAAAATTTAAATATAACTGAACACTTATCGTACGTATATAGATATATTTAGAACTTAACATATATATGTACTTATCTTAATTCAAAATTTAGAGATACATAATCACTTTCGACGATATGCACATTTAAATTTGAATGAAAATGCTTTATTCGAGATGCTCATCTGTATTTGACATTAAGTACAAAGCATTAAGGTTAAATACTATTTGATTGGCGAACTTAAATGTGGATACTTAAATTTATGTGCTCATCTGTAGTCAAGTTTAATCATCGATACTTAAATACATAATCACTTTCAAAATTAAACATAAGTTGTAACATTACCGGATATACTTAAATATTTTCGTAGAAAACCTAAGACGCAAGTGGGAATGGACAGATACATAACTGCATTGAAAAGAGGTCGAAGCCCTAAATCTTCGCAGATTGCACCAATGGCTAAAGTACAAAAAGACAAGGTATCTAACGGAATAAATTCCCATAATCGTTTTGCTATTTTAGATAGCGAAAAAAGTGAAACAAAAGCGGCACCCAAGTCGTTTAAACCACCACCAATTTTTTTTAAGAGAGAAAAATTCTAATGAAGTAATAAATAAGTTAATTTCAGTTATCGGGAAAAACTCATTCTATGTAATTCCTATCAAGCGTGGTAACATTGATGAAACTAAAATTCAATTTATAGATGAAAGTAGTTATCGTAAAGCAGTAAAGAAGTTTGAAAGCTGCAAAAAGAACTTTTTTACCTATCAGATGAAGAGTAGCAAAGGCCTAGAGGTTGTTATCAAAGGTGTAGACTCATATGTTAATCCAGTGGATATAAAAGCTGGATTTAAGGTTAAAAGCGTTGACAATCTCAGAAATCGAGAGCGTATCCCTGAACCTCTGTATCGCGTTGAACTGGAACCTGGGGATATTAAATTGAAGAAGAACGAAATGCACTCCATTTATAATCTAAAATACCTGTTACACCGCAGGATAAGTGGTTTGCAAAATATGAGCTTGAGTAAATGATAATTTTTTTGCAAAAATGACATCGAGGCCCCACATCTTTGAGGGCCCATAAAAAAACCTGGAGGACTTTGGGCAAAACTGGGAGACAGGGGTCTTTTTTTGGTCTTTTATCACGTAGTGGTGTCCGTATATGGTTATTTTGCCATAACTTAAAAAATTACACAGTGTGTTATTTAACGAATCGCAAGTTTTTACTAAACGAAGGTGACTTTTTAAGCTCGCCACAGCTCATTGAAGCCGAAGTTCCCAAAGGTAGTATTTTGGGACCAATTTTATATTTACTGTACACATCAGATATGCCAATTAGCACCCTGATCCACACATCAACTTTTACAGATGACACAGCTTTTTTAAGTATTCATGAAAGTGCCCAAGACGCATCACAAATTTTACAAGACCACATACTCAATTTGGAAAAATGGCTAGAAAAATGGATAATAAAAGTGAATGCACAAAAATGTACTCACATAACTTTCACACTGCGTAGGGACTCGTGCCCTCCTATTCGCCAAATAACCAAATGATACCACAGCTTTCAGACGTTAAATACCTGGGTATACATCTTGACCGTCGCCTTACTTGGAAAAGCCACATTGACTTCAAGTTAACACAAATGAAACTAAAAGCAGTACAACTAAATTGGCTTATTGGCAGAAACTCCACCCTGAGCTTAGATTGTAAACTTCTACTGTACAAGTCGGTCCTCAAACCAATTTGGTGTTATGGGATTCAGTTATGGGGCACTGCCTCAGCTAGCAATGTAGAACAAATTCAAAGGCGCCAAAATAAGATTCTACGTATTATTCCATCTGCTCCCTGGTATATAAAAAATTCGAACATCCACAAAGACCTACATTCGACTAAAAAGAAGAGATATTGCTTTTCTTGACCGTACATTAGAGGGATGACCCGCAAATGATTGCAAAATCCGTGAAACAAACATTATTTTTGTCTAGCACTGGCTGGACTTAAAAAGTATATTTTATTTTAGACTTAAGATACGAGTAATTATTGTTAGTTCAAAAGAATGTTCGAAAGCCAGATTCACTGTGGAATTTAGAAGCTCCACAGATCGCTCGAATTCGATAGCATTACGAGGTGCCCGGAAAGGAGCACTTCGCATATGTTCCGAAAGATACTTCTCATAACTGGTGTTAAAAATAAAGCATACTAAGTTTATTTAGCAGTTTATCGCTTTAAAAATCTGAAAGCGATTTTTATTTATTAATTTATGTTTTAACAATATTCAATAAATTTTTACCTTAGTTTATGCTTTATATGATTTGAGCTCTTCTTTATAATTAGCAAATGGCAAACTTTTAAGTATGTATAATAAGAATGATTTTAAAGAGATGGAAAAATAGTGTTGACAAATGATTTAAAATAAAATGTAAATAGGGTTCTAAAAAAGTAGTAGATTCTAATACTCGCGGTAACAATTCTCCCCCCAGTAAGATGAGTCCTTGGTGAATCTTACTTCAATCAATTACAGACGTCTAGTACTGCTAATTTTACTGCGGGTCTTTCAATCTTTAGCTTTCGTGACTTCAACAATTTTTCCTCGTAACCAGGTGTTTCTATCGGCATTTTCATCAACAACTAGTACTACGTCACCAACTTCAATTGCTTTAGATCGCTGGGACCACTTTCCTCTTCGGGTCATCATTGGAAGCATTTCCTTCACAAAACGATGCCAAAACATATTAGCAAACACCTCACTTTGACGCAAGCACATTTTGTAATCAATATTGTTGGCTGAGCAAAATGGCTTCGTACCATTTGAGCTGCCAAGAAAGAAATGGTTTGGAGTGATGGCTTCCTGATCTTCAGTCTCCAATGATACATATGTGAGGGGTCTTGAGTTAACTATTAATTCCACCTCCATTAGGGCACTTCTTAAGCTTTCATCGGTGAACTTTTGCGCAGGAGATATCTTATATAAAATAGTTTTGATTTACCTTACTAATCTCTCCCAAGCTGCCCCCATATGAGGAGCTGCTGGTGGATTAAATTTCCGCGAAATACCCCTATATGCCATATCAGCTTGCACCTTGTTGAATTCTATATTTTTAAGCTCGTTCTTAGGGAAACGATCAGCACCCTGAAAATTTGTCCCATTATAGCTGTAAATTTCAGCTGGGGTACCGCGTCTTGCAACAAAATTTCTAAGGGTCATTAAAAATGAGTCTGTTGAGAGTGAATGGGCTATTTCAATATGAATGGCTCTTATAGTAAGGCATGTGAAGATAACACCCCATCGTTTTAATGATTTTCTGCCAAAAGTTACTGCTATTGGTCCAAAGCAGTTAACTCCGACAAACGTAAAGGGCCGCTGAAAAGCTCCCAGGCGAGCCGGTGGCAGGTTAGCTATTTGGGGTGAAATAGGTTTAGCCGCATCAATTTTACATTGCTGACAACTTCTTCGAATGGTTTTGTAAACAGACGAATTTCATTTAGGACTGTCTCGTGATTTAAATGGTGGTAGGCTCTATGGTAATCCATAATTATAAGTTTTGTGACATGGTGTTTACCTGGTAATACTATGAAATCTCTTTGGGGCCCACAAGTCTGTGCTGCATACTGAGCCCTATTTTTTACTCTGATTATGCCATCTTCATCCATATAAACCGCTTTGTATTGCAGCATATTCATCCACAAAGCTTGTCATCTGAGTTATTTTCAATATTATCTTTTTTGCTTTAACAAAATGCGACGAATTAGACTTTCAACTATTTCTTGCTGCTTAAATTTTTGTAGTCTTCTTTCCACGTACATTACCCAATTAGCCACAGCACGCTTAAGTCGGTACCAACTAGAAAAATATTCAAAATTAATTGATAACTGTATTGACTTACGAAAATGCACGTTTAGATAACAAGGACGAATTTCTGTAAGCTCGACATCTTTGATATTGGGGGTAACACCAACGGAGTTATTTGGCCAAAAATGTTCAGGCTTCTTCAACCAATATGGACCCTCAAACCACTTATTGTAGTTGTCAGTGGTTGGCCTATACTTTGTGGCAAAATCAGCAACATTCATTGCGCTTGGAACCCATCGCCATTCAGAAACGTTAGTGAATTTTAAAATTTCAGCGACTCGAAACATGACAAATTGCTTGTGTTTCTTTGGGTCCCCTGTCAACCAATTTAAAACAGTTTTTGAATCGGTCCACATAACCTTTCGCTTCAATTTTATATCATGGCAAGTAATGGTCTTCATAAGCCTGGCACCAATAGTAGCTGCTTGCAATTCAAGCCAAGGTATGGAGAGGGGTCGAAGTGGAGCTACCTTTGATTTTGCTGCTATGATTCTTATTTCAACCTTTTCACCAAACGTAAATCGAAAATATGAAACGGCTGCGTAGACGTCCTCACTTGCATCTACAAATGTATGCAATTCCACAGAATATTCGTTTTGTTGTAGTGTGAGTGAATAACATCGTGGTATGGCTACCTGGGAAATTAACGGTAAAAATGTGAGCCAATTTTTCCACTTTTTAAAGAGATCATCACTAAGAGGTTGGTCCCAATCTATACCGCTCCGCCATATTTCTTGCAAAATAGTTTTTAGATATGACATGAAGCATGAGGGTCGAAAACGGACATTAGGACTTGTAAAACCTCCCGCTTTGTGGGTACTAAATCCTCAGTTAGAATTGGTCGCCGAAGCCGCACAAACTTAACATTCATTTTAAAAACATCGTTTTTGGGGTCTCAATAAAGTCCAAGAATTTTTTGATATTGAGTCATTTGTTCACTATTTTCAAATGTTTTTTGGTCTGAGTCTTTTGTTTCGCCTAAAGCTTTCAAAAAGTCTAAAGAGTTTGATGACCAATTATGTATAACAAACCCACCCTTTGCATGGACATCTCGCACACTTAAAGTAAATTCAATAGCGCTTATAGAAGTAATAAAATCATACACGTAATGCTGCTTTGTAATCGCCGCAATAGTCCTTTCATTACCAAATTGTCTAGCGTTTTTGTCTCTGAGAAAATGTGCAATGCAGGGTGAACATGATGCTCCAAAGGTGAGTACATTTAGTTGATACACTATCAGGGAATTGTTTTCGTTCCACCACAAAAATCTCTGCGCCCTTGCATCTTCTTCACGAACAAGTATGCGGTGGAACATTTCGGCTATATCACCACACACAGCTATGGCTCCCATTCTAAAATTAAATAAAATATAAATAAGGGGCACCAGCAAATCAGGGCCTTTTAATAAAAAGTCATTAAGAGCCAAATCATTCGACTTAGCTACAGCATCCCACACGAGTCTTATTTTGTTTGGTTTATGTGGGTTCTTGACAATAAAGGTAGGCAGGTACCATGTTTTAGATTCATTTTGCTGAAGAACTCTATGGGTAACCTTTCAGCATAACCCTTTTTTTCTAAATTGGCGATTTGTTGACTTAATAGTTCGGCTAGGTTTGGGTCTCGTGCAGCTTTCTGCTTTATACACTGTAAACGCTTCTTGGCCATTGGCAGACTATCTGGCAACTCTGGTGGGTCAATCTTCCATAAAAGACCAACTTCATACCTGCCGTCCTTAAGCACACAGGTGTCGTTTAAAATTTGCATAGCTTGCTTATAATCTTTGGACATAGGCCTTGGCTGCTCACCTGTTATACCAATCTTTCGTCAGCAAAAAACTGTTTCACCAACTCGTGAACTTCATCACATTTGCATTTGTGGAAATTAAGTTTTCCACGAGCTGTAAGACCACCGCCAAAAAGAGTCCACTCCAATCTAGTTTTTGATGCAACAGGTTGATGCCATCCACCTTCTCGTACTTTCAAAGCTGCAATTAAAATGGGGTTGTTTACACCGATTCTCATCGATGGCACGACACTGGTATAACCTTGCAGGGGTATATCTTTTAGGTAAGTATATTCAGATTTGATTTCTTTCACATTCATAGATTCTTTCGATAATTTAAGTGTATACATTGCTAATGGGGAAAATATTTGAGTTGGGTCTGGCTGAAGAAACTTTTAAATCCAGCCTCTTAGAGTTGTGTTCATAGCGAGTGACGTCACCAGTCCATCGGATGCAAAGTGGATCTTTAGTACCTTCAGCACCTAATATGTCAGCTACCTCCTCTTCTAGAAGTGTAAGAGTCGAACCATCGTCCATGAGAGCGTATATTTGTACAGATTTGTTGCCACTGTAAAGAGTCACTGGTACCACACGGTAAAACGACTCACCCTCACTAGACCCGTGGTTATTAACCACACCATTTGTCTGGTGGTCTTCATTGTGCAACAATGCATTGTGCAAGGCAGTGCACCCATTTACACCACATTGTTTGTGAAACCAGCACCTACGCCTGTGGTTGCCCAGACAAATTCGGCATAAATTGTTCACATTAACAATATCCCACCGTTCAGCAACACTGACTCAATTTATGTGGGTCTTTACAAATTATGCATTGCTGCTGCACGACCCTCTTTGTTTGCTGGCCTTTTATTGTGGTCAAATACAGGAACTGTCACCTTGCAGGCTGCCTCTGCAATCATATATAGCCAATCTGAAAAGTGTGATAATTTTGGATGGTAAATATTCTTTGAGTACAATGCGCACTGTAGTACAGTTTCCACGGGTAACTTGTCTACCAGCTCCTGCAAAAGAGTAGAATTAATTAAATATTCCTCTAAATGGGATGCACAAATAGTGGCACAGAGATTTTTCACTGCAAATGAAAATTCGATTAGGGTCTCTAATTTGCCCCGCTTTATAGTATACTTGCGCACTTCTTCCATCAGATTTTTTATTATGCACTCGGGCCTACCATAGTACATCTTTAGAGTCCTGATTATGTCTGGGACCATATCCGGGAGCATCAAACAATTTCTTACCGCGTCCCTTGCCTTACCCCGCAAGCTGTTGTGGAGTCTAATGAGGTTTTCCTCCTTTGTATACCCGGCTGCCTGAGTGCTGTGTTCATAAACACTTATAAATATTGGCCATTCCTTTGGGTCTCCATTAAATGCAAGCAAATTTTTACAAATATACTGGCGTGCCATTAACTGGGTCGCGGTGGTATTTAAGATTAAGTTGGTGTATACTAAGACTATCGATCCGACTTGTCACCTCGATAGCCTTCCTATCCTTCCTCCGTCTCCTCTTCTGCCTTTGCTTCTCATTTTTAGACATGAGCTGCAGCGGCTCCGATTCGACGATGAAGGATCGTTTTGAGCTGCCTGCTTCCGATAAGAATTTACCTGTACCCATAGGGTCAGGTGCGTCCGGCTCATCCGCATTCACCTCCATAGCCATATCTTCGCAAACTGACCCGTCCACCCCTTGCAGGGTTTCTTTGTCAATTTCTTCCGATAACCTCCATTGGCCAGTGACAACCGGAACTCCTAAAGAGATTAACCTCTCCACCTCTTACGAGGCTTCATTGTCCATCCCTATCGGAATATACCGGTTGGACGCCATAGGAGACTCTTCAGAGATTAACCTGTCCCCCCTTGCGGGGCGTTCCTGTCCATCTCTTCTGAGGTCCCCTTTAGGCCAGTTAAGACCGGAGTTTCTTGAGAGACCAGCCCTTCAGCATCTTGCGAGGCTTCCAGACTTGTCCCTTTCGGAACCCCACGGTGGTGTTTTTTATATATGTTTTTAATATTTTTAATTTTAATTCCCACGAATGATGGGGATTTATAGGGTCCATCCACACAGAGCTAGGGTGAGTTCTAGACAAGGAAGGTAATCATTAGGCAGCAGTCATTGATCGAGCCGAACATGATGGTAGGATAGGAACTAATCTTTGGCGGCTGATCGAAGATAGGCTCGATTTCATTACAAATGCCAGCGCGCTGGCGTCGGGTGCTCCGGTGACTGCTGTGAGCAACCCTGCGGTTATTGCACCAACTGAGCCCACAAGTTCAGTAGCAATGTGCCCCCCGCCCAAACGGCAGTAAAAACAGCCCCAAAAGACCGCAAAATTAACTCCAGAAGGGCCTTCATCGAAGGGCGTGGGGCCCAACGTATTATTGATATATTTGGTAAAACACCAATTACTAATTTTCAATCTGTGGTGTGGTTATCCTCTACCTACATGTCACATGACCAGGACCCTCCACCCAGTAGTTTGGTCCAAAAGATGGCTAGAGCGGCGAAGGCAAAAAGTATCCCCATAATAGTGGGTGCCGACGCAAATGCGCATCATCACATCTGGGGTAGCTCTAACACCAACAAAAGAGGTGAATGTATCCTTGATTTCATATTAAACCATAATCTAGTAGTTGCAAATAGGGGCTCTGAGCCCACTTTTGTTGTATCAAATAGAGGTGTTAGATATTACGCTTGTATGCAATATGCTTTTCTGATAGAGAACTGGAGAGTTCCCAATGACTCCTTCTCCGACCATCGTTATCTTATCTTTTCAATTGCTAAAAAGAAATATAATACTACAAAATATATAAATAGGCGACGTACGGATTGGGAAAAGCAGAAAATGCTCCTCACAGTCGCACTCGTTCATCCCATGAATATTAGGGACAATACAGACATTGATGAGGCGATGAACAGACTCACCAATGCTTTTAAAGAGGCAACGGGGAGGTTCTGTAAACCTTCGATTCATCGTTCAACTCGTAGACCACCATGGTGGTCCTCTGAAACAGCCGAATCTCGCAAGATTTGTCGGCAATTATTCAATGAAGCAAAGAGGGCAGGTAACTGGTCACTCTAAAAATCTTCTGTGAACAAATTGAAGAATCAGGTTAGGAACGCAAAAAGAAAATCTTGGAAAGACTTCTGCGGCAGCATTGAGAGCTTTTCCGAGACTAGCAGACTGCGTAAAGTACTTGCCATACAACCTTCAATTCCTGGGTATATTAGTCGGAACTTGGACAACTAGTGCACATGAGTCACTGGAAGTCCTGTTGGACACTCATTTTCCAGGGTGTCGATCACGCATGGGTTTGCAACAGAATCCTATTCAGATGTGCAGTATAACGAACTCCGTAAACATTGATGTGGATAAGCTACACTGGGCGATCAAAAGCTTCTGTCCTTATAAATCTCCAGGACCGGATGGTATCATTCCCGCCAATCTACAAAACAATCTAGATCTGGTAACTCATATATTCCATATCAATGGACCAAGTGCAATGTGATATTTATCTCCAAAGGAGGGAATTCATCTCATGCGAAAGCAAAAGACTTTAGACCCATCAGTCTAACATCTTTCTTGCTCAAAACGCTAGAGACTTATTGACATTCACATTAGGATGACCATCGATAAGAATCTCATTTCTCCATCTCAACATGCACATACAAAAGGCAAATCTGTTGAGACGGCGCTTCATTCGCTTGTGGGACATATAGAGAAGTCACTAGAGCATAAAAACTATACTATGGTGGCCTTCATGGATATTGAAGGTGCCTTTAATAATATCGATTCGATGGCAATAACTCAATCGCTTAGAGAATTGGGGATTCACCAATTAATCATTAGATTTGTAAAAAACTTGCTGAGCGTCAGGACAATAACTTCTACTTTTGGCGCGGCGAGTATTTCCAAAAGTGTGGTTAGAAGCACACCACAAGGTGGTGTATTGTCCCCACTGCTATGGAATGTAGTAATAAATAGGCTACTCCGGGATCTAGACTCCTTGAACTTCAAGACTGTCGCCTACGCAGACGATGTGGTGGTGGCAGTGTCTGGTATCCATATAGATATTATCACACAAAGATTGGAGACGGCACTCAGAATGATCTGCTCCTGGGGAGTACAGAGCGGGCTGAGTGTTAATCTAACCAAAACCGAACTTGTATTATTCTCTAGGAAATACAAGATTCCATCTTTCAGGTTACCGACTTTAAACGGGATACCTCTTACTCTATCTGAGAGCGCGAAATATTTAGCCATAATCTTAGATAGTAAATTATCTTAGATAGTAAAACATCCACGAGAGAGCCTCTGAGGCCATTACGGCATTATACGTATGTAGGAAAGCCATTGGCAAAACTTGGGGAATGAATCCAAGGATTGTAAAATGGCTACTTGAAGCGGTAATCAAACCGATCTTACTCTACGGAGTTATCTGGTAGAAAGCACTAGACATTAGAACTAACATATCTATTATAGAAGATGTTTTACGAAATATGGCTATCCTTATAATAGGAGCCATTAGGTCAACACCGACGAAGGCACTCTTTCCATACTCAAATGGTTACCAGTAGACCAACTGGTCAGGGGGCTTGCTTTGAAAACAACTATTAGACTGAATGTCACAAATGCATGGAACCATAGGCCATGGGGTCATGCCGGTTTCTGGGGATCACGAACGTCATTCCCGGTCTTATTGACTACTGTACTCAAATACCCTTCTTCACAAGAAGCTTTGTCTTTGACTTGACGGAGGTTCCTGCACCTTCACCTGGAGCAGTTTGTGTGTACACGGATGGCTCTAAAAGGGGTGATAGGGTTGGGGGTGGTGTTTATATGGAAGAGTTTGGAATTAAAATATTTTTCAGACTTCCAAATGACTGTAACGTCTTACAAGCAGAAATATCTGCTATCAAAAAAGCGGCAAACTGGTTACGGGTACCACAGACTATTCAACAGGGATATCTGGTTTTGTACCGACAGTAAAGCTGCAATTCTGTCCTTAATAGGTGTGTTTACCACATCAAACTTAGTCTTGGAATGCCGGACATCCCTAAATCTGATGGCGGAAAATTCAACAGTCACCCTTAAATGGGTGCGGGGACATGGGACTATTGTAGGCAACTATGTTGCTGATGAACTGGCAAAGAAGGGAACTTTGCTCAACAATAGCGCCATTGACGTCTATTGTGGCATTCTCCTTTCTGCTTGCGGGCATCGAATAAATCGAGCCTTATATGATCTGACCCAGGTAAGATGGTCCAATGAGTCGACTTGTCAAACGGCGAGGACGATCTGGCCTCTACTGGATCAGAAAAAAACGGCTTTGCTATTTCGGCTGCGATAATTTAATATCAACATTCACTGGGCATTGCCTATTCGGAACTCATGCAAGAAGAATGAGTCACCATTACAACGATTTCTGTAGAAGCTGTCAGGATGAGGAAGAGGAGGAAACTGTCGAACACCTCCTTTGCCATTGCCCAGCGTTAGAATACCAACGCTTCCAGCACCTTGGACAAAGGTGCTTTGCAAGCCTCTCCTGTGTCTCTATATTGGAACCGAGCAGAACTAACTCCTTTGTGAAGAGCAGCGGATGCTTTTCTAACCCACTTCCACTTGGCGAGGTATAGACACTCTCGTCAACAACCCGGCTCGACCAACTTGCCCTCCGTGGCTACCTCCCCACATTTCTGATCTTCTTTTTTTTCTGCCTTAAAACTGTCTTAATGGCAATATCTTTTAAACTTTAAAAGAGCAAAACTTTATATCTACGGCATACAAGATAATGAACTAAAATGGTTTCAAACATATTTAACGGATAGAAAACAGATAACAAAAGTCAACAATGTAAAATCAAATGCAATGTATAACAATTTCGGTGTGCCGCAGGGCTCGATTTTGGGTGCATTATTGTTTATTACATATATATAAATGATATGCCAAATATTATAACTAAATGCGAAATAGTTCTTTACGCGGATGACACGCTGATATTTAACGAAGTCGAAAATGGAGAACAATGCCAAAGTAATCTTGTGTGATTTAGTAGGAGTTAATAAATGGATAAAAATGAATAGTTAAAACTAAATGAAAACAAGACTAAATTAATGGAAATAAATATGAACAGAACAATAAAAATTAATAATACAGAAATAGAAAAAGTTAAAAATATAAAGTATTTAGGTTTTATTATAGACAAAGACTTATTTGAATCGTTAAAGTAGGGTAAACGCAACAATAAAAATTTCTTATTAAACAAGAGTACATTAACGCTGCAAAAGGCTATTAAACGTTTATGAATACACATTTAGCGATTTTTGCTTATTAAACTGTTAATGCACTGCTAAATATCGTTTATGAATTAGACTGTTAATATTTAAAGATCACATTGATTTTATGTGCAAAAAAATTGGTAAAAAAGATTGGATTTTTTAAACGGATAAGAAATAAGGTTTCGATAATTACCGCGATTTATATTCATAATGTAATCATTAAACCTCATTTTGAGTTCGGCTCTACAATTTTATTCTTATTCTGCATAAAACCACAAATAGAAAGACTTCAAAAATTACAAAACAAGGCAATGCGCGGAATATTGAAATGCAACAGATATACATATATACAATTTATGCTCAACAATGTAAAATGGCTTTCTGTTCAACAAAGACTAGAACTAAATACACTGAAGTTCATACAAAAAATGAAGATGGGAAACGCACCTCAATATTTATGCGATCAACTTCAATATGTTGGACAAATACAACCATATAATCTACGAAATGTACAGGATTTTAGACTGCAACGTGTATCAACTACAGCAATGCAGAGATCTCTTTTTTACAAGGGCCTTAATTTATTCAACATTCTGTCAAACGATGCTAAAAATGAAAGAAATCTTAATATTTTTAATTGAATACTTGTTCAATTTATTTAAAATAATAAAAATTCACAGAGCTTTTAACAAATAACAAGTATTTAGCAAAATTAATTACTTTTATTATAAATAGAATAATTAATAGTATTTGTAATACTACTTATTAATAAATAAAAAAGAAGTATACAACAAGTATAAAATGGGCCCCAATATACTAGCCTGGGGGCTCGGCTTCAATTTGTTCGTGAGCTTAAAAAAATTCCTTTTTTCACGATGAGTTTTCGATCGGTTAAACTATCTAATAGCTTATATAAGTTTACGGGCGAATTCAGTGTTAGCTTATGTATTAGGCCTTTATGCCATACCTTATCGAATGCTTGAGAAGCGTCGATAAAAACGCAGAGCGTCAATGCTGTTAAGGTCTTCTTAACAGCATTGACTGACCTGTGAGTTTGTTCGATCGTACTGTTTTTTCCTAAAGCCGAATTGATGGTTCAGAATACATCCTTTGTCATTTGCCATATTTGATGAAAGACTTACAGGACTGTATGATTATACTTTTGTGTGGCCTTTTCCTGGTTTCGGAATCATAGTTATTAAGGAAACCTTTCAATCAAATGAAAGTACTCAGGACGAAAAATGACATTAAAGATAAAAAGAATTTGCGAGAATGTTCGACATCTACAGAAAAAATGTATTGTTGCTAGTTGTCGGGTTACTGCTGCATGTTGGGCAGATGATTTCTTCTGGTGTTCTTAGCGGTATGTTTTCCGAACAATGAGTACTGAGATATTTTCTATATTTTAACCAATTTATACACATATAGACAATGGTTCCATATATAGACATTGGTGGGTAAATGATATTTTCTCTTGAAATATCCTTAATCCATCCCTTTCCAAGGAAAGTAACACGATTAATATATGCATTTTTCCTGAGTGTCACTTCTCTAAAAAAAATTAATTGCTAATGAAATGGCCAATTAATTATCAAAACTAATTAATGTATGGTAAGTATGCCTTGAGCCTCACTACGGAGGGAAAATAATAAGGCGAACAAATTTTGACTTGGGCTACCCGATAAATGTGCCTTGTCAGGTAGCCTCGCTTTGAGAAAATTTTAAACACTACGGTCGGGTCACTAAAGGTATTCCTTTCATTTTCCAATAATAATATTTTTACCGGCAAATGCTTACAAACAAATACTTTAACATTTTAATTAGTTATATTCTGTTAAAGTCTTTGAAATCATCTGGCAACTTAGCCTTGAGTTGTAAACAACGTGTTATTTTTTGCTCGTGTGTGATTCTTCTTGAAAATTTAATTTTTCCTTTAAATCGCTTCCAATATGGCTAGCCAGAAGCGAGATTACTTTGGGAATAGTCCCAAATTTAAGACGATAAGGATTGATCCTGGCCCTAGTAACAGGTTTCATTTGCTAGCAAATGAAGAAGAAGAAGAAGAAGAAGAAGAGGCAAGAGCAGTCAAAGAAAGGGTTCCACCAATAGTGGTAGACTCGTGTCACAGTTTCTCAAAAGTTTGGGAAATACTTGGTGAGGAGTACTTCTTCAAGAGAATGACAATTGGGACTAAGGTTACATGCAATACAATGGTCCTGTATGAAGCTGCGTTAAAAAAGCTGAGTGAACTGAAGTACAGTTTTTATACACATGAAGTTAAAGACGTAAAGCACTTTAAGTTAGTGTTATTTGGTTTGCCAAGAACAGACGCAAAGCTTTTAAAGGAGGAATTTGTTAAAATGCACAACATAAACCCAGAAAGTGTCAAAGAAATCGTAACCAAAAGGACTACAGCTGATGACGCTATATACTTGATTGAGTTTAACAAACAAGAAGTGTCAAAAAATGATATGAAAATAAAGTACTTTTGCAATATTGCTGTTTACTGGAGAAGACCTCTTAAAGGGAATAAAGGGCCTACGCAATGTACGAAGTGCTCTATGTACGGACATGGAGCTAAAAACTGCAATAGAGTTATTGTCTGCGCAGTTTCTGCTGGCAATCACGACCAGACTGAGTGTGTATTGGCCAAAAACACTCAAGGGAGTAATGTTGTTTATAAATGCCACAACTGTAGCCAAAAGAACTTAAGAAACTCGAATCACAGGTCCGACGATCCTAAATGCCCTTGCCGTAAAGATTATTTAGAAATGCGCCTACGATTAACTTCTAAGTCTAGACCTAATTTCAACAAGTCGAGAATTAATCATGTGTATGATGAGACTGAGTTCCCACACCTGTCAAGTCAGAGTCAACCAACTGATTCACGAGAGCACACCTTCCAAAGGAAAAGGTGTACTCTGAGGTTTCGAAAAACAGACCCCGCGACAGCAACAACGATGATGACTTATCTAACGAGAGATTGTTAGAAATCTTCTTTAGTGCTGTGGATGCACTAGAAAAATGTCGAAATAAATTTGACAAATTAAGAGTGCTTGGCATGATGCTCAAGCATGCTATATAAAATCATGGGTAGTCAAAATGTATACGTTATGCACTGGAATGCTCAAGGCATAACAACTGAGTCAGCAGCTGCACAGCTCGAAAAAGTTCTCCATGAGAAAAATATTGATATTCTACTTCTTAACGAAATGTTCCTGAAGCCGTATCATAGGTTAAAATTTGGAGGGTACAAAATATACAGAGAAGACCGTCAAACACATGGTGGGGGTGTGCTTATAGCGGTTAAAAATTACATAGTTGTTACCAAAGATTAAAACAATAACCATAGAAAATATCTCTCTGGAAGTTAAAATAAGTGGACGTCCCGTAAGTTTTATCTCTGCTTATAATCCAGTTTAAACTTCTAATTTTAAAACTGACTTAGAACTTCTTACCAATTCGTTTAGTGACTATTTTATTTTTGGTGATTTGAATGCACAACATGTGAGTTGGAATTGTATTTCAAACAATTCAGCTGGCAAAGAACTGTACAGACATCACTTAAGTTCAAGTTATTATGTATATCATCCGGATACACATACTAGATTCGGCCAAAATATAATTCCAGTCCAACCATCCACGGTTGATATTTTACTTACTATCTCTAACATTTCATTTTCGCAGTTACAGTCACATCCAAATATTTTACAGTCTGATCACACCCCAATATCTTGTTACATTTTTGGAACACCACAAAATCACTTTGTTACAATTCCGTTGTATAATCAGGCTGATTGGCCAGCAATTAAATACTGGGTCGAGAATGAAATTAAGAATCATAATATCGGACAAATAGAGCTTAACAATATAAACCTAGATTCGTCATTAAATAAATTAGTTAGTATAGTTAAAGAAGCTTTTTCCAAGATTCCAATTGGCCAGAAAAATCCTTGGCAGAGGGAAATTTCAAATACGTCTAAAATGCTGATTACTCAGAGGAACAAGTATAACCGTAAACTTAAAAGATGTAGAGATCCTAGTTACAGAACTCAACTAATCAGCGTTTTAAAACAGTTGAATCACTTAATTGATTTTCATTTGAAAAGGGATAGAAATGAAGCGTGGGCTAAATTCATTTCCAAACTGCCTTTCGGCTCTAAAAAGTTTTGGAAACTAACAAAAGCTTTAAAAGGTAGAAATTCTGCAATCCCCGATCTAAATATAAATGGGGAAGTTTTAAGTACCGGTGAAGCAAAAGCAAATGTCATTGCGGAAGTTTTTAGATGCAACAATAATATCACCAACAACAATTCATCACCTTTAGATAATGTGGTTCTAAATTATGTGCAGGAACTTAACAATGTAAATCTCGCTGACAGTGACAATTTTGAATTCACAGATGCAGTAGAGGTAAAGACATTTGTTTTTTCTTTAAAAAATAACAAGGCCCCAGGTTTAGACGGAATTAACAGCATTATTTTAAAAAATATGCCCGATTACTTTTTTGAAACTTTGAGCAAACTATTTAATTACTGCTTGAGAAATGGTCATTTCCCCATGATATTTAAAAAGGCCAGGGTTATACCTATTTTCAAAACTGGAAAAGATCCAAAATTGCCTTCCAGCTATAGACCAATAGCATTTTGAGCTTGTTGGATAAAGTCTTTGAAAAAATAATCCACAAAAGAATCGTAGAGTTCTCAGAACAGAATAACATTATACATCAGCAGCAGTTTGGATTCCGAAGAGAGCACTCTACGATACATCAAATCAAACGAGTGGTTAATATTATTGAGAATAATAAAAGAAATCGTAGAAGTACAGGTATTATATTTCTTGACATTGAAAAGGCTTTCGATACAGTATGGCAAAATGGCCTATTGTATAAACATAACTCCTTTAGTTTTCCTTTATATTTACAAAAAATCATACAAAGCTTTTTAGACCAACGTTCATTTGTAGTTTTCGTGGAGCGCATCTCATCAGATGAAAAACACATACTAGCAGGTCTACCGCAAGGTTCCGTTTTGTCACCTACGCTTTATTCGTTATACACGTCAGATATCACTCTACGCAGGGATCAGGAAGCAGCATTTTATGCAGACGATAGTGCTTTCATTTGCAGCGGTAAGGTATCTAATTCATTAGTTAGGAAAATGCAAGAGAGCTTAAATTCAAGCCAAAAATATTTTAATAAATGGAAAATAAAGGTCAATGATGATAAAACACAGGCCAATATTTTTCCATATAATAAGTAGCCAAAACGCATACCTTCTCAATCTACGTTGTGCCGTGGGAATGTTATACCTATAAAGTCAGAAATGAAGTATTTGGGCATTATAATGGATAAAAAACTAACATTTAAGCAACATGTCAACCAAATTTGTGAAAAAGCTATAAAGAGTGGTCGGGCATTGTTTCCCATACTCAACAGAAGATCTAAATTGAATATGAAAAACAAAATATTGTTATATAAAATGTGCATTCGACCAATTATGAGTTACAGCTGTCAAGTATGGTTTCATAAAACTGAGAAAACTCATACCAAAAAGCTTCAGATTATACAAAACAAGAATTTGAAAATAATTCATAATCTTCCTCGTAGGTATCCGACAAATTTACTTCACAGTAACTTTGGACACAAGATGATAAACGATTTCACTAGAGAACTGACACTGACATTTAATGAAAAATGCAGACTGTCAAACTTTGAATCAATAAGGAATTTACAAGGTAATCACTAAGATTCGTTCGTTAAGAATGAATGTATTAGTGATTATCCAAACAAATTTCTTTATAACTTCCATAGAGATCAAAAAGGTTTTTGTGAGCTATTTTCCTTAAGGCTGTATATTTATTGTTATTAGTTTTGTAACTTTAATTATAAGACTCTTATTGTTGTAGTACTTATAGTAAAATCTCATACCTCTGTACCTTTTATATTTTAAACTTGTAAATAGACTTTTATACAAAAAAAAAAGAAAAAGTCTTTGAAATATTGCCAAAAAATGTGATCCTTTATTCCGCACAAATTTAGCACCTTCTTGACTACTCTGATAAAGTTTCGGGGTTATAGGATCATTAGCCTGAAATGGCAAAAAATTATAAAACCTAATCAAGAAATATTTAATATATTACCTCTTCCTCACTAGAAACACGTTCAAAAAGGGGTGTTCCTGCATGTGATTTACAATCCATTTATGTAAGTCCTCTACATCGGTCATTGTGTAGACCAGCCCCTAATAACGTCTATTAAATAATTTAAAAGCTTTTTCGTATTTAAAAAACCCTTACGCCTTTTTTTTTTCATACATATGCATATTCTGATAATAAAGCCTGATTAATAATACGCCACTTTGTTGAAATACTAACATTCACTTATATTATTTATATTTATTATCTATTCCACTGTAAATAGTTATAATATTTTGAAAATACCTTATTTTGTTTTTGAACTATAATACTTAGATTTTTATGTTAGTTCAATATTTTTCTCTGTAATAGTTTTTCTTTTCATTCTAATAAATTGTTTTATACAAGATCGTTCTCTCGGCCGGTATTTATTTAAACAGGTTATGGGCCTTTGCTAAATATAAAAAAAAAAAAATACTAAGTCCAAGATCACACGCGGAGATTTTAGTTGCCCAACTTTTTCAAATTTTCTTTTGAAATTGCTGTTACGTTCACACATGAAAATTTTAAAGTCAATTTTACTGTTTTGTTTTGCTTTCATTTTCTTACAATTTGACATTTGTGTTTAACGCGAAAAAATATATAATATAAAATAATTTGAGTTGAAAAATGAATTCAAAAGAAAAAAATGATTTAGTAAAATCCATAATTGAATGCATAGGAGAAGCAATCGATTTGGATTCTGACGCCGATGAAAAAAAAGACATATTAAATGGTTTGTAGTTATAATGTGTTTTGTAAAAAAAACTATAATAATTTGAAACTTTTTCAAGGTTTATCTAATTTGTGTAAAGCAGCATCGTTTCTGCCCGTAAAAGAAACAAAAAAGCAATGGATAAAACCATGGAGGAATGTGAGAGTTGAGCGCGGCTCATTCTCCTTTTTAAAAAATGAATTGCTGTTGACTGACGAAGCGTCATATAAGAACTACCTCAGAATGTCCGAGGAGCAGTTTAAGTTCGTGCTAAACTTAGTGCAACAGGATATAAGACGCGCTGACACTCCAATGAGAGACGCGATATCTCCTGCTGAAAAGTTGGCAATAACGCTGCGTTTTCTTGCCACAGGTATGTGTGATTATAAACAAAATTTATTTAGACACATAGTTAATACATAAAACTATCGAAATTTCTTTTAGGTGAAACTTATCGCAGCATAGACTACCAGACAAGAGTATCAAGATCTAAAATTTCGGCTGTAGTTCCTGAGGTATGCAGAGCAATTTGTAAGCATATGGCTCCAATATATTTAAAGGTATTGTTGTACAAAATTTTCCATATTTGAAGCTCATTTTTGGAAAACATTCTATTTATGTTTAATTTTAGTTTCCTAAAACTCCGTCAGAATGGGAAAAAATAGCAAAGGAATTTGCAATCAAGTGGCAATTTCCGAATTGTTTAGGTGCTTTGGACGGAAAGCATATAACTTTTCGGCCGTTACGAAAACACGGAGCATATTACCACAATTACAAAGGAACCAACAGTATAGTTTTAATGGCCTTAGCTGACGCTAATTGCAAATTTATATTTGTGGACATTGGTTGCAATGGTCGCAATAATGATGCTGGTGTGTTCTTTCAGAGTTGCTTAAAAGATGTTTTGGAAGATGAAAAGGAAATACCACATAACAGTGTTGTAGGAAATGGTCGAATGCTTCCATACGTTGTAGTTGGAGATGATGCGTTTCCGTTACAAACGCATTTAATGAAACCTTACCCTTATCATACAAATTTAAGGGAAAAACAAGTTTTTAACGCCAGGCTTTCTCGTGCAAGGCATGTTGTGGAACATGCTTTTGGCATTTTGTCAAATAGATTTCGGGTTTTCTTAGCTCCTATGAACTTGAAAAAGCCAGAAACTGTTGAAATTATAACTTTAGCCAGCTGCGTTTTACATAATTTTTTTTGGAGTCTGATGACACCTGCCTTAACCAATCCATACATTCCACAATGGAAATTAATGAAAATCAGGAAAGTATGTACAATCCTAAAAAGGGACATGCAGAACATTATCGACAACAATTTATGTCTTATTTTAATAATGAGGGCAAAGTAGATTGGCTCTAATTTTTTTTTGTGTTTATACATACATATGTATGAACATATGTATATATGTACATATTTTTTATTCTGAAATAAAACAGCAAATTTATGATAACAATATTTGTTTATCTTTTTTTTTAAGTTTTGTTAAGAAATGTAATACAAAATTAAAAAATTCATTCAACAATTAAATTAATTAAATATTTGGAAGTTAACATAAAAACATAAATGGCGTGCTGATTTTCTTTAAATCTAAAAATAAAATAAATTGATTTGAATATGTATGTTTAATTTATGTTTATGTGCTTGGGTAATTACCAACCTTTAAATTTTTAATCATAATCCTCATCATCATCGTCAAATATTCCCTGCAATGATAATTCCAAAATGTCTATGGACTCTGTTGAACGAGATACAGATTGGTCTAATAAGTTTTTCTTTTGTGTTGAACAAGGTGGAGCCTCTTCTGAAATGCCAATGGCGACAGCCGAAGCACTTTTGCTACAGAGTTTTCTCATAAAACATTGAACTTGCCAGGCAGCATCGTCTTGGTCCTGTGGACGTATTTCCTCCATCCGGCATGTTACAAGATTTCCAAGCCATGCAAATTTCTTTTCGGTTTTCTTTTGATTTATGATGGTTTTGAAATTTTCAACCTCGTTTCGAAAAACGTTTATTGCACTGGAGCCCTAATTTAATAAATATTACATACATTAATACATATGTACACACATTAAATATCCAAACATACCTTTTTTCTCTTAGGTGGAGGTTCATCAATAGAATTTTCTTCAATGCTGCCTATTTCGCTTTGTAACTCCTGGATTAAGACCTAATATAACATACATACATATGTTAGAATAAATGAATTTAAAAATCGTTTCATTACTCACCTCTTTATTATTTATGCTTTCCCTAAGATTTGTATGCACTTGCAAAAAATTTAGTTGCTGGAAGCACCAAAGTTTGGTAACGTATACATCGGCAGTCCCAGCTCCACTTTTTTTGGACTGCTTTATTCTCCGTTGCTCTTGCATATATTGCGTTCTTAAATTCTTCCATTTCCTCTTTATTTCATCAATTGTAATGGAGCTGGCTACTGCTTGCATCTCCTTCAAAATGTTGTTGTATGCTTGTGCCTTTTTCACTCTGTCCAAATATTCTTTACATTTTACATTATAAATGCAATCGTTTTGTTCAATGCAAGTAATCAGCTTTTCAATTAAATCACGATTCCATTTAAAAGCCATTTTTTATAAACAAAATAATAATTGCAAGCTTTAAAAAGTTTATTTTTGATAAAAAAAGTATATTTTTTTTTGAGGCAATTTTTATTTATTAATATTTTCTTTGAATTATTCTCTTTATTTTGAACTGTAACGATATTTTCACTAATAAGCGAAACAACGAATAAAAAGAAATGTCAAATATTCAAATAAACAAAAAAAGCGAATGAGAGAATTGGTCGAAATAGCCGAGTACTGGAAATTATTTTTCCCTTTTTATTTCCCTCCCCGTAAACATCTATAAACTTAAAAATTGCGCAACTAAAATCTCCATGTGTGATCTAGCACTAAGGAGCAATAAATTACATTAAAGGATTTTGTTTTAAATATGGCGGATACAAAACAAAAGTTTGCAAAGCTTACAAATGAAAACTATGCAAATTGGAAATTCAAAACGGAACCTTTGTTACGCAAGAATAACCTATGGAAACACGTTATCACAGGCATTCGACCTAAGCCAATTTATTTAAATGGATATGTTACTAATCAGTCCCATATTGACGATTGGGAAAATAAAGATGATGAAGCCAGAGGTACCATTGGTCTGCTAGTGATGGATGATCAATTATGCCACATTCGAAATATGAAGACTGCTGCGGATACATGGAATGCACTGAAGGAATACCACGAAAAGAATACTTTGAGCAACAAAGTTTTCTTGATGAGGTCGATATGTAGTCTTAAACTTGAAGAAGGCAATGACGCAATTGCACATATTTCTGCAATGAACGACTTGTTTTCAAAATTAAGTGATGTTGGTGAAGAGGCCTTATCCGACAAATGGAGTGCTGCCATGCTGCTGAGTAGTTTACCGGAAAGTTACGACACATTAATTACTTCTTTGGAATCCCGCAGAGAAGATGAAGTAACATTTGCATTAGTCCAACAGAAAGTAACAGCAGAATATGAGCGCCGTTTGCATGCTGGTAATAATGTGAATAATGCTGTTTTAAAGGTTGTTGCTAAAAGTGTTACTGTTTGTTATTTTTGTAAAAAACCCGGTCATCAGAAGAAAAATTGTGGCAAGTACAAAAATTGGAAGTCGAAACAATTTTCAAGTAAAAATTTCAACAAAATCAACTCCTTTGAGGAAAAATCCAAAGATTTTCTTTTTAAATTTGGTCAAAATAAGAAGTTATGTTGGCTGGTGGATTCGGGTGCAACTCGGCATGCGGTTAATGATTGTAAATTTTTTGAGAAATTGGATAAATCCTATAAAAGTTCTATTGAGTTAGCAAATGGAGAAAGAGTTGTAATTGAAGGTATTGGGGTTGGTCAACTTGTGTTATATGATGAAGGTGGTAAGCAAAATACAATTTTGGTTAAAGAGGTCTTATATGTACCAAGTTTAGTAGGAAATATATTGTCAGTGAGACAGTTAGCAAAACATGGCTTCGATATATCATTCCAGAAAAATCTTTGCCATATAAATTTAAATAACAAAAATGTAGGTGTTGCTGATATCGATGGTGAGATGTATATTTTAAGGCAACATGAAAATGTGAATGCTTTAATCCATCATAACGAGAATTGTATTCATCAATGGCATCGAAAGTTAGGTCACCGGGATCCTGCAGCTATAAGAAAAATGTTTTCTGAAAATTTAGCTGAACATTTTAAGATTGTCGAATGCAATATAAAAGAAATATGTGAAACATGTGCTAAGGGGAAATTAACTAGGATTCCATTTCCAAAACAATCCTTAAGCAAGTCGACAGAACCGCTTCAGTTAATCCACACAGATGTTTGTGGACCAATGCAGACCATTACTCCTTCCGGAAAAAGGTATATTTTAACTTTTATTGATGATTACTCTGGTTTTACATTTCTACGGCTATTGTCGAAAAAATTGGAAGTAGAAGAAGCTTTTAAAGATTTTATAACACTTTGTCGTACAAGTTGTGGTAAGGCACCTAAGGTAATTCGATCTGATAGAGGCGGTGAATACACTGGAAAGCGATTTTTGAAAATGCTAGAGTCTGAGGGAATCCAAATTCAATTAACTGCTCCTTACAGTCCCCAACAAAATGGAAAGGCAGAAAGAAAGAACAGAACACTAATTGAAATGGCTAGATGTTTGCTTATTGATGCTAATTTACCGTTTACGTTTTGGGGAGAAGCCGTATCAACGGCAAATTATATACAGAATAGAGTTTATTCAAAGGCAAATAATACAACGCCTTACGAATTATGGTACAGATCAAAGCCAAGTTTAGAACATTTACATATATTTGGTTCCAAATGTTTCGTGCATATTCCCTCTATTAAAAGACGTAAATTAGAAGGTACAGCACTTGAAATGATTTTTCTAGGCTATGATAGTAACTCTAAGGCTTTTCGTTGCTACAATGATATAACGAAAAGAACAGTTATAAGTCGCGATGTTCGTTTTACAGATTTGACAACAAATTTTATTGAAAAAGAAGTATCTCTTGATTTTTGTAGACAAGCAGATCGTAAGCTTGATACATTATTGATTGAGGAGGAGAATTCTAAACCCCTTGAGAGGGCTGATGTAACAATCAATAATGATAATGTTGATGCCGATGTTTCAGAGACGCCTTTAGAGACAAAAACACCTACAATAAGAGTTTCTAGTAGAGCAAATACGGGTATAGCGGCTAGAAGATTAATAGATGAAATTTGGACTACAAAAGAGCATAAAGAACCGAAATCTTATCTGGAAGCAGTTAAAAGTGATGAAAGAGAACAGTGGTTAATTGCCATGCAGGATGAAATGGAATCGATGAAAAATAATCAGACTTGGGAGCTCGAGGCTTTGCCTGAGAAAGCGTCCGCTATTGGAAGTAAGTGGGTTTACAAAATTAAGTATAACGCTGATGGTGAAATATCCCGTTACAAAGCTCGGCTTGTGGCTCAAGGGTTTTCACAAAAATTCGGAGTGGACTATGATGAAGTTTTCGCACCTGTGGTTTCACACACAACTTTTAGAATTTTGCTCTCGATTGCAGGAAAGAATAATATGATTGTCAACCACGTAGATGCAAAAACAGCGTTTCTAAATGGGAAATTATCTGAAACCATTTATATGAAGCAACCTGAAGGATTTCAGTACGGAAACGAGAACCAAAACCTTCTATGTTTATTAAAAAAAAGAGTATATATGGTCTAAAACAGGCGGCAAGGTCGTGGAATAATACGTTACATGAAATCCTTTTGAAAGCGGAATTCATACAGAGTCTAAATGATCCATGCTTATATTACGGTAATACTTATGGAAAGGTATGTTACATAATAGTTTATGTTGATGATCTTCTATTGGCTTGTTCTACTAAAGAACAAATTAAATACATTGAGAAATTTTTATCAAGTAATTTTGCTATACAGAACCTAGGAGAATTAAGCCACTATTTGGGTATTAGGATATCAAAAGATTTAGATGGTAATTTTCAGCTCTGCCAATCTAATTACATAATTAAAACAGCAGAAGAATTTGGACTTCAAGACGCTAAACCAACTAAGACTCCTATGGAATTAAGTTATGGAAAAGGAGGAGAAACAGAACCTCTTGAAAACAACATAATGTATCGTAAACTTATTGGTCACCTCCTATATATTTCAATAAATACAAGACCTGATGTTTCAGCTCCTGTCAGTATTTTAGCACAGAAAGTTTCAAAACCCACAAATGAGGACTGGACCCAATGTAAGCGAATTTTAAAATATTTAAAAACAACTGCAAGTCTAAAACTACAGTTAAGCAACAAAAATGAATGTCAACAATTAATTGGTTATGCTGATGCAAACTGGGCTGAAGAAAGAATTGAGCGGAAGTCAAATAGCGGAAGAATATTTTTGTACAATGGTGGTACAATTTCGTGGTCCTGTCAGAAACAAACTCTTGTTGCAGCTTCAACGTGCGAGGCTGAATACATTTCATTATCAGAGGCTGCTAAAGAAGCGAAATGGTTAAGGCAACTCTTTGCTGTCTTTAACCAACCGATAGATGAACCAACACAAATTTTCAATGATAATCAAAGTTGTTTACGCATTTTAAATGAAGACAAGTTTTCTTTTAAAACAAAGCATATGGACACTAAATATAAAATGACAAGAGATCTGGTAAAGAAAGGTATCATATCTACAGGCTACTGTCCAACAGAGGAGATGATAGCTGACATTTTAACAAAGCCACTACCTCCAAACAAACACAATTATTTTTGTAATAAATGTAATTTAAAGTGAATGAGGAGGAGTGTTGAAATACTAACATTCACTTATATTATTTATATTTATTATCTATTCCACTGTAAATAGTTATAATATTTTGAAAATACCTTATTTTGTTTTTGAACTATAATACTTAGATTTTTATGTTAGTTCAATATTTTTCTCTGTAATAGTTTTTCTTTTCATTCTAATAAATTGTTTTATACAAGAACGTTCTCTCGGCCGGTATTTATTTAAACACACTTATGTTTTACCTTCTTGAAATGTGGATCTGGATACAAAAATAAAATTTTTTCTAGTTGATGTTTAGCAAAATAGTTTGGTAAATATTTCATAGCATTCGTACGTATGCAGGCAATGTTGTTGTATTTTCCTGCATTTAGTGATCTTAAGGCTTTTATGCGGTCCATAACATAGTCTGACACCTTGACACGTATTTCCATACCAATGGCCAAACGATCGGGAAATATTTCCCCTAAGGTTACCAGAAAACCACCATAACCACAACCTATATCAGCAAACTGGACACATTTTGGGGGGCAGTAGTTATCATATTCTGGATATAATTCTTTCCAATTTACTTCCGAAGGATGAGAGGGACTAAAAATATTTAAAAATATTAAAAGGAAAACATTTCACACAGGTTTTTACTTACTAATTGAAACAATGATCAGCTATCGGATTTGAATGTGCTCTTTGTCTGTAGTAACGTTTTTGCGGCAATGATAAAGTAGTTACCTCTTCCTTGCTTGGAGCCATAATTGTGATCACAAATCAGACCAGATAAGACACGAAAATTTGAGTGTTGCCAAATCACAGCTTTCGTTCGAAAGGGATAGCAAGAGTTAATGATTTTCTTATATTACTATCTCTTTCTGGTTATAGCTGCAATTTGACATTTTATTGTTTACAAAATAATTTGTGAAATTGCTGAAAAATTTTAATTTCTGTGAAAAATTATGTTTTAAAATAATTTGTGGCTAAAATAATACATAAAGAAAAACCATCCGCAGGCGGCCAAATAAAAATATATAAAAGGAAACAAACAACAGGAAAAAATGTAAGTATAACAAAGGTTTTCTATTGAAATAAATTTGTTTATAATTAAATTATTTTGCTATTTCAGGAGTCGCCGATGCATAATGGGCTGCCCAAAAGGGGAAAAACTTCATCAGTTTCCGAGAAATCCGACGAAGTAAGTATTTACTTGGTTAAATTTACTTGGTTAAATTTTAAATTTACATGGTTAAATTTTATATGCAAATTATGCCTCTGAACATTTCATATGAAATTGTGATTGTGTACTACATTTTTGAACAAATTGTGTGAATATGGGTATCAATATAAAGCTTTTGGAAATATCTATCAGGTGGTGCTAAAACTTTAAAAAAATTTAACCCATTAAGAATCGGTGACATTTTTTGATGAAATTTTATGCATAGTACGTAGGAAAATTTTAGTAAGCGAAGCCGGTATTGGTCATACCACAGAGGAGAAGATTCTTGTGTCCGGCCGAAGGCCGGCAATGCTGGAAATCTTTAGTAAGCGAAGCCGGTGATGGTCATACCATAGAAGAGAAAATACTTGCGCCCGGCCGAAGGCCGGCTGTGCAAAAAACCTTTAGTAAGCGAAGCCGGTGTTTGTCATACCATAGAGGAGAAATTCCTTGCGCCTGGCCGAAGGCTGTCTATGCAGAAAAACTTTAGTAAGCGAAGCCGGTGTAGGTGTTCGATTTAAGGGTTTTATTTGTTGTTATATTTAACCGACTTCAAAAAAGAAGGAGGTTATCTCTTCGTATGAATGTTACTTTTTTTATGTATGTAACCACAGAACTCGGTCATTTCTAAACCGATTTTAAAATTTTTTTCTTTATTTGAAAGGTTATGCTTTCAGGTTGGTCCCATTTTAAAAACAGTTCATTATATTAAAAATTAAAGGGTGTCCCCATACAACATACATGTTTTTTACGTGTATTAAGAACCGTAAAGGGCACCAAATTAAAATTTTAAAAAATTACGTGTCGCTATAGCTCCCAACAGCAGAAATTAATAAAAAAATAAATTTAAAATTTAAAGGGTGTCCCCATAGGTGTCGTAATTTGACCTATTTGAGCCTATCTTTTGAACCGTTATAGCCAAAACCTTGAAAATTTGACAGAATGTCGATTACTATGACCGTTATAATAAAATGTATAAATATTCATTTTTTAAAGGGTGCTCCAATAGTTAATTTAATTTGATGTATATGGCCACGCTTTTGAACAGTTGTACACAGACCGCTGTTGTACAAAGAACCTGTATTGCTAAGTCCGCTATAACAAAAAGTATAAAATTTGAATTTGGAAATAAAAGGGTGTACCAATAGTTAACGTAATTCTATGTATGTGGCCAAACTTTTGAACTGTTATAGACAGACATACAAGGAACCTGTATTGCAAAGTAAACTTGATAATGATACAAATTGAATTTAGAAACTAAAGGGTGTCCCCATAAATTATGTCATTTGATCTAAGTATATGGCCCTATCTTTAGAACCGTTAAACACAAACACTTAAAAATTAGGCGGAATATCCACTACTTTCTCTGGTATGATAACAAGTATAAATATTTGGAATTATAATGTAAAGGGTGTCCCAATAGTTCATGTAATTTGATATATATCGTTAAACTTTTTAACCGTTATAGACAGATTTGAAATTTAAAAAGAATCTTTGTGGCCAAGTACTCTATAACAACAGGTCTTTAATTTGAAATTGTAAATTAAAGGGTGTCCGAATAGGTGATGTTATTTGATCTATGTGACTCTATCTTTGAAATCAGGCAGAGGCTTGAATGGTGTCCCCATAAAAGACGGATGCTGGTGAAAATAGCTTAAATTTTGAACAGTAATAGGTATATGCTTGACATTTACATAGTCTTTACTTTTTTCCGCTAACTTTGGCGCATCTATTATTTAGTTTAATTCTAATTCTTACCGATTACTTCTGACATTTTTAGTTTATAACTGGTGCCCTTCTATCTGTTTTGAAGTCGGTTTTTTTTTTGCAAAAATTATTTTCTTTATTGATTGATTTAATTGCTTTTTATCACATTTTTTATTACGTATTACTGTACTTAATAGTGTAAAAAATAAAAAAATGCGTTGGCTCTTAATGGGTTAGTTTTTTAAAAAAAAAAGTTTAGCATACCCTGATAGATATTTCCAAAAGCTTTAAAATGATACCCATATTGACATAATTTGTTCAAAAATGTAGTGTAAAATCATAGTTCCATATGAAAAGTTCAGAGGCCCATAACTCGGAAAATAAGGGCGACTACCAAATTTTTTATTTTACATTTTTTTTAATAATTTAAATAAAATTTTAATATTCAAACAGGTTTTTACCATACGAAGAATAATTGCCCTGAGTTGGCATGTTTTTTTTACTAATCCTGACTACAAGCTCAAGGTAAAAAAATATATTACAAGTTTAATTTTAAATTTTTTAATATCTATATTTTTTTTTTATTTTTCTAATTGCAGTTTTCTAATAGCGTAGACAGACGACAGAGTTAAGGTGCATTAACAGTCTTAATTCAAATTAACTTGTGTGTTAACATGACATGATGTGTTTTCTTGAATACTATCATATCTAAACAAACAAGTAAATCGGCAGCAGCAGGTATCCATATCAACCACAAACAATTATATATTATATTTAAAATTTTTTAAAAATTCTTTAAACTTTTGATTTGTTAGCCAATTAAAATACAATTGTTTGTTTGTTTTTATACGTAAGACCTTTATTTCTTACACAGTTTCGAAATACTTGTTAAACAACAAATAATTACATATAGCAAAACTAAATACAAAAAATATATATTTGTTTTTAATCATCTTTAACACTATATACTCTCATTGATATTGTTTTATTCAAATGAAAATATTATGCAATCAATTGTTAGTTTTGTTTTTAAATTTTGTATAATAATTGAGCATTTAAGAGTTAAATCTAAATAATGAAAACATTAAATATATTATATTTAGTTTGTATGTTTTAACGATACTTGAAATTAAATTAATTATTTAAATAAGAACAAAAAATTTATTTATTTATTACCGAACTACCTTACAATTAAAGTTATAAGATAATATAAAAAAAAAAAAACAATAAAAAAACTTAAATTAAAAAAATCAATTAAAAAAAAAAAGTACAAGAAAAATATTAAAACAAAGATTTCAATTTAATACTATACTTTGTAGGTACATATGTATAAAGAACTTATAAATATTTTGAGTCAGGCAAAAATATATAAATTTATATATCTATAAGAATGACCTTATATAAACGGTAAAATAAAAACTTTAACAAATAAATATTCAAACCGAAAATAAATTCTTTTATTTAAATTCAAATAAAGTAAAACTGTTTTTTACTGAAGATATTTAATAATTATGATTAAGATTTTAACTTGGGCTTCATAGGCGTAGTATTTTCAAGTGGTGCAACATGACAACCCATTGGAGCGATTGAAACGTCAACCGATCCATTTGCCATTTATTACTTGCAATTCGTTTTCGTTTCTGGGTTTTTCACAAAACAACGTATCGGTTTCATTTCATAGCTTGCGTACAATGCGATAATACTAGCGGCCCAATTTACCTTCAATGAAAATGCAATTTATTAGAGGTATGTATTTATATCACAGGGTATTGAAATTGTTTTGCTTACCTTAATTTTTATCGAGAAATACGCATTAACTTATTTTACAAAAATACAATTTTTGCTACAGTTCAATTTAAATTTTTTTGTTTACTTCATCGATAACATATGTTTGAAATGGCTATGTATAGCTGTTTCTGTTAACTCATTGCGATGAATATTATTGGTTATTTTTTTATTCACTCTATCATCTGAAAAATATTTCATTAACCAGTAAAATTTTAGTGGTTACTGTAATTTTTTTCAGTAAACAGTAAAATCCAAAATTTTAATAATGCAGTATGCCCATGTATGTTTTATGGATATGTTAAATAAAGAATAAAAGCTCAAAGTATATTAGAATCAAAAAAATTATTATTTTCGATTTGGGGTGTCAAGTTGGGGTAGTTGACTTCCTCTCGATTATGCTTAAAAACTATACATCTATTCATCTTCATATACCAAAGGCACACACTGAATTTCATTTAAATATGTCAAACGGTATGAACTGTAGAGCGTTGGCAAATATAGTCACACACGCAAAACGTATAAATCCGTTAAAAATCCGTTATCGATTTTTTCAGGATTACTATACTTTACCTTCACTACTTATGGTAAAATAAAAATGTGGAGTTTACAACAGGGTTTCTATGCAATTTTACGTCTTATTGAGTTTTTCTTTTAAATGTTGTGGAAATAATGAAAAATGTGTACAAAAATAAACAATTGTGAAAAAAAAACTAATGTACAAAAAGGGCATGCATCGAAAGCAAACAAATAACGTACACGCAAAAAATAAGGTACACGTTTCTAAAATAGTGAGCGATTGATTACCGCACCTATAGGTCAGCTTTTGTTTAAAATTTTTTTTTAACCTTTTGTAAATGCTTACAAATATTTTAAAGTATAAAATACACTAAATTCAAATTCTTTCATCAACAAAATTTTCATTTTAGTTTATCAAAATTTAACATGTTAAGGTAGTTAATTTGTAAAAAACATTAAATATTTACTAAATAATTTAAACTTAAAGAGAATTTAAAATTTTATATTTTGATAAACTAAAATAAAAATTATGTTGATGAAAAAATTTTATTTAATGTATTTTATACTTGAAAATATTTGTAAAATTTGCAAAAGGATTGAAGAAAACCTTTTCTAAAACCTAGAACTCTGTTCGAATTTGTGAAAAATGTTGAGCAACATTTATTATTTCACAAGGAAATATTAAAATGTAGGGTCTATCTCGCGATTTGGAAAAATTTAAAAAAATTATTGCTTTTAAGTATACCACATTGTTTTACAAATGTTAACAAAAGCCAGGTGATCAGCTGTTGTTTAAAAAATTACGCATGAATGCCCATTTGCTTTATTTCACAGCTTTGATAAAATGTTGCGAGAAACATTTCAATGATTTTCCACAGCAAAAACAGAGTACTACTTCTGCAACATTTTTTCATGACTTTTTCATACAAATTTTTTATGTACATATGTATGTAGTTTGACAGCATTCCGCATGATAAACTGAACAGAGTACCAGGCTTAATACAAAAGCAGGAAAAAGTAATAAAAACTAAAGAACAAAATTGAAACATCAACTGCACTTATCTGGCGTCATACTTTAAAATAAATAAAAATGTACTAAACTTGGTAGCACTCTTAAACCCTATTTTAAAATTATTAAAAAAATTAATTAATCAAATTGACACCTTTAAAAGGTTTAAACTTTTCACCATACATATCAAGGCGATTAACTTTAAGGCCAGAGACGGCCATTTGAGATGAGCACGAGCTAGGTGTATCAGGAGGAAAAGATACCTTAGAAATGAAACATCGTTTATCTTTATACTTTTATCAAGTAATAACTGCAGAAGTTAAAACTGAATATGCTTTCAAAGAAAATTGATAATATGTGCGTTTTTACGGAAAAAGTAATTACAAAAATGCATTCTTAGAACGGCAACAGAAAGTGAAGACTAATGAAGCCTTTACATAAGGCAAATTTCTTTGAGCATCTAAGAAATATTAACACACGGAACGGCAGACGACAGAACGCCAATGTTTTTCGAGAAACACATCTCCATTAACAAGACAGGGATTAAAAACTCTTGTACAAATCAAGTTTTGTTGTAACCTACTATGTATGTATAATTTCTTATTATAGTCTTTTAACTCTTCTTCTTCTGGATTGTTGCTCATACAGAGCAACAATGTTGGTGCCAAATGGTAAAAAGCTGCCATAAACACTAGGTTCTTATTTGCAGCTTTTGTCCTGTCATGTCCAGAAACGACGGTTAGGTTGAAAACAATGTTTTATGTTTTAATTTTGTTTAGTTTTTCCTCTTGTAGAATTGTGCAAACCCTTCTTTTTTAACCGACTTCAAAAAAGAAGGAGGTTATCTATTCGTCTGAATGTTGCTTTTTTTTATGTATGTAACCGCAGAACTCAGCCATTTCTGAACCGATTTTAAAATTTTTTCCTTTATTTGAAAGGTTATGCTTTCAGGTTGGTCCCATTTTAAAAAGAGTTCATTATATTAAAAATTAAAGGGTGTCCCCATACAACATACATGTTTTTACGTGTATTAAGAACCGTAAAGGGCACAAATTAAAATTTTAAAAAATTGCGTGCCGCTCTAGCTCCCAACAGCAGAAATTAATAAAAAAATAAATTTAAAATTCAAAGGGTGTCCCCATAGGTGACATAATATGACCTATTTGGGTCTATCTTTTGAACCGTTATAGACTAAACCTTGAAAATTTTACAGAATGTCGATTACTATGACCGTTATAATAAAATGTATATATATTCACAATTTTAAATTAAAGGGTGCTCCAATAGTTCATTTAATTTGATGTATATGGCCATACTTTTGAATAGTTGTACACAGACCGCTGAAATTTACAAAGAATTTGTAGTGCTAAGTCAGCTATAACAAAAAGTATAAAATTTGGAATTTGGAACTAAAAGGGTGTCCCAATAGTTAATGTAATTCTATGTATGTGGCCAAACTTTTGAACTGTTAGAGACAGACAGCTGAAATTTACAAGGAACCTGTATTGCAAAGTCCACTATAGCAAGTATACAATTTAAGTTAGAAATTAAAGGGTGTCCCCATTAATTATGTAATTTGATCTATATGGCCCTATCTTTTGAACCGTTAAACACAAACACTTGTAAATTAGGCAGGCTGTCCACTACTATCTCTGGTATGATAACAAGTATAAATATTTGGAATTATAATGTAAAGGGTGTCCCAATAGTTCATGTAGTTTGATATATATCGTCGGCTAAAGTCGCAAACGTGACAAGTCGACTTTTTAAAATTGTTCAGGATTGAGGAAAAACTGTTTTAATAATATATTTTCGAATATTTGTGGAAACTGTATATGCAATACATTGTTATTTCGCGCATTTTTTTAATAAATAAAGTTTTAAATTCTAACAAAATCTTTGAACACTTGTTTTTTGCTGTTTTTGGACTTGTCTTATTTTCTGCAAGTAAAATATTTTTTTTATTGGACTTGACGCCTTTTATTTAGAAGCGTCTTCACATCTTGTTTGTGATTTAAATATTTTAAACTTTAATTTGTTTACACATTATGTACATATAAGTATATTATACTTAAATTAAAAATTTCTTCTTTGTTTTTATATTATTTCAATGTAAAAATAAACTAAAAACTATAACATTTCAATGTAAAAAAATAAAAACGATAACATTTCAATGTAAAAAACTAAAAACGATAACGATAAAAAATTAAATGAAAAGTAATAGTAATTATTAAGGAACATGGTATATCACTCTTCTTTATCATTCATGTGGCAAGTTTTCATAGAAACTATGATAGTCTTTTGGTAATGTCTCTTTCAATATTTGTAAATCATCATACTTTCTTTTAGATATTTGTCGTTTTTCATTATAAAGTTGTGCTAAATTACACCACTTCAGTATGGCAACTTGTTTATCTAGACGTAGGGGCAGATTGCTCCACGCGTTAGAAAACCTTAACTTGTAAAATATGTCACCATTAGGTGTGTACTTAAGTGCTCGTATGTCCGTGACTTTTGGATCTCCAATTACACGACCAGGACGAATAGTTTTTAAGTATGTTATATTTTTATTTTTTAAAGCGCGTTCAATCACCGAGTGAACACTATCGGCTTCCATTTGTGTGTGTCCAACCTCTAATATTTTCTGCTCAATAGTTATATTGTTGCTCATTGCTGCATTTAGTAAAGCGTTTGCCATTGTTGAATTACGATTTTGGTAGGTACAGCTATCACTGTAAAAAATTATCTTGACAGGATCGTTGCTTTCTTGTAAATTAGGCAAAAAAAATTGTTTCTATGAACATAACCCAAACACTGGCAAATTCTTCTGATGTTAGTCCACCATCAACTTCGTTCCACAAAAAACAATAGGCGTCTTTGGTTTTTAAATCATAAAAAACTAAATTATGCACCTGTAGTTTAGTTCGGTAGTAAAATGAACTTACATTTGATTTTGGTGCCATTAGAACGCTTTGCAAATCGACAGTAAAAACAAAGGACTCTTCATCTTTATCTTTTGCTTTTTGTTCTCTGGCTTCATTTTTTTTTCTTGATGTATCAAGAATTCCTTATTTGAATAATTTTGCACATTATGACGAGAGCAAATTTCACATGTCTTTTTTTGGTAAAAATAAGCTTAGATTTTTTAATGTGAAAACGGAATTGAAAGTTGTTATTGACACAGGATCAGTTTCTCGTTCGTGACACCACTGTTTTTTATAAAAGTCGTAAAGACTTCTCTTGGACCGCCATTCTGGCAATAGATATTTTTTGGTGGTGGAAGATCGACAGTAGTGGGAATCTGTTAATGGAATCGAATCGAAAAATGAATGCAGATCTTGAACACGGTCCGTCTGCGGTTGTTGTTTTTCTTGAATAATGTGGTGATCCAAAGGAGTATCTAACCAATTTAAGCAATTATGCCTACCAATACTTAACGTGTTTAGGAATAGAGTGCGGCACACTCGCAAAGCAATATTGTTAACTCTAAGGTGGTACAACAATGTTTTCTTTCTTTTAGAGATGTTCTCAATTGCGCGATTTCGTGGTCTTTTAGGTTTAATACATTGAATTAATGTCCTCACATATACCTTCTTTTGTTGCCAACTCATTTTCCAAAATTCATTGAAAATTTCTTCCCTTTGAGGTTCTGTTATTTTTCCACATTTCATGACTGCAGCTTTACCTTTATCAATACAGTTGCACCTTTTTTTCAGAGATCTTGCACTTTTAACTTTATTATATTGCCAATGCCCACCTTCTTTTGTTTTGCCATAGTATTTTTTTTTCCATGTTGGCGCAGACTTTTATTTTTCATTGTATACCACGTGTTCATGCTTGAATAGGGAGGGTTCCCATCTCTGGCTTCAACGCTGTGGGTGGTTCCAAATTGTTAAGAACTACTTCACTTATAAGGGGCGCTGCTGATCTTAGATTTATAGTATACATACATATTTTTTATAATTTGGTTTTATGGTTTTTGGCGGCTTTGTTCTAACTAAAGTAAAACTGTACAGTTGCTTCTTAAATAATAATTGTTGAAAAATTTACTATTGTACATTATTTATTAAGAAAATTACAAGTAAAAAAATCGAGCTACTTCTTATCTAATGGAAATAAAGCTAATGAATAGTGAAAACAGAATTTTTATTTTGGAAAGATCGTAGCATAACAAATATTTTCTTGGTTCATCCGTGCCGCATTGGATTTCGTTTAGGATTTTCTCTAACCTAATTGGGAGTACTCAAGGATACTAAAAGCATCTAAAGAAATAAGGTGACTTTAATTCAATTTTATTTTTCATTTATTTAAAAGAATACAGAATAAAAACTTTATAAAAAGTGTACCAGCAGTCCAAGGAAAATTCAGAATTCATTTTTTCATTTGACATATGTTATAACATTATACACCGTTTTATCGACATTTCAAGAAACGAGTCACCTTGTTTTCAGTCCTACAACTCTGCTTTCCATGGTCTCTTTTAATTAATTTTTGACAGTTCTCTTGAATCTCTTTACCACGTTTATATTATTTTACTCTCTAATCATTTTATTTAAAATGAATAAAAGATATATATTTTTTCATTCAGGAATATAATGATTTATTGAGGCAAAGTAAAGAAAGCTTTTCTCATGTGTAATTGATGAATATGCTTATGTGTTGTTTTACAAGGTATAATTCTTTAAAAATTATGCAGATAAATTTCATAAAGTATAAGAACAAAGTGTGATAAGAATGAATGACGTTGTATGCGTCGACTATTTAAAATAATATTCAAATTAAGCATAATAACTATTCCTTTTTTTCTACTGACTTATCCTCGTCCAATTGAGCTGATTGTAAGGCGTTGGAAAATAATGACAAAGCCTCTTGAAATTGTGGTGAAGCAATGGTGTCTTTGATTTGTTGCTTTTTATTCTCGTCAGCATCTTCAGTTTCTGGCAGATAAGAGATCAATGTTGAGTAAATTTTTTTTCAATTTGCAATCAAAAAAAATAGTGTTAAAAGTGGAAAATCCAATATAGAGTCAGTAGCAGCGAAAGCAACAAGAATTACATTAACTTTTTAAAGTACAACCGTAACAATATTTGTGTTAAAATAATTGCACACACAAAGTTGCGGCCAAATGCCGACCAAAATAAAAAACCGTAAACATTTTGTGATACTACAGTAGTTTTAAAGCAAATATATAAATAAATACATAGTTAAATTCGGTAATTACCAGCTAATAATTGCAACTTGTGATTGTGTTATGTTGATAAGTTCAAATGGATAGACAGATCAAGTTTTAACATTTTAAGTATTCGACCAATCGGCGAAGAAGAAAGCAATTGCTCTTACACTAGATTATGGAATAATTTATGAGCTAACTGTAAGTTGTTTCTTTACTTAAAATATATTTATATAACCTTTAATTTTAAATAAAGCGTTATACTCGTCAGAAACCTTAAGAAATTAAAAGCAAAAAAAAGCAAAATTTGTAGTTGCATATCCACTCTTTGAAACTGAAATTTCTAGCACTTATTTTTGTTATAATTATAGATTATTAATATTCGCGATTTGCGCTTTGTATATCATATATTTCGTTTTAAATTGGAACTGGTGTGGTCTATTAGGATTGGATTAGAGAACATAAACCTACAATAATTATCTCTAAATTTTTGGGATCCAACTGGTTAAATTCCTTTAAATTAACAAGTTGTTTTTACTCGCATCGATATAGTCATTTGATAATTTGGTTTTCTGTTTTATGGTAACAAATTTACCCTTTGAAACTATTGTTTTTTGTTTTTCTTTTGTACTAATTTCTAAGCTTCGTGTTAAACAAAAAACAAAATGACTACCAAATCGGAAAATATGATAAAATTTGAAAAATTAGCTGCTCTGTTTTTAGAGTTTGAAAGCGATTTTGTTGATGTGCCACAAGAAAATCAAACCACCTTTACAGTAGATCTTCAAAAGGAAGAGTTCAAAGTTTTGTGGGAAAAAGTTAAATCTGCGTATGAGACATTGGCTACTAGTAACACAAATACCGATTCTGAAGAGGTTTGTGAGCAGGCAAAACATTTGTATAAAGAATGTAGGTTAGCATATATTACCATTGCTGCCCAGATGGTTGAACTATCCCAGTCCATTCTAAATAAGTCTTTAATTTCTTCAACTGATTGTAACACAGGTGCAAATGGTTTTAACAACGCAGTGAACCGTCCTTCAAGTCAAATTTTAAATCTACCACCTTGTAAGATAGAAGTTTTTAAAGGGGATTATAAGTCCTGGCCCACTTTTCGTAATATGTTCACGGCTATTTACATCAAATGTGAGGAATTGACGGATGTTCAAAGGCTGTGTTATTTGCGACAGTTTACCAGTCTCGATGCTCAAGATATAGTAAGCGACTTCGAATGGACCAACGAAGGATTTAAGGGAGCCTGGGAAAATTTAGTCGATACATACGAGAATAAGAGAATTCTAGTAAATAATCAGCTTAAAATTTTGTACAGTCTGATGCCAGTTAGAACAGAATGTGGTGAAGAAATAAAGAGACTCCAAAGAGATATAAAAAACTGTATATCTGTCTTGACTTTAAATGGTGTGGATATTTCTGGTTGGGACGCTATTTTTGTTTTCTTTTGTTCCATTAATTTACCAGTTCTTACTTTATCGTTGTGGGAACAGTCTGTTAAGAACAAAAAAGAAATTCCTAAATGGAAGGACTTTGACGACTTCTTAACAGCTCGGTTTCAATCATTAGAAACGGTTTTCGATTTACGACATTTTGAGAATTCAGATTTCAAAAGATCAACGTCAGAATTTCCGGCTGTGAGTAAACCGGAACTTCGAACGCAATATAGACCTGGTTCTGGTACTAATAACAACCTAAGCAGGAAAATTAAAAGTTTTCAGACTAACGTTTCGAATAGGGCTTGTTCTTTGTGCTCGAGGGACCATTTAATAAGATTTTGCTCTAAATTCATTGACATGAATCCCGATGAAAGATTTTTGGCCGTAAAAAAATATAATCTTTGCAAAAATTGTTTTGCCGAAGGTCATAAACTTAGTACATGTAAAAGTAGTTTTCGGTGTTCGATATGCAAACTAAGTCATCATACAATGTTACACAGGGAAATGGTTGAACATCCAACGACTGCTAACATTTTAGACAAGAGTCAAGTAGAACAACCCACTAATAGTACTCAAACATGCTTTGCGGCTACTTCTGAACATGTTCTATTAGGTACAGCTATAGTTTATATTATGAATCGGTGTGAAGTTTTCATTGTAAGGGCTGTTATTGACCCTGGCTCCCAATCGAGCTTCATTTCCGAAAGGTTGCAACGAAAACTTAATTTACCTACAAGGGCCACTAATATAGGCATCTCTTCTCTCAATGATGCGAACCCTGGTCGGGCTATTAGGGAGTGTACATTTACATTATGTTCTCCTGCAAATAGTAAGTTCAATTTAGAAATAGCTGCTTTGGTGCTACCAAAATTAACTGGGAACTTGCCAAACAAGACAATCGACATTTCTGATTTACGGCCGTTATTATTAGATATTCAGCTGGCTGATCCAAATTTCGCTACGAGTCGACCAACTGACATTTTAATTGGATCTGATTTCTATCCGAAAATTATGCGTGATGGTTCAAGGCAAAGAGTTATAGGGAACTTGATAGCTCATGAAACCTATTTCGGATGGGTGCTAATTGGTTCAGTAAAGGACAATACTCAATCAGTAGAAACTGTCCGCACTTTTTTTACACAAGTCAGCCTTGATAATTTGTTGGAGAAGTTTTGGAAACTTGAGGAGCCACCACAAGCTTCACCATGGACATTAGAAGATGAATATTGTGAACAACTTTATAAGAAAACGACGAGAAGAATATATAATGGTCGGTATGTAGTTTCACTGCCTTTTAAGCCCCAATATAAGACTAAAAGTCAACTAGCTGATTCTCGAGAAAAGGCTAGCCGCCAAAATTTGAGAAATGAAAACTCGCTTTTAAAGAATTCTGAACTGAAATCAATATATGATAATGTTCTATCAGAATATGAAGAACTAGGTCATATGGTTCAGGTTGATTCGAAAAGTACTTCTAAATCGTATTATCTTCCACATCATGCTGTTTTAAACCCGAAAATACTTCAACTAAAGTCAGAGTTGTTTTTAACGCTTTAAGTCGGACTTCTTCTGGTTTGAGTTTAAATGATATATTATATACGCGACCTGTTTTACAGAATGATCTGATGTTGTTGATTATTTTTTATTTTTTTTCCATAATTTATTTATTGTATCTTCAATATTTTTGAACTAACAATAATTACTCGTATCTTAAGTCTAAAATAAAATATTCTTTTTAAGTCCAGCCAGTGCTAGACAAAAATAATGTTTTTTCACGGATTTTGAAATCATTTGCGGGTCATCCCTCTAATGTACGGCCAAGAAAAGCAGTATCTCTTCTTTTTAGTCGAATGTAAGCAGGTTCATTCAGCATGTTACGCACCAAAGGGTTTGGATAAGATTCAAGCCTCTTTAGATATGTGACTGCATGTTTCGCTATTTCTGCTTTAACTGATGGCATGTTTAGGTCTTTGTGGATGTTCGAATTTTTTATATACCAGGGAGCAGATGTAATAATACGTAAAATCTTATTTTGGCGCCTTTGAATTTTTTCTACATTGCTAGCTGAGGCAGTGCCCCATAACTGCATAACACCAAATTGGTTTGAGGACCGACTTGTACAGTAGAAGTTTACAATCTAAGCTCAGTGTGGAGTTTCTGCCAATAAGCCAATTTAGTTGTACTGCTTTTAGTTTCATTTGTGTTAACTTGAAGTCAATGTGGCTTTTCCAAGTAAGGCGACGGTCAAGATGTATACCCAGGTATTTAACGTCTGAAAGCTGTGGTATCATTTGGTTATTTATGCGAATAGGAGGGCATGAGTCCCTGCGCAGTGTGAAAGTTATGTGAGTGCATTTTTGTTCATTCACTTTTATTCTCCATTTTTCTAGCCATTTTTCCAAATTGAGTATGTGGTCTTGTAAAACTTGTGATGCTTCTTGGGCACTTTCATGAATACTTAAAAAAGCTGTGTCATCTGCAAAAGTTGATGTATGGACTAGGGTGCTAATTGGCATATCCGATGTGTACAGTAAATATAAAATTGGTCCCAAAATACTACCTTGGGGAACTCCGGCTTCAATGAGCTGTGGCGAGCTTAAAAAGTCACCTTCTTTTAATAAAAACTTGCGATTCGTTAAATAATCTTTTAAGAGCTTATACAAGTTTTCGGGAAAGTTTAGCTTTAGCTTAAATATTAGGCCATCGTGCCAAACCTTATCGAATGCTTGAGAAACGTCGATAAAGAGCGCAGAACAGTATTTTTTTTCTTCAAAGGTCGTTTTAATTACATTTACTAATCTGTGTGTTTGTTGGATCGTACTATGTTGTTTTCTGAAGCCGAATTGATGGTTCGGAATCCATCCTTTCGCACTAAGAATTGGATTCAGCTTAGTTATTAATATTCTCTCAAATAACTTTGACACGTTTGATAAAAGGCTTATAGGTCTGTATGATTCTACTTTTGTGTGGTCTTTTCCTGGTTTAGGAATCATAGTTATCAAAGAGACCTTCCACTCTGTGGGAAAGTACTCAAGACGTAAGATGGCATTAAAAACAAACAGAATAATTCTGCCACCTATACGGGGCAACTCAACTAACATCTTGTTACTTGTTTTATCAACGCCAGGGGCTTTTTTGGTGTTTAAATCTGCTATTGCCCTTTCAATATCGCTAAATTCAAATCTTAGGGGTACTACGGCACTAGTCTCTACTGATGGCAACTCAGCTATATCAGTACATACATTTGGGGTGAAAACCTTCTTCATATGTCCAACAAACAAATTGCCTTTTCCGGTATCATTCCTTGTCCAGTCTCCACAAGAAGTTCGCAAGGGAGGCTTACGTACGACCGGTCTTTTAAGGTTCCTACATGCACGCCATAATGAATAATCTGATTGAGCAGTTGCGTCGAGGTCTTCCAAGTAATTTTTCAGATATGCTACTCTTCGAGATTCTAGCAGCTGTCTTAGTCGTTTCGTGCAATCTTTAAGTCTAGATTTGAGTTGAGGAGATCTGTGTGCTTGCCACTCTCTTCTAATTTTTCTTTTTTCAGCCAAGAGCCGCTCGACATCTACAAAATAAATTTGATTGTATCTAGCTGGTTGTCTGGTTTCTGTCGCATGTTGGGCAGCTGATTTAAGGTTTTGATCAAAATAAATTAGACTCTGGTCCACATCTTCTGGTGTTCTTAGCGGTATGTTTTCCGAACAATGAGTACTGAGATACTTTCTATATTTCAACCAATTAATGCTTGTGCAAGTTGTTGGCGACACGATATTTTGCTGATTCCATATATAGACAATAGTGGGTGAATGATCTGAGGATAATTCGAGTGACGCTTCAACCTTAATCATTTCTCTCGAAATACCTTTAGTCACGCCAAAATCAATAACATCAGGTATTTTTTGTCGATCAGTAGGCCAATAGGTGGGTTGTCCACTTGATATCACATTCAAACGCATTTTTGAAATTGTATCAAACAAAACACGACCTTTTGGAGTTATTAGGCGTGATCCCCAAAACGTATGTTTAGCGTTGTAGTCGCCTGATGCTATGAAACAGGGACCTAGTGATTTGAAAAAGTCGATGTATTGACTCTCTGATATTTGAATCTAGGAGGTGAATAAATCGAAGAAATAAAAAAGTTTTGATGATATTCTTCAATACAGATGTTTGTTGCTTGAAGGTAGTCCTCACAAAAATCACACAGTAAATGATGTTTAATTCGAGCCCTTATTAGTATTGCTGAACCACCACATGCTCTGCCACGGGGGTCTTTAGTGTCATATAATATATAGCCATTGATTTTAAAAAAGATATTTGTTGTTAAATGAGTCTCTGAAACCATCATCAATTTGTTGGTTCTTCAAGAAGTACTCGAGTTCATTTTTGTGTTTGCGTAAGCCTTTTGCGTTCCAGAAACATATTTTTAAACAGTTCATGGTTTGTTAAGTACCGCCTGCAACATCATAGATTGCATGCGAACCATTTCTTGCATCATGCTGCTCATAGAGCTCATAAAACTTTTTAACGAATGCACTAATGTCTCGATACTTGCTTCGAGACGATTGTAGTTACCAGATGGAGTTTGTTCTTTAGCTTCTGGATGCATATTTGGGGTAGAATTGATGGAAGGTGTCGCTTTGTGTGCTAAAACATGATTGGATTTTAATATATCCGCGTATGAAACATTTTTGGTTGTGGCTTGAGCTAACTGAGGGTAATGAGCATTTGCTTGGTATTGTGGCTGCCTAGCAGGAGTATTTAATTTCTGAGTTGACTTCCTTACCTCAGAAAAAACTGGTCAGCCTCTGTAGTTAGCAGTGTGATTTCCACCGCAATTGCTACATTTTTTAACCTTGGAGTCATCCTTTGGTTTGTCGCATTGGGCGGAAAAATGAAGCTCTCCATACACAACGCAAACCGGAGGCAACTTGCAGTAAGCCCTTGTATGGCCGTATTCTTGGCAATTTAAACACTGAACGGGTCCTGACCGCTTATGTGGTTCCTCTACACTTACCCTGCGGTGTAACAGATATTTTAGATTATAAATGGGATGCGTTTCGTGCTTCTTTAATCTAATATCCCCAGGTTCCAGTTCAACGCGAGGGAGGTTGAGGGACACGCTCTCGATTTCTGAGATTGTCAACGCTTTTGACTTTAAATCCTGCTTTTTGGAGGCCAACTTTTATTTCCACTGGATTAACATATGAGTCTACACCTTTGATGACTACCTGTAGGCCTTTGCTACTCTTCAGCTGATAGGTATAAAAGTTCTTATTGCAGCTTTCAAACTCCTTTACTGCTTTACGATAACTACTTTCGTCTATAAAATGAATTTTTGTTTCATCAATGTTACCACGCTTGATTGGAATTACATAGAATGAATTTTCCCCGATAACTGAAATTAACTTATTTATTAATTCATTCGAATTTTTTTCCCTTAAAAAATTGGTGGTGGTTTAAACGACTTGGGTGCCGTTTTTTGTTCACTTGTTTCGTTATCTAAAATAGCAAAACGATTTTGGGAACTTATTCCGTTAGCCTGCTTATCTTTAAGTACTTTGGACATTAGTGCAATCTGCGAAGATTTAGGGCTTCGACCTCTTTTCAACACAGTTATATATCTGTCCATTCCCACTTGAGTCTTAGGTTTTTCTACACTATCCATATTACTGTTGGTAACACTGTGTTCAGAAGGCGACTTGTTTGTAGTTATATTATTGTCATCGCTTAGCAAAAGCGACGAACAAGATTGGGCACGTATATATGTATTTAACGGGGATATAGAGAAAATGTATCGCCAAATTTTAGTAGATGCTGAACAAACCTCTTTTCAGCGAATTGTGTTTCGTAAAGATCCTAGTAGTGACTTAAAAGATTTCGAGTTGAAGACTGTGACCTTTGGGGTTAATTGTGCCCCTTTTTTAGCAATAAGGCCTCTGCTCCAATTGGCTGACGATGTTGAGGGTAAATGGCCATTAGCCTCAAAGATTTTGCGTCACATGATGTATGTAGACGATGCTTTGGTAGGGGCACATGATGTTTCTTTGGCGATAGAAGCGCGCGATCAATTGATATTGGCACTAAGTTCGGCAGGTTTTTCCATGAGGAAATGGACTTCGAATGATGATCGAATTTTGCAAGGGTTGCCACCTCATCACATATTGCGTGAAAATTTTTTGAAAATAGACGATACGAGCACTACGAAAACGCTGGGAATACGATGGAATGCTAAGTTGGATCAATTTTATTTTGTAGCAGCTTCTATACAGATGAAGAAAAGGTTTACTAAAAGGGAAGTATTGTCCATAATTGCTCAGCTGTTTGATCCAGCTGGATGGTTAAGTCCAGTTGTGATCTCTGCAAAAATTTTAATGCAACAGATTTGGAGCGACAAAACGGATTGGGATGAGGTTTTGCTAGAAAACAGTAGTGTGAAATGGTTACAATTTCTAGAAGACTACAAGGCGATCGATGATATAAAGATATCTCGTTGGATTGGTTTCAAACCTACTTCTAAGTTACAAATACATGGGTTTTCCGATGCCTCTGAGAAGGCATATGGTGCTTGTGTGTACGTTCGCCTCGAACTTGAAGACGGTTCCATACAGACACACTTATTGTTAGCCAAGTCCAAGGTTTCACCATTGAAAACTGTATCGCTGCCACGATTAGAATTATGTGGGGCCTCTTTGTTAGCTGATTTGATTCATAGCGTAAAAAAGGATTTGAACTTAGATGAAGCTAAGACTTTGGTTTTTACGTGGAGCGATTCAATGATTGTCTGGCTTGGCTTCAGAAACCGCCAACTTCCTGGACGACATTTGTAGCAAATAGGGTTGCAAAAATAGTGGAAAAGATTGGGAAGAATTGTTGGAGGCATGTGAGTTCGAATGATAATCCAGCGGACTTACTAAGTAGAGGAGTTCATCCTCAAGATTTAGTTGAAAATAGACTTTGGTGGCATGGTCCTTCATGGCTTGGTTCAAATTCGTATCGTTGGGAAGAAGCTGTAGACAAAGATTTTGGGACAAACGAGGAAAAAAGAGTTCAGAAAGTATTCTTTATCTACTTTAAGTCTTATTACGACTTATTGGACAGGTTTTCTTCATATTCGCGAGCACTTAGGGTCATGGCATATGTAATTCGAGGTATGAATGCGATTCTTAAGATTAGAGGGCCAAGGTTTAAGTCCTTGCAAATCTCAGCCGACGACATAAACTTGGTTAAGGAAAAATTGATAGTAGTTGTCCAAAAGGTTTCGTTTCCCAACGAATATTATAAACTATCCGGAAATGATCCGATTTCTGATAGTAGATTGGTAAACTTGAACCCTTTTTTAGATGATAAGGGAGTAATTCGAGTAGGTGGCCGGTTAGCGAATGCGTCAGGTTTGACATATAACGAGAAGTTCCCTATTTTATTGCCATCTGACTGTAGGTTTTCCGTACTCTTGGTAAACTTTATTCATAAAGTTACAATGCATGGAGGTAACCAATTAATGTTAAGAGTCCTAAGAACTGAATTTTTTATTTGCAGAGCGAAGAATCTGATCAAATCTGTAATAGGTCGTTGCAAAATCTGTACTATACAAAAAAAGGCTATTCAGAATCAGATTATGGCCACACTGCCTACACCTCGAACGATTATTTCTCGCCCCTTCCATATTTCCGGTGTAGATTTTGCCGGCCCTTTTAATATTCGTAACTACACTGGCCGTGCATGTTTAATTACAAAAGGTTACGTTTGCTTATTTGAGTGTTTCTCAACGAAGGCCATTCATCTCGAAGCTGTTAGTAGTTTATCAACACCGGCCTTTTTGGCTGCCTTTGCTAGATTTGTAGCAAAGGATATTTATTCAGATAATGGCACTAATTTTGTAGGTGCTTCTAAAGAATTGAAAGTTGAATTTCGCAGCTTTCTGCGTAGTATTGGTTCTGAAATCAACTCTGGTTATGCAGCTCAGGGCATAAATTGGCATTTCAACCCCGCTAGTGCTCCTCATATGGGTGGTCTTTGGGAAGCAGGTGTTAAAAGCTTTAAATACCATTTTCGCAGAAATGCTGTTGGTTTGAAATATACCTTCGAGGAGTTCTCTACGTTGTTAGCCCGTGTTGAGTCTTGTCTTAATTCAAGGCCTTTGTGTCCCTTAACGGGGGATGTGAAAAGTTTCGACGTTCTGACTCCAGGTCACTTTTTGATTGGTGGACCACTTTTAGCTCCACCAGAAGCTGAAATTGTAGAAAGCCCTTTATCCATCACAAACCGTTGGACTAGGGTAAAAGCAGTAAACCAACGTCTATGTTGTAGATGGAAGGATGTGTACTTGAAAGAGTTGCAAAAACGAAATAAATGGAAATTTATGCAGAAAAATATTGAAATCGGTGATATGGTGGTAATTCGTGAGGACAACATACCGACGAACGAATTGCGTTTGGGTCGGGTAGAAAAAGTGTATGCAGGAAAGAACGGTCATGTAAGAGTTGTAGAATTGAAAACAGCTCGTGGCTTATTAACCAGACCAGTTGTGAAGTTGGTAGTGCTTCCAACTAATTAAATTCTTTGTTTTTAGTTTTTTTGTTTTTTCAGTATTATGGTGTCTCACAAGAAGTATGCGAATCTAAAGGGTACTTCAAAAAAAATGGTTTGCCGAATTTGTTTGGACGCTCATCCTCTTCGTTTTTGTAGAATTTTGTAGAATTGAAAACAGCTCGTGGCTTATTAACCAGACCAGTTGTGAAGTTGGTAGTGCTTCCAACTAATTAAATTCTTTGTTTTTAGTTTTTTTGTTTTTTCAGTATCATGGTGTCTCACAAGAAGTATGCGAATCTAAAGGGTACTTCAAAAAAAATGGTTTGCTGAATTTGTTTGGACGCTCATCCTCTTCGTTTTTGTGCAAAATTTCTGCGGGTTGACTATGATGAGCGGATGAGACTGGTCTCAATTTACAAATATTGTGCAGGATGTCTGAGCCACGATTAAGTTCCCGTACTTGTAAAAGTACGGGAACTTGCAAACGCTGTGGTGATATGCATCATACACTGCTCCATAAGCCGGGTAGAAAATCTCGTTTGTTTTCCCGTAGCCAGAAAAAGAAACAGAAGCGTTTGCAGAGGGGACCTAGTTCGTCTTCCCGTCCAGAGTGTAACGGACCTCGTTCGTCTAAAAACTCTTCCAGGGAACCCCGTTCGTCCAGTGATCTAGAAAGCGAAAGACCTAGTACGTCTAGAGCAATAGTTCCAGTTAAAGCAAGGAACTTAAAGGCTTCTTCACATAGAGAAGAGAGAACTGTTGCGTTACCTATTTACTATTTAAATGAGACAATACTGTTAAGGCCGACTGCAGTGGTAAAAATCCTTTCTGGAGATCGATATTTAACGGAAAGTGTACTGATCGATCCTGGGGCAGAGTACTCGATTATTTCTGAAGATGTGGCTCGCCGTCTGAGGACAAAAACTATTAACGTTGGCAATAAACAGCGATGTCTGGTAAGAATAAGTTCCAATTACGATATGAGTAGCACTGTAGAGACGTATGCTGAATTGAGGAAGAAGCACTCAGTTTTGGTTCCCAAAAAAACGGTAGACTACAGAATTGTTGAGGAGTTTCCAAGCTGATTCCCAATTTTATGTAGCAGCTGAAGTGCACATTACACTCGGGGCAGACATTTATCCTCGGATAATTAGAAACGGTGTTGTCGGTGGAAACCTTGGTAAACCTTTGGCACAATTTTCGATTTTTGGATATATAATATCTGGAGCATGTACACCATGAGCTTTTTACTTTTATTTATAATTCTTTTTCTTTCATAAGCTTTGCGCTACTAATGGCGATAATGAAGTAAAGCGTCTTTAGTAATCGAAGCCTGGTATTTGATTTAATTTGTTTTTAATTTGTTAATTTTTTTTTTTTTTTTGCATAAATAAATGGGATTCAATTTATTCATGATTCAAATTATCTGTGGGAAATCCGCAGTATTTTCTTTTTTTTCTTCTTGTTCTTTCCTTTTTTTTTAATATTAGGCAAGACGTTGACTTGGAATCAATTTGCAATATTGCAAGGCGGCCGGGATGTTCATGCTTGAATAGGGAGGGTTCCCATCTCTGGCTTCAACGTTGTGGGTGGTGCCAAATTGTTAAGAACTACTTCACTTATAAGGGGCGCTGCTGATCTTAGATTTATATACATACATATTTTTTATAATTTGGTTTTATGGCTTTTGGCGGCTTTGTTCTAACTAAAGTAAAACTATACAGTTGCTTCTTAAATAATAATTGTTGAAAAATTTACTATTGTACATTATTTATTAAGAAAATTACAAGTAAAAAAATCGAGCTACTTCTTATCTAATGGAAATAAAGCTAATGAATAGTGAAATTTGAAAACAGAATTTTTATTTTGGAAAGATCGTAGCATAACAAATATTTTCTTGGTTCATCCGTGCCGCATTGGATTTCGTTTGGGATTCTCTCTAACCTAATTGGCAGTACTCTCAACGCATCTAAGTTAAACACCACGCATCGTTTGTTAGTTGCACTCGCCGTTTTCGCTTTTTTTTTTTTTAATAGGAAGTTCTATTGAATCATCCGTACTGCTGTGGAATTCATACGGAACTACACCAACAACTCCATCGTCTTCTTCATTTCCATATTGAATGAAACCATCGTGTGCTTCATCACCATAATCCATATTGTAAATTTTTGACTAAAAAGCAGATATTATGTTTTCCTTACGCTAAATAATAGTTAAACTCTGAATATATAAATAATATTTACAATTAAATAAATAATTTTACCATTAAAATGAAACTCCAAACAACTAATTTTGTGCCAAAAAGAAATATAACATCTGAGACAATATGTACGTTCAGTGGACTTAGCGCGCGCTTTTTGACAAATGGGACTTGACACTATTGCATATCATTGCCAAACATGAATAAAAACTATATTTATAATAACAAAAAAAAAATTAAATTGTGTATTTTTGAAAAAACTATTCAACTGTATTAAAATATAATTTTTCGAAAAAAGTGGACTTGTCAAGTTTGCGACTTTAGCCGACGATATGGTTAAACTTTTTAACCGTTATAGACAGATATAGATTAGTTATAGTTATAGATTGAAATTTACAAAGAATCTTTGTGGCCAAGTCCCGTATAACAACAGGTCTTTAACATTGTAAATTAAAGGGTGTCCGAATATGTGATGTTATTTGATCTGTGTGCCCCTATCTGTGAAACCGTAGACAGAGGCTTGAATGGTGCCCCTATAAAAGACGGATGCTGATGAAAAGAGGAGAGGCTTGACATTCAAATAGTCTTCATTTTTTTTCCTATAAATTTGGCGCATCTTTTATTTGATTCAAATCTAATTCTTACAGATTACTTCTTACATTTTTAGTTTAGAATTGATGCCCTTCTATCTGTTTTGAAGTCGGTTTGTTTTGCAAGAATTTTTTCTTTTCGTCAAATGTATGTAAAATTTATGTTAATTTTCCATGTGCTTTCTTGATTTCGATGTTGATTTTCAATTTATGCAAACAACTTTGGTTATACACGATAACCCAAGCGATTACACGTGGCTAATTAATGTAAGCACCAATTAACTGTACCACGGTACAGCTAACCGTGGAAGCCAATCAGCCAGTGCGAGAGGGAGACGCAAACCACTTGAAGACCGAGCAACAAGGACGTCCTGATTGACCTAAAACAATAATGACAATGACGCGCGAACGTGTTCCTCAATCCAAAGCACAAATCAGACCAGATAAGACACGAAAATTGAGTGTTGCCAAATCACAGCTTTCGTTGGAAAGGGATAGCAAGAGTTAATGATTTTCTTATATTACTATCTCTTTCTGGTTATAGCTGCAATTTGACATTTTATTGTTTACAAAATAATTTGTGAAATTGCTGGAAAATTTTAATTTCTCTGAAAAAATATGTTTTAAAATAATTTGTGGCTAAAATAATATATAAAGAAAAACCATCCGCAGACGGCCAAATAAAAATATATAAAAGGAAGCAAACAACAGGAAAAAATGTAAGTATAGCAAAGGTTTTCTATTGAAATAAATTTGTTTATAATTAAATTATTTTGCTATTTCAGTAGTCGCCGATGCATAATGGGCAGCCCAAAAGGGGAAAAACTTCATCAGTTTCCGAGAAATCCGAAGAAGTAAGTATTTACTTGGTTAAGTTTTAAATTTACATGGTTAAATTTTATATGCAAATTATGCCTCTGAACATTTCATATGAAATTGTGATTGTGTACTACATTTTTGAACAAATTGTGTGAATATGGGTATCAATATAAAGCTTTTGGAAATATCTATCAGGTGGTGCTAAAATTTAAAAAAAATTTAACCCATTGAGAATCGGTGACATTTTTTGATGAAATTTTATGCATAGTACGTAGGAAAATTTTAGTAAGCGAAGCCGGTATTGGTCATACCACAGAGGAGAAGATCCTTGTGTCCGGCCGAAGGCCGGCAATGCTGGAAATCTTTAGTAAGCGAAGCCGGTGATGGTCATACCATAGAAGAGAAAATACTTGCTCCCGGCCGAAGGCCGGCTGTGCAAAAAACCTTTAGTAAGCGAAGCCGGTGTTTGTCATACCATAGAGGAGAAAATCCTTACGCCCGGCCCAAGGCCGGCTGTGCAAAAAACCTTTAGTAAGCGAAGCCGGTGTTGGTCATACCATAGAGGAGAAAATACTTGCGCCCGGCCGAAGGCTGGCTATGCAGAAAAACTTTAGTAAGCGAAGCCGAAGTAGGTGTTCGATTTAAGGGTTTTATTTGTTGTTATATTTAACCGACTTCAAAAAAGAAGGAGGTTATCTATTCGTCTGAATGTTGCTTTTTAATGTATGTAACCACAGAATTCAGCCATTTCTAAACCGATTTTCTTTATTTGAAAATTTATGCTTTCAGGTTGGTCCCATTTTAAAAACAGTTCATTATAATAAAAATTAAAGGGTGTCCCCATACAACATACATAATTTTTAAGTGTATTAAGAACCGGCACCAAATTAAAATTTTAAAAAATTGCGTGTCGCTATAGCTCCCAACAGCAGAAATTAATAAAAAAATAAATTTAAAGGGTGTCTCCATTAGGTGACGTAATTTGACCTATTTGAGCCTATCTTTTGAACCGTTATAGGCAAAACCTTGAAAATTTAACAGAATGTCGATTACTATGACCGTTATAATAAAATGTATAAACATTTAAAATTTTAAATTAAAGGGTGCTCCAATAGTTCATTTAATTTGATGTATATGGCCATACTTTTGAACAGTTGTACACAGACCGCTGAAACTTACAAAGAACCTGTATTGCAAAGTCCGCTATAACAAAAAGTGTAAAATTTTTATTTGGAAAAAAAATGTGTCCCAATAGTTAATGTAATTCTATGTATGTGGCCAAACTTTTGAACTGTTATAGACAGACAGCTGAAATTTACAAGGAGCCTGTATTGCAAAGTCCACTATAGCAAATATACAATTTAATTTAGAAATTAAAGGGTGTCCCTATAAATTGTGTAATTTGATCTATATGGCCCTATCTTTTGAACCGTTAAACACAAGCACTTGAATTTGTTATTTTTAACTGAAAACTGGTAGAAAATATTCTTGTATTTTATTATAATATATATTATTTAATATTCAAACAGGTTTTTACCATACGAAGAATAATTGCCCTGAGTTGGCAGGTCTTTTTTACTAATCCTGACTACAAGCTCAAGGTAAAAAAATATATTACAAGTTTAATTTAAAATTTTTTAATATTTATATGTAACTTTTATTTTTCTAATTGCAGTTTTCTAATAGCGTAGACAGACGACAGAGTTAATGTGCATTATCAGTCTTAATTCAAATTAACTTGTGTGTTAACATGACATGATGTGTTTTAATGAATACTATCATATCTGAACAAACAAGTAAATCGGCAGCAGCAGGTATCCATATCAACCACAAACTCTTATATATTACATTTAAAATTTGTTAAAAATTCTTTAAACTTTTTATTCTGTTAGATAATTAAAATACAATTGTTTGTTTGTTTTTATACTTAAAACCTTTATTTCTTACACAGTTTCGAAATACTTGTTAAACAACAAATAATTACAAATAGCAAAACTAAATACAAAAAATATATATTTGTTTTTAATCATCTTTAACACATTGTAAAATTTTACAAATTATACATATACGAGTATATACTCTCATTGATATTGTTTTATTCAAATAAAAATATTATGTAATCAATTGTTAGTTTTGTTTTTAAATTTTGTATAATAACTGAGCATTTAAGAGTTAAATCTAAATAATGAAAACATTAAATATATTATATTTAGTTTGTATGTTTTAACGATACTTGAAATTAAATTAATTAAAATAATTATTTAAATAAGAACAAAAAAATTTATTTATTTATTTATTACCGAACTACCTTACAGTTAAAATTATAAGATAATATAAAAAACAAAGAGCTTTAGCAACATCGGCTTTAGCTCTGCATTTTATAAATACAAAATAATAAAAAAAAATTTAATTAAAAAATTTAACAAATCAATAAAAAAAATAGTACAAGAAAAATATTAAAACAAAGATTTCAATTTAATACTATACTTTGTAGGTACATATGTATGTATAAAGAACTTATAAATATTTTGAGTTAGGCAAAAATATATAAATTTATGTATCTATAAGAATGACTTTATATAAAACGTAAAATAAAAACTTTAATAAATAAATATTCAAACCGAAAACGAATTCTTACATTTAAATTCAAATAAAGTAAAAATGTTTTTTTTTTTATTTGAAGATATTTAATAATTATGATTAAGATTTTAACTTGGGCTTCATAGGCGTAGTATTTTCAAGTGGTGCAACATGACAACCCATTGGAGCGATTGAAACGTCAACCGATCCATTTGCCATTTATTGCTTGCAATTCGTTTTCGTTTCTGGCTTTTTCACAAAACAACGTATCGTTTTCATTTCATAGCTTGTTTGTGCCCAATTTACCTTCAATGAAAATACAATTTATTAGAAGTTGTATTTATATCAGAGGGTATTGAAATTGTTTTGCTTACCTTAATTTTTATAGAGAAATACGCATTTATATCATAAGGCAATCGCGGCTGATTAATAAGAGCAATGAATGATAAAAGCATGTGGATCATTGCTTGGCTCACGTATATATGTATTAAAACTTTCCACCGAATCCATTAACTGAAACGAGCAATTGTTAAATCGATACGAATGCATCCAAATTCACTAGATAAATATATTTATTTATATATTTGTAAAATATATACATGTATATATTATCTATTAAGTTTCCACCATAATATTCAAAAACATTTCTTTGCAGCTTTGTACATGAAGCTAACGTGCACTTCGCCGGACAACCATTCATGTAATGCATATAAGCATCTACATATATTGCACAATTCTTACGAAGTCCCATACATATTTAAAGTTGTTTATCATAAGATCTCTAATAATTTAGCCAGGACTTCTTCATTTCCAACAGCATTTGTGTTCAATTTGTTCTTGAATTCTGTTGAATTGAGATTTCTTGAACAAATACCACTAGCAAAATTTTGATTGCCAATTTTTGTAACAACCTTATGCACATGTTGTATTTTTTTAGCTTTTAATAGCACTTTGGAACCACCGCAATATATTTTTATAAATTTTAAGTTCTTTACTTCACGGAAATTTATATACTTTTAACTTTTTTTACAAAAATACAATTTTTGCTACAGTTCAATTAAAATTTTTTTGTTTACTTTATCGATAACATATGTTTGAAATGGCTATGTATAGCTGTTTCTGTTAACTCATTGCAATGAATATTATTGGTTATTTTTTTATTCACTCTATCGAAAGCTGTTAGTACGTATGATAATGTACTTTTTTAAACGTCACAAGTGGGTAATCTGGTTAGTAATCTGTGATTGTGATAATTGCTAAGTCGCAATTTACATTAGACAGAAAAATGGGCAGACAGACGAGATTTGTAGGCAAGGGGTTGAAGAGGTAGAGTGTGTATTTCATGACTAGTGTACTGGACATTTTTTCGTTTCTCTTTTCTGCTTTTCGCTTTTTTCTTTGTTGCTTCACTTTATATTTCTCAAGTCGGCCTCATTTTAATGAGTTTCTAGTAGAATGTGCATGTGCGGAAAATGGAATTTCCACACATTAGGTATATTTTTCAAGAATATAACACAGAAAATAAAATGTGCAAAAATCTGTCTGTCTTGTTTATGTCCAATGTAAATTGTTTAAGCAAGAGCAAAAGAGAATTCAAAAAATGTCTGCCCTGTTTCTGTCCTATGTAAATTGCGACTAATGCAGTGAAACAAGTCGTGCCAAAATTTTCGGCGGCGGCGGCTGGGCAATTTTTAACCGGCGGCGGCGGCGGAACGGCTCAGTTTCGGCTTGACTTTATTATATTGTTGCTTAAATAAAACTTATCTATATAATCAATGAATTTATTGGTCTTTCGTTTAAATATTTTGTTTTTGAAAACATTTTTATTTGTTTTATATATAATTTTATTACAATTTTAATTCAAATCAAAATGTTACTAAAATCCGATTTTTAAAAATTTTGAATTTTAAAAAATTTCGATTTAAGTTAAAATTTTACTAAAATTATATATAAAATAAATAAATTTGTCAGTTTACTTATAATAAATAAATTATTCTTTATCACAAATAAGATAACTTATTGATTAAATATTTAAGTTTTCGGCAATAACTTATATATATTTAATTAATTCGGAAACATATTTTTCATTCAGGTATGCGATAGAAAACGATCGATTTTAAAATGATCGTTTTCAAAGGGTGTGATGAATTTCAATCGATTTTGAGAATTATTTTTGAACCCATCTCTTAACATTTGGGTTTTAAAAGTATATCAGAAAATGAAAATCAAACAATAATTAAGAATTTATAGAAAAATATTAAAAAAATGTATAATTAGTATAATCTAATTTTTATACAAAACAACAAAATCGATTCATTATCAAAATCGTTTTCCATCACAAACACGAAAAACATTAAAAACTTAAATTTATATCTAAAAAAATCTTTGTACTATACAATATATAGTTGAAATAATCAAAAGGCTTTTTAGGGTTCCATACCCAAAGGGTAAAAACGAAACCCTATTGTTTTCGCTACAATGTCTGTCCGTCTGTCAGTCAGCGCCTTTTATCTCTGAAACCGTAATAGGTTGCCGCTATAGCAACATATACTAAAACTTATAGGGTGTTCAGATAGAGAGGTGTTATTCACGAATATGTGTTTATTTCTTGAACTGTAAAGATTTAAAAACAGTAATTAAAACTTATTTCGCTATATAAACAAGAATAAAAAAAATATACCTAAAAATTAAAGGGTGCTCCTATAGTGGTGTGTTTTGCATGTATAAGGCCTAAGTTTTGAACCGTAATAGGTAGACGCTTGAAGTTTTCACAGACGGTGTATAACTGTGGCCGCTATAGTAGTAAATCCTAAAACATATAGGGTGTTCCGATAGAGAGGTGTTGTTCACGAATATCTGCTTATTTCTTGAACTGTAGGGGGAATACACTAAAAATATGCAAGCAGTAATTAAAATTTAGTCGCTATATAATCAAGTCTAAAAATTAAAGAGTGTTCCGATAGTGGCGTGATTTGCATGTATAAGGCCTAAGTTTTTAACCATAATAGGTAGACTCTTTAAATTTTCACAGAAGGTGTATAACTGTGGCCTCTATAGCAACAAATATTAAAACTTGTAGGGTGTTCCGATTTAGAGGTGTTTATCACGAATGTGTGCTTATTTCTTGAACTGTAGGAGGCATACACTAAAAATTTACAAACAGTAATTAAAACTTAGTTGGCTTTATAAACAAGTCTAAAAAATTAAATCTAAAAATTAAAGAGTGTTCCGATAGTGGTGTGATTTGCATGAATAAGGCTTAAGCTTTGAACCATAATAGGTAGACTCTTGAAATTTTCACAGAAGGTGTATAACTGTGGCCACTATAACAATAAATACTAAAACTTACAGGGTGTGCTGAAAGTCAGGTGTTATTTGCCTTTATATCTTTATTTCTTGAGCTATAGGAGGCAACCACATAAAATTTGCAGACAGTAATTAACACTATGGTCGCTTTCTAAACAAGTATATAAAATTAAACCTTAAAATTAAAGAGTGTTACGAGAGTGACGTGCTTTGCGTGTATATGGCCTAAGTTTTGAACGATAACACAGCACAACAAAATAAAAAAAATTTCATGTGCTCTTAAAACCACTATATAATTTTGATGTATCATGACTACCTTTGTACAAAAATGGTAAAATTTTTAAATTCTATGGATAGATTTTTTTTTTAAAATTTTTTTTTTTAAAATTGCAATTTTTTTGAGACGTTTCTTCAAATAATTAATGATAACTCAAAAACTACTAGTCCGATATTATTAAAATAAATTCAGAAAAATTAAGATTTGCAAAGCCTTTAATTCGTCTATATATCGCGTTTCAATCGGATCAATAGTATCGGAGTTATAATAAAAAACTTAAGAAAAAAATATATTTTTTACGTAAAAATGGCAAAAATTTTCGTTTTAAAAAAATCATAAAAAATCGAAAACGGCAAAAAACTTCCAGATTCATTTTTTTATCGCATAGCGACATATAATAGCAACAAAATGAGATATCGACCATAAAAATCGATTGATTTTTTTCGAATTTATTCACATTTTAGTGAATTCGCTCATTTTCACAAAATTTTAGTTTTTTGCTTGATATACGCATTATAGCGGGTTTTCAAATGTGTGAAAAACATAAATTTTCCAATTTCAAGGGGTGCATGTCGGATTAATGTTAGATTTGATGAGAAACTTCCACCCACAAAATTTTAGTCGAATTCGACAACGTTAACACGTAGCGCATAGGCCCCAAATCTGAAAAAAAGCGTTTAAATCGAAAATAATTGAAATAAATTTCACTCCTTGCCAATCGCACATTCAACCAAGGTAAAAGAAGAATACTCTGTAATTGCATTGGTCATGAAGAAGATAAAGTATAATGAACATAACTGGGTAATTTGTGTTGATATTAAGATGGTAAATTTCCTATTAGGTCAACAAAGTGGCTATACCAAATACCCTTGTTTTTTATGTTTATGGGACAGCAGAGCTAAGTCAGAACACTGGAAGAGAAAACAATGGCCTTATAGGGAAACACTGGACCCAGGTATGAGGAACGTTATAAATGTACCTCTGGTGCCCCGAGATCGCATCATATTACCCCCTCTTCACATTAAACTTGGTCTGATGAAACAATTTGTTAAAGCACTTAACAAAGATGGTTAATGTTTCCAGTATATTTCAAGGAAGTTTAAAAGTTTGAGTATGGAAAAGCTGAGAGCAGGAATATTTGACGGCCCACAAATTCGCAAATTGGTCAAAGATACCGATTTTCTCAGTTCAATGTCAGAAATTGAGAAAAATGCATGGGATTCGTTTGTATGGGTTATTCAACATTTCTTAGGAAATAACAAGGATGATGATTATGTTGCGCACGTTGAAGAGATGTTAACTCACTTCCAGAATCTTGGATGCAACATGAGCATCAAGTTACATTACCTTCACAGTCACTTAGATCGTTTTCCTGAAAATCTAGGAGACTTAAGTGAGGAACAGGGCGAACGATTTCACCAAGATATTCGGACAATGGAGGAAAGATACCAGGGTCGCTGGGATGCACACATGATGGCAGATTTTTGCTGGAGTATTCAGAGCAACACTTCGTTATTCAATAATAGAAAATGTCATAAAAGAAAATTCCAAAGTTTGTAGTTTATAATATTTATTTATTTATTTCCTTATTTTATATGTTGTAATAAATTTAAATAATAAAATATAAAAGAAAATACATGAATAAAACAATGAAATGCATTTTCGATCTATTCCATCGATTTGACTTAGTTACATTTTTTTGTCAATTGCCTTCGGCAAGTAACTTGAAAACTGTTTAACCGATTTAAAAGATATGTAGCTTATTGTAAATCTCATTGTGTTTGCCCTAAGGACCAGGATCCACTTTTTTGCAAAAGGGGAAATAAATAGCGTTAATTTTGCAAAAACTGAAAATTTGTCAATTATTTTCGATTTAAACGCTTTTTTTCAGATTTGGGGCCTATGCGCTACGTGTTAACGTTGTCGAATTCGACTAAAATTTTGTGGGTGGAAGTTTCTCATCAAATCTAACATTAATCCGACATGCACCCCTTGAAATTGGAAAATTTATGTTTTTCACACATTTGAAAACCCGCTATAATGCGTATATCAAGCAAAAAACTAAAATTTTGTGAAAATGAGCAAATTCACTAAAATGTGAATAAATTCGAAAAAAATCAATCGATTTTTATGGTCGATATCTCATTTTGTTGCTATTATATGTCGCTATGCGATAAAAAAATGAATCTGGAAGTTTTTTGCCGTTTTCGATTTTTTATGATTTTTTTAAAACGAAAATTTTTGCCATTTTTACGTAAAAAATATATTTTTTTCTTAAGTTTTTTATTATAACTCCGATACTATTGATCCGATTGAAACGCGATATATAGACGAATTAAAGGCTATGCAAATCTTAATTTTTCTGAATTTATTTTAATAATATCGGACTAGTAGTTTTTGAGTTATCATTAATTATTTGAAGAAACGTCTCAAAAAAATTGCAATTTTAAAAAAAAAATTTTTAAAAAAAATCTATCCATAGAATTTAAAAATTTTACCATTTTTGTACTAAGGTAGGCATGATACATCAAATTTATATAGTAGTTACTCGAGCATATTTTTGCTGTTGCCCTGTGTAATAAGTAGACTAGTAGTTTTTCCGACAGTGACGTGATTCTCATGTATAACGCCTTATTTCTTGAACCGTAATAGGTAGAATCTTAAAATGTTGTACAAGAGATATGTTGCCACGGCCGATATTAAAATTACATTAAAGGGTATTCCGACAATGACAATGTTTTTCACGTATAGTGACTTATTTTTAATCGTAATATGTGAACTCTTGATATATTTATAGAAAAAGAATTTCCATGGCCGTTATAACAAATAACAAAATTAAAGGGTGTTCCGACAGAGACATGATTTTTACTTAAATAGCCTTATTTTTTGAACCGTAATATGAAGACTCTTGAATTGTTTACAGTAGATGTTGTACTTCGGCCGCTGAACAGAAATAGGTAGGCCTGATATTTTTATATAAAGTGTATTACCGTGGCCTCGCTTTGAGAAAATTTTAAACACTACGGTCGGGTCACTAAAGGTATTCCTTTTATTTTCCAATAATAATATTTTTACCGGCAAATGCTTACAAACAAATACTTTAACATTTTAATTAGTTATATTCTGTTAAAGTCTTTGAAATATTGCCAAAAAATGTGATCCTTTATTCCGCACAACTTTAGCACCTTCTTCACTACTCTGATAAAGTTTCGGGGTTATAGGATCATTAGCCTGAAATGGCAAAAAATTATAAAACCTAATCAAGAAATATTTAATATATTACCTCTTCCTCACTAGAAACACGTTCAAAAAGGGGGTGTTCCTGCATGTGATTTACAATCCATTTATGTAAGTCCTCTACATCGGTCATTGTGTAGACCAGCCCCTAATGACGTCTATTAAATAATTTAAAAGCTTTTTCGTATTTAAAAAACCCTTACCCCTTTTTTTAATACATATGCATATTCTGATAATAAAGCCTGATTAATAATACGCCACTTATGTTTTGCCTTCTTGAAATGTGGATCTGGATACAAAAAGAACATTTTTTCTAGTTGATGTTTAGCAAAATAGTTTGGTAAATATTTCATAGCATTCGTACGTATGCAGGCAATGTTGTTGTATTTTCCTGCATTTAGTGATCTTAAGGCTTTTATGCGGTCCATAACATAGTCTGACACCTTGACACGTATTTCCATACCAATGGCCAAACGATCGGGAAACATTTCCCCTAAGGTTACCAGAAAACCACCATAACCACAACCTATATCAGCAAACTGGACACATTTTGGGGGGCAGTAGTTATCATATTCTGGATATAATTCTTTCCAATTTACTTCCGAAGGATGAGAGGGACTAAAAATGTTTAAAAATATTAAAAGGAAAACATTTCACACAGGTTTTTACTTACTAATTGAAACAATGATCAGCTATCGGATTTGAATGTGCTCTTTGTCTGTAGTAACGTTTTTGTGGCAATGATAAAGTAGTTACCTCTTCCTTGCTTGGAGCCATAATTGTGATAATTGCTAATGCAGTGAAACAAGTCGTGCCAAAATTTTCGGCGGCGGCGGCTGGGCAATTTTTAACCGGCGCACAGTGGCTGAAAATCGTTTTTCGTTGGCCAAAAGTAAATTTTTTTTTGTCACCGATTTTTAAAATTTTTACGTCATTTTGTAGTTAATATATCCAAATTAAGGTAGCCAAAAAATTATGTTAAAATATTGATAATTGTGGGCGTGGCATGCTGACAAACTCAACTTTTTTTTTAATTTCAGAAAAAGGTGTTTTTCTTTGGTTTTTTATCAAAATTAAATGGTTACTACTCGCAAGCTATCATCGATAATGGTCTGCGTTTTTTTTTTATAATGTTGGTAGGATTATTGTCTTTAGTTGTTGTAAGTAGACACAGCTCTAGCGTTAATTATTAGGGGCGTTATGAAATATTTATGAAACTACTATATTTTCCTCAAATTTAAACTTTAGTGGAATAGAACTTCTAGGGAACAAGAAACGTATACAACCACGAGAAAGGTGAAATTGTCCTCTTTAAGGCTATATATACTTTTGCACCCGCCACGAGCCGCCTGTAGAACACTTTTTTCATTTTAATGAAATTACTCGAAAAAAAAATTCATATACAATAAAAGTTTATTTTTTTTTAGTTTAGGCTACGTATAACTAAAAAAAATAAATATAATACCTTCGAAAGGGTTTAATGGCTTTGTTTTGATCAGCAAAAAATAAGTAATAAAATTATCACAATGGGCTCTACAGGAAGCATATGATCTCTTTCTAAATTTACCTGTTATCAAAGGTTAGGGTCAACCAAAGTCATAAACAATTTTATAACAATAATTGCGACATTAAACCACTAAAGTTAAAAAACAACCCCATATTGACGCATGAGTGCAGTTTTGTTCAATTTAAGCGCTACCTGTTATGAAATTAAAGATCAGTGTGTGAAGAACATGTATCTAAAAATTTATAAAAGTACGGATTCGTTAAGGGATTACTCAGTAATAACTTAATCCTTTAAGTGTACGGATAAAACATAACAAACGCAAATAAAAATATTCAAAAGAAAATGGAGAGCTTCAGTTATAAAGAACTGGCCGAAGTGTATTTTAGAAACAAAAATCAGGAAGATGTTCTTAGTTACGTTAAAATAAAATTAAACTTAAATTCGTGTAGCACCGAAATGCAAGAGCAATTATATAATTTCGTCAAAGCACTAAAAAACGCTACAAAGAAGTTATGTACAGTAAACAAAAATTGTATATAAAAAGTGCAAAGTGGTTAGAAGGTCAACTTACTGTCGCTGCAGAAACAGCAAAGCAAGATAAGGCTGGAAGACCACGCAAATCATTAGTGGACAATTGCAGCGATAGATATAAAAGGCGGATGCTTAAAGATATTAACGATGCCTTTGGTTCTACAAATATAAAAGAATCTTTCCTACATCAATTACGATCACAGAACCAATTTACAAAAGTGGATATCATTGAAAAAGTTGTTAAAGCTAGTCCACCGAGAACAAAACGGATTCTTAAAGGTATACCAACTCCGAATGATGCAATACAGTACACAAATGAGGAGGCATTAGCATTATTTCTGGATTTGAAATTAACAAAACAGCAATATATTAAACTCAGACATCGTGCGATTGAAAAAGGCTCAAATATATATCCAGCATATCATCACATAACCGCTGCTAAAATGGACTGTTTGCCATCAAAGGACACTATTACAATCACACCAATTTCGGCAGAGGTACAACTACAATCTCTACTTGATCACACAGCCGCACGCTTGCTGCAATCAATAACAGGAAATGAGTTGAAGAAATACGGAAACACAAAGTTAATTCTTTTTTGTAAATGGGGATGTGATGGTTCTTCGGGACAAAAACAATATAAACAAGCTGTATGTGAAAATATTTCTGACTCAGATATGTTCATGGTATCATTTGTACCATTGCGATTGAAAAAGATTTTGGAAGATTCAGAGCCTTCGACTAGTACAACGCAAACAATGGATATTTGGAAAAATATCCATTCTACGAAATACTGCAGGCCAATCAAATTTCAATTCAAAAAAGAAACAAATGATGTTATTAATAAAGAAATTAGTGATATCAAGGCCCAAATTACAGCACTACAGCCATTACAATTACAGTTAGATGGGTAGCAAATTGAAGTAAGCTACCAGTTAGTCCTGACAATGATAGATGGAAAAGTGGGTCAGGCTTTGACTAACACGAAGGCTGCATCCAGCTGCAGTATATGCCAAGCAACATCAACCCAATAAAACCAAGTCCCAGCAAAATCATTAGATTAGAAATCACTACACGCAAGAATACGACTTATGGAACACATACTAAAAATCAGTTATGATTTGGATTTCGGGTCTTCAGAATCAATAAGAAACAACGTGACCAACAAAGAGTTAAGAAGTTCAAAAAAGAAACATGTTCAAGATGAATATCGCAAACGTGGACTGATTATAGATCAGCCAAAACAAGGGTCAGGCAATACAAATGATGGCAATACCGCAAGAAGATTCTTTTCAGATCCAGAAACAGCATCTGAAATAACAGGAGTGGATTTCAACCTTATTTTCAGATTTAAAATAATACTAGAAGTACTTGCGTGCAATGAAGAAATTGACTGTAGAAAATTTGGAGATTATGCTAAGGAAACTGCAAAAATATATACAACTAACTACCCATGGAGAAATATGTCTGCAACAGTTCACAAAATCCTTTATCATGGTGAAGATGTCATTAAATATCATTTGGTGCCACTTGGAGATCTATCAGAGGAGGCTCAGGAAAAAAGGAACAAGGATAACATATTTTATAGAGAGCACAATACTAGGAAAATTTCACGGAATTCAACAAATGAAGATCTATTTAATATATTATTGGCAACGTCAGATCCGTTTATATCTAGTATTCGAAATCAATGGAAAGTAGACCATCGGGATTTAGATGAAGAAGCCAAAAAACTACTAAAGAACAGAAATAGCACAGAACAAAATATGGAATAATTGCAATTAATATTTAAGTCAAATGAATAAAAATTATATTTTCTTGTTGCTTAACCAAAAAAAAAAATTTTTTTTTTTTTGGGTGGGGGGAGGTGAGGTGAAGGTATCGCAGAAGATCCGAGTACATTTTCCATTCGTCATGAAAGCTTAAAAATTAATTTTTTATGCAATCTAGGCTTAGGTAATACAATTTGTTAATTTTGGACACTATTTTTCATATAATATGCTATATAAACGCCCACAAAAAGGGAGCGGGGTCCAAAAATAAATTTTTATGATTTTCTGGCTCCAGGGTAAAGACCTTGAACCTTCTTTGACATAAAAATGTTTCATTTGCTTAACAAATTTACAAAAAACTTGTAAAAATGTGTAGTTTTTCAGGGGTTGGTTTAGTTCTTCTTAGGGGAATTTTTTCCCCCTGGTCCGATTTGGCCCATTTACGAACTTAGCCTACCCTATCCTTCAAGATATATATGTACCAAATTTCAAGCGTCTAGCTCTTTTCGTTTAGACTGAATCGTGTTCATACAGACAGGCGAATGGACGGACGGCCGGATGGACAGACGGACGTATGGACAGACGGACATAGCTATATCGTCTTAGATTTCATCACTGATCAAGAATATATATACTTTTTTGGATCTTAGAGGGATATTTTACTATGTTACACACAGAATAAACCCATATTTCACTCTGAAAGTTAAAAAAATTAAAATGTTCAACTTTGACCTCGAATTCCTTAAAAAGTCCTCAATCAATTTTAATGTAATTAAAACTGAATCAAGCTGAGCTAAATATCTATCCATTAAAAAAAAATTATTTCAATATTTTGATCGGTTCAAAAGTTACAGAATTTTGGCCAACGAAAAACGATTTTCAGCCACTGTGCGGCGGCGGCGGCGGAACGGCTCAGTTTCGGCTTGACTTTATTATATTGTTGCTTAAATAAAACTTATCTACCTATATAATCAATGAATTAATTGGTCTTTCGTTTAAATATTTTGTTTTTGAAAACATTTTTATTTGTTTTATATATAATTTTATTAAAATTTTAATTCAAATCAAAATGTTACTAAAATCCGATTTTTAAAAATTTTGAATTTTAAAAAATTTCGATTTAAGTTAAAATTTTACTAAAATTATATATAAAATAAATAAATTTGTCAGTTTACTTATAATAAATAAATTATTCTTTATCACAAATAAGATAACTTATTAGATTAAATATTTAAGTTTTCGGCAATAACTTATATATATTTAATTAATTCGGAAATATATTTTTCATTCAGGTATGCGATAGAAAACGATCGATTTTAAAATGATCGTTTTCAAAGGGTGTGATGAATTTCAATCGATTTTGAGAATTATTTTTGAACCCATCTCTTAACATTTGGGTTTTAAAAGTATATCAGAAGATGAAAATCAAACAATAATTAAGAATTTATAGAAAAATATTAAAAAAATTAATAATTAGTATAATCTAATTTTTATACAAAACAACAAAATCGATTCAGTATCAAAATCGTTTTCCATCACAAACATGAAAAACATTAAAAACTTAAATTTATATCTAAAAAAATCTTTGTACTATACAATATATAGTTGAAATAATCAAAAGGCTTTTTAGGGTTCCATACCCAAGGGATAAAAACGAAACCCTATTGTTTTCGCTACAATGTCTGTCCGTCTGTCAGTCAGCGCCTTTTATCTCTGAAACCGTAATAGGTTGCCGCTATAGCAACAAATACTAAAACTTATAGGGTGTTCAGATAGAGAGGTGTTATTCACGAATATGTGTTTATTTCTTGAACTGTAAAGATTTAAAAACAGTAATTAAAACTTATTTCGCTATATAAACAAGAATAAAAAAAATATACCTAAAAATTAAAGGGTGCTCCTATAGTGGTGTGTTTTGCATGTATAAGGCCTAAGTTTTGAACCGTAATAGGTAGACGCTTGAAGTTTTCACAGACGGTGTATAACTGTGGCCGCTATAGTAGTAAATCCTAAAACATATAGGGTGTTCCGATAGAGAGGTGTTATTCACGAATATCTGCTTATTTCTTGAACTGTAGGGGGAATACACTAAAAATATGCAAGCAGTAATTAAAATTTAGTCGCTATATAATCAAGTCTAAAAATTAAAGAGTGTTCCGATAGTGGCGTGATTTGCATGTATAAGGCCTAAGTTTTTAACCATAATAGGTAGACTCTTTAAATTTTCACAGAAGGTGTATAACTGTGGCCTCTATAGCAACAAATATTAAAACTTGTAGGGTGTTCCGATTTAGAGGTGTTTATCACGAATGTGTGCTTATTTCTTGAACTGTAGGAGGCATACACTAAAAATTTACAAACAGTAATTAAAACTTAGTTGGCTTTATAAACAAGTCTAAAAAATTAAATCTAAAAATTAAAGAGTGTTCCGATAGTGGTGTGATTTGCATGAATAAGGCTTAAGCTTTGAACCATAATAGGTAGACTCTTGAAATTTTCACAGAAGGTGTATAACTGTGGCCACTATAACAATAAATACTAAAACTTACAGGGTGTGCTGAAAGTCAGGTGTTATTTGCCTTTATATCTTTATTTCTTGAGCTATAGGAGGCAACCACATAAAATTTGCAGACAGTAATTAACACTATGTTCGCTTTCTAAACAAGTATATAAAATTAAACCTTAAAATTAAAGAGTGTTACGAGAGTGACGTGCTTTGCGTGTATATGGCCTAAGTTTTGAACGATAATAAGTAGACTAGTAGTTTTTCCGACAGTGACGTGATTCTCATGTATAACGCCTTATTTCTTGAACCGTAATAGGTAGAATCTTAAAATGTTGTACAAGAGATATGTTGCCACGGCCGATATTAAAATTAACGAGTGATTTTTTAAGAGCTTGAGAACTTTTTTTTTAAAAAAAACGCATAAAATTGCAAAATCTCATCGGTTCTTTATTTGAAACGTTAGATTGGTCCATGACATTTACTTTTTGAAGATAATTTCATTTAAATGTTGACCGCGGCTGCGTCTTAGGTGGTCCATTCGGAAAGTCCAATTTTGGGCAACTTTTTCGAGCATTTCGGCCGGAATAGCCCGAATTTCTTCGGAAATGTTGTCTTCCAAAGCTGGAATAGTTGCTGGCTTATTTCTGTAGACTTTAGACTTGACGTAGCCCCACAAAAAATAGTCTAAAGGCGTCAAATCGCATGATCTTGGTGGCCAACTTACCGGTCCATTTCTTGAGATGAATTGTTCTCCGAAGTTTTCCCTCAAAATGGCCATAGAATCGCGAGCTGTGTGGCATGTAGCGCCATCTTGTTGAAACCACATGTCAACCAAGTTCAGTTGTTCCATTTTTGGCAACAAAAAGTTTGTTAGCATCGAACGATAGCGATCGCCATTCACCGTAACGTTGCGTCCAACAGCATCTTTGAAAAAATACGGTCCAATGATTCCACCAGCGTACAAACCACACCAAACAGTGCATTTTTCGGGATGCATGGGCAGTTCTTGAACGGCTTCTGGTTGCTCTTCACTCCAAATGCGGCAATTTTGCTTATTTACGTAGCCATTCAACCAGAAATGAGCCTCATCGCTGAACAAAATTTGTCACATTTGAACATTTCGAACCGAACACTGATTTTGGTAATAAAATTCAATGATTTGCAAGCGTTGCTCGTTAGTAAGTCTATTCATGATGAAATGTCAAAGCATACTGAGCATCTTTCTCTTTGGCACCATGTCTGAAATCTCACGTGATCTGTCAAATACTAATGCATGAAAATCCTAACCTCAAAAAAATCACCCATTACATTAAAGGGTATTCCGACAATGACAATGTTTTTCACGTATAGTGACTTATTTTTAATCGTAATATGTAAACTCTTTATATATTTATAGAAAAAGAATTTCCATGGCCGTTATAACAAATAACAAAATTAAAGGGTGTTCCGACAGAGACATGATTTTTACTTAAATAGCCTTATTTTTTGAACCGTAATATGAAGACTCTTGAATTGTTTACAGTAGATGTTGTACTTCGGCCGCTGAACAGAAATAGGTAGGCCTGATATTTTTATATAAAGTGTATTACCGTGGCCTCGCTTTGAGAAAATTTTAAACACTACGGTCGGGTCACTAAAGGTATTCCTTTTATTTTCCAATAATAATATTTTTACCGGCAAATGCTTACAAACAAATACTTTAACATTTTAATTAGTTATATTCTGTTAAAGTCTTTGAAATATTGCCAAAAAATGTGATCCTTTATTCCGCACAACTTTAGCACCTTCTTCACTACTCTGATAAAGTTTCGGGGTTATAGGATCATTAGCCTGAAATGGCAAAAAATTATAAAACCTAATCAAGAAATATTTAATATATTACCTCTTCCTCACTAGAAACACGTTCAAAAAGGGGGTGTTCCTGCATGTGATTTACAATCCATTTATGTAAGTCCTCTACATCGGTCATTGTGTAGACCAGCCCCTAATAACGTCTATTAAATAATTTAAAAGCTTTTTCGTATTTAAAAAACCCTTACCCCTTTTTTTAATACATATGCATATTCTGATAATAAAGCCTGATTAATAATACGCCACTTATGTTTTGCCTTCTTGAAATGTGGATCTGGATACAAAAAGAACATTTTTTCTAGTTGACGTTTAGCAAAATAGTTTGGTAAATATTTCATAGCATTCGTACGTATGCAGGCAATGTTGTTGTATTTTCCTGCATTTAGTGATCTTAAGGCTTTTATGCGGTCCATAACATAGTCTGACACCTTGACACGTATTTCCATACCAATGGCCAAACGATCGGGAAACATTTCCCCTAAGGTTACCAGAAAACCACCATAACCACAACCTATATCAGCAAACTGGACACATTTTGGGGGGCAGTAGTTATCATATTCTGGATATAATTCTTTCCAATTTGCTTCCGAAGGATGAGAGGGACTAAAAATGTTTAAAAATATTAAAAGGAAAACATTTCACACAGGTTTTTACTTACTAATTGAAACAATGATCAGCTATCGGATTTGAATGTGCTCTTTGTCTGTAGTAACGTTTTTGTGGCAATGATAAAGTAGTTACCTCTTCCTTGCTTGGAGCCATAATTGTGATAATTGCTAATGCAGTGAAACAAGTCGTGCCAAAATTTTCGGCGGCGGCGGCTGGGCAATTTTTAACCGGCGCACAGTGGCTGAAAATCGTTTTTCGTTGGCCAAAAGTAAATTTTTTTTTGTCACCGATTTTTAAAATTTTTACGTCATTTTGTAGTTAACATATCCAAATTAAGGTAGCCAAAAAATTATGTTAAAATATTGATAATTGTGGGCGTGGCATGCTGACAAACTCAACTTTTTTTTTAATTTCAGAAAAAGGTGTTTTTCTTTGGTTTTTTTATCAAAATTAAATGGTTACTACTCGCAAGCTATCATCGATAATGGTCTGCGTTTTTTTTTTATAATGTTGGTAGGATTATTGTCTTTAGTTGTTGTAAGTAGACACAGCTCTAGCGTTAATTATTAGGGGCGTTATGAAATATTTATGAAACTACTATATTTTCCTCAAATTTAAACTTTAGTGGAATAGAACTTCTAGGGAACAAAAGGGCACAAGAAACGTATACAACCACGAGAAAGGTGAAATTGTCCTCTTTAAGGCTATATATACTTTTGCACCCGCCACGAGCCGCCTGTAGAACACTTTTTTCATTTTAATGAAATTACTCGAAAAAAAAAATTCATATACAATGGTGTATTAAATTTTAACTTTTTTGCCTAAAAGTTTATTTTTTTTTAGTTTAGGCTACGTATAACTAAAAAAAATAAATATAATACCTTCGAAAGGGTTTAATGGCTTTGTTTTGATCAGCAAAAAATAAGTAATAAAATTATCACAATGGGCTCTACAGGAAGCATATTATCTCTTTCTAAATTTACCTGTTATCAAATGTTAGGGTCAACCAAAGTCATAAACAATTTTATAACAATAATTGCGACATTAAACCACTAAAGTTAAAAAACAACCCCATATTGACGCATGAGTGCAGTTTTGTTCAATTTAAGCGCTACCTGTTATGAAATTAAAGATCAGTGTGTGAAGAACATGTATCTAAAAATTTATAAAAGTACGGATTCGTTAAGGGATTACTCAGTAATAACTTAATCCTTTAAGTGTACGGATAAAAAATAACAAACGCAAATAAAAATATTCAAAAGAAAATGGAGAGCTTCAGTTATAAAGAACTGGCCGAAGTGTATTTTAGAAACAAAAATCAGGAAGATGTTCTTAGTTACGTTAAAATAAAATTAAACTTAAATTCGTGTAGCACCGAAATGCAAGAGCAATTATATAATTTCGTCAAAGCACTAAAAAACGCTACAAAGAAGTTATGTACAGTAAACAAAAATTGTATATAAAAAGTGCAAAGTGGTTAGAAGGTCAACTTACTGTCGCTGCAGAAACAGCAAAGCAAGATAAGGCTGGAAGACCACGCAAATCATTAGTGGACAATTGCAGCGATAGATATAAAAGGCGGATGCTTAAAGATATTAACGATGCCTTTGGTTCTACAAATATAAAAGAATCTTTCCTACATCAATTACGATCACAGAACCAATTTACAAAAGTGGATATCATTGAAAAAGTTGTTAAAGCTAGTCCACCGAGAACAAAACGGATTCTTAAAAGTATACCAACTCCGAATGATGCAATACAGTACACAAATGAGGAGGCATTAGCATTATTTCTGGATTTGAAATTAACAAAACAGCAATATATTAAACTCAGACATCGTGCGATTGAAAAAGGCTCAAATATATATCCAGCATATCATCACATAACCGCTGCTAAAATGGACTGTTTGCCATCAAAGGACACTATTACAATCACACCAATTTCGGCAGAGGTACAACTACAATCTCTACTTGATCACACAGCCGCACGCTTGCTGCAATCAATAACAGGAAATGAGTTGAAGAAATACGGAAACACAAAGTTAATTCTTTTTTGTAAATGGGGATGTGATGGTTCTTCGGGACAAAAACAATATAAACAAGCTGTATGTGAAAATATTTCTGACTCAGATATGTTCATGGTATCATTTGTACCATTGCGATTGAAAAAGATTTTGGAAGATTCAGAGCCTTCGACTAGTACAACGCAAACAATGGATATTTGGAAAAATATCCATTCTACGAAATACTGCAGGCCAATCAAATTTCAATTCAAAAAAGAAACAAATGATGTTATTAATAAAGAAATTAGTGATATCAAGGCCCAAATTACAGCACTACAGCCATTACAATTACAGTTAGATGGGTAGCAAATTGAAGTAAGCTACCAGTTAGTCCTGACAATGATAGATGGAAAAGTGGGTCAGGCTTTGGCTGCATCCAGCTGCAGTATATGCCAAGCAACATCAACCCAATTAAACCAAGTCCCAGCAAAATCATTAGATTAGAAATCACTACACGAATACGACTTATGGAACACATACTAAAAATCAGTTATGATTTGGATTTCGGGTCTTCAGAATCAATAAGAAACAACGTGACCAACAAAGAGTTAAGAAGTTCAAAAAAGAAACATTTTCAAGATGAATATCGCAAACGTGGACTGATTATAGATCAGCCAAAACAAGGGTCAGGCAATACAAATGATGGCAATACCGCAAGAAGATTCTTTTCAGATCCAGAAACAGCATCTGAAATAACAGGAGTGGATTTCAACCTTATTTTCAGATTTAAAATAATACTAGAAGTACTTGCGTGCAATGAAGAAATTGACTGTAGAAAATTTGGAGATTATGCTAAGGAAACTGCAAAAATATATACAACTAACTACCCATGGAGAAATATGTCTGCAACAGTTCACAAAATCCTTTATCATGGTGAAGATGTCATTAAATATCATTTGGTGCCACTTGGAGATCTATCAGAGGAGGCTCAGGAAAAAAGGAACAAGGATAACATATTTTATAGAGAGCACAATACTAGGAAAATTTCACGGAATTCAACAAATGAAGATCTATTTAATATATTATTGGCAACGTCAGATCCGTTTATATCTAGTATTCGAAATCAATGGAAAGTGGACCATCGGGATTTAGATGAAGAAGCCAAAAAACTACTAAAGAACAGAAATAGCACAGAACAAAATATGGAATATTTGCAATTAATATTTAAGTCAAATGAATAAAAATTATATTTTCTTGTTGCTTAACCAAAAAAAAAAAATTTTTTTTTTTTGGGTGGGGGGAGGTGAGGTGAAGGTATCGCAGAAGATCCGAGTACATTTTCCATTCGTCATGAAAGCTTAAAAATTAATTTTTTATGCAATCTAGGCTTAGGTAATACAATTTGTTAATTATGGACACTATTTTTCATATAATATGCTATATAAACGCCCACAAAAAGGGAGCGGGGTCCAAAAATAAATTTTTATGATTTTCTGGCTCCAGGGTAAAGACCTTGAACCTTCTTTGACATAAAAATGTTTCATTTGCTTAACAAATTTACAAAAAACTTGTAAAAATGTGTAGTTTTTCAGGGGTTGGTTTAGTTCTTCTTAGGGGAATTTTTTCCCCCTGGTCCGATTTGGCCCATTTACGAACTTAGCCTACCCTATCCTTCAAGATATATATGTACCAAATTTCAAGCGTCTAGCTCTTTTCGTTTAGACTGAATCGTGTTCATACAGACAGGTGAATGGACGGACGGCCGGATGGACAGACGGACGTATGGACAGACGGACATAGTATCGTCTTAGATTTCATCACTGATCAAGAATATATATACTTTTTTGGATCTTAGAGGGATATTTTACTATGTTACACACAGAATAAACCCATATTTCACTCTGAAAGTTAAAAAAATTAAAATGTTCAACTTTGACCTCGAATTCCTTAAAAAGTCCTCAATCAATTTTAATGTAATTAAAACTGAATCAAGCTGAGCTAAATATCTATCCATTAAAAAAAAATTATTTCAATATTTTGATCGGTTCAAAAGTTACAGAATTTTGGCCAACGAAAAACGATTTTCAGCCACTGCGCGGCGGCGGCGGCGGAACGGCTCAGTTTCGGCTTGACTTTATTATATTGTTGCTTAAATAAAACTTATCTATATAATCAATGAATTAATTGGTCTTTCGTTTAAATATTTTGTTTTTGAAAACATTTTTATTTGTTTTATATATAATTTTATTAAAATTTTAATTCAAATCAAAATGTTACTAAAATCCGATTTTTAAAAATTTTGAATTTTAAAAAATTTCGATTTAAGTTAAAATTTTACTAAAATTATATATAAAATAAATAAATTTGTCAGTTTACTTATAATAAATAAATTATTCTTTATCACAAATAAGATAACTTATTAGATTAAATATTTAAGTTTTCGGCAATAACTTATATATATTTAATTAATTCGGAAATATATTTTTCATTCAGGTATGCGATAGAAAACGATCGATTTTAAAATGATCGTTTTCAAAGGGTGTGATGAATTTCAATCGATTTTGAGAATTATTTTTGAACCCATCTCTTAACATTTGGGTTTTTAAAGTATATCAGAAGATGAAAATCAAACAATAATTAAGAATTTATAGAAAAATATTAAAAAAATTAATAATTAGTATAATCTAATTTTTATACAAAACAACAAAATCGATTCAGTATCAAAATCGTTTTCCATCACAAACATGAAAAACATTAAAAACTTAAATTTATATCTAAAAAAATCTTTGTACTATACAATATATAGTTGAAATAATCAAAAGGCTTTTTAGGGTTCCATACCCAAGGGATAAAAACGAAACCCTATTGTTTTCGCTACAATGTCTGTCCGTCTGTCAGTCAGCGCCTTTTATCTCTGAAACCGTAATAGGTTGCCGCTATAGCAACAAATACTAAAACTTATAGGGTGTTCAGATAGAGAGGTGTTATTCACGAATATGTGTTTATTTCTTGAACTGTAAAGATTTAAAAACAGTAATTAAAACTTATTTCGCTATATAAACAAGAATAAAAAAAAATATACCTAAAAATTAAAGGGTGCTCCTATAGTGGTGTGTTTTGCATGTATAAGGCCTAAGTTTTGAACCGTAATAGGTAGACGCTTGAAATTTTCACAGACGGTGTATAACTGTGGCCGCTATAGTAGTAAATCCTAAAACATATAGGGTGTTCCGATAGAGAGGTGTTATTCACGAATATCTGCTTATTTCTTGAACTGTAGGAGGAATACACTAAAAATATGCAAGAAGTAATTAAAATTTAGTCGCATATAATCAAGTCTAAAAATTAAAGAGTGTTCCGATAGTGGTGTGATTTGCATGAATAAGGCTTAAGCTATGAACCATAATAGGTAGACTCTTGAAATTTTCACAGAAGGTGTATAACTGTGGCCACTATAACAATAAATACTAAAACTTACAGGGTGTGCTGAAAGTCAGTTGTTATTTGCCTTTATATCTTTATTTCTTGAGCTATAGGAGGCAACCACTTAAAATTTGCAGACAGTAATTAACACTATGTTCGCTTTCTAAACAAGTATATAAAATTAAACCTTAAAATTAAAGAGTGTTACGAGAGTGACGTGTTTTGAACGATAATAAGTAGACTAGTAGTTTTTCCGACAGTGACGTGATTCTCATGTATAACGCCTTATTTCTTGAACTGTAATAGGTAGACTCTTAAAATGTTGTACAAGAGATATGTTGCCACGGCCGATATTAAAATTACATTAAAGGGTGTTCCGACAATGACAATGACAACGTTTTTCACGTATAGTGACTTATTTTTAATCGTAATATGTAAACTCTTGATATATTTATAGAAAAAGAATTTCCATGGCCGTTATAACAAATAACAAAATTAAAGGGTGTTCCGACAGAGACATGATTTTTACTTAAATAGCCTTATTTTTTGAACCGTAATAGGAAGACTCTTGAATTGTTTACAGTAGATGTTGTACTTCGGCCGCTGAACAGAAATAGGTAGGCCTGATATTTTTATATAAAGTGTATTACCATGGCCGTTATAAAAACAATTCTTAAAATTTAAAGGGTGTTCCAATAGCGATGCAATTTTCGCGAATATAAATTTGATTTTAAAAATAAAAGGTGCCCCATAAGACATGAAAAAATTAACAACTTGAATTTTTAAAGGCATACTAAACATAGTACGGAACCCTACGTGTGTGAGACTAATTCGCACTTGACTCATTTTTTTTAATATTATATAGCAAAAGTAAAAAATTCATATATATTTAGACTAAAACATAATTTAAAAGCAAATAATTAACAAAAAATTTAAGAACATAATGTTAAAATTGTTTCTTAAGATGTATTTGAATTGTGCAGAGTTTGTAAGAATGCTTGTAATTTAATATATAAAATTTTTTTTTTTTAATTTTTATTGATAAATTAATACTGTAATTTTCACGCTGATAAACACAAAATATTTGGCTGTTGAATTTATAAAAGCCACCAACACCGGCGGCTGATTCTGAGCCGAAGCAAGCCGATTAAAACGGCGGCGGCGACTGTGTTGGAAAAACTATCGGCGGTAGCGCGCCTTCGGCTCTGAGCCGATTGGCTTGTTTCTCTGTGCTAATGACTAAGAGATAGAGCTGGCAAACTATCGATAGTACTATCGATTAACATATAAAAACGCCTTCACGACTAAATTTTTAGCTTGACTTTTTAGACATATGACTTGTCAGTTAAAAAATAGGCATTTTACATACGGTTTATAATTTTTGCTTTCATACGTACATGTGTAATTACATCTGACATAACCTATAATATATAATTTTTCGGCCACACAGTTTTGTATTTCGAACCACAGCTGATGAAAAGATGCAAATATAGTGCTTTTGCCACGCTTTTATTGGTTTTGGAACCACGAAAAACCTAAAATAGCAAAAAATCAAGTTGGCATTACAGGATGTCAGATGCTTTGTCACATCAAAATAGAACACATTATAAATGAAAAATGTCATATGTATTGTACACATGGAAATACACATGTTATGTTTGAAAGGGTTTACACGACGTGTTTAGATTTATGACAAATACACGCCGTGTAAAACCCCTTTAAGATTACATTTATTGAAATACTAGCTGTGCCCGCCACGTCGCACAGTGAGACAACGCCGGCATTAAATACAAGGAGTCATTGTAGAGCTCTGAAATTTTGGACAGGTTATTTTTGAGACAATTCCAGTTTAAAAAAAAAATAAAAAATTCTCCCACTTTCACGCCCACCTCCCATACAATCGAAATTTGTAAAACGCCGTATTGTCCGTAATACTTCACGTATAGCTTTAAATTTTGGTATACTTGAATGTTATATTGTTTCAAACATTATCGGAAAAAATTTATGAACTCTGGCCCAGAGTTACAACCTCAACATAAAAAGTGCCATATTTTCTAAAATATTTTAGGTACAACCTTCAAATTTGATATAACTGTAATTTATATGATTTAAAATGTTTCATGCAAAAATTACAATAACACGCCCACTATTACTCCCACCTCCCATTGAAATGCAATAAAAAATAACAATTTTTTTTCATTCTCATTCCAAATGAATTAATATAAGGATCTGATGATATTTGCAAATAGTGCGTTACATCTTCATTCGTAGAAATACGTGAATTTTTACGATAATGGAATAGCCTACAGTTTCTTATTATTCATTGCTTCTTGCGCTTCTTCGGATAACATTCCTGTAGCAAAAAAAAGTTTATATTAAATAAAATTTAAAGAAATACTTTCAAAAATAAAAATTGCAAACAAACCTATTGGCAATATAGCCTCAGATACCATTTTGCTGCCGTGAATGAGAACTTTATGGACAGTGATAGGTATGTAATACCAGCCATAAAGCATACAATTTTGCAGTGTCCATGCAATACGTATGGAATTTACCAACATCTATATTTTTACAAGTATTTATAGTATTTAATATAATTTTAAAGCGGTGAATTAAGTCTACATTTACACCAGTTATATCAGCGGTTATTTCTGGATATTTAAAAAATCTTCTAGAGACATTACCATCATCAATAAATAATGCAACAACTAAATTCAATATATAACAATTGAACTAACCACATTAGAAAGTGAGCATAACACAACTTAGATAAGAACAACAGCTTGTACTATCAATTTAAATTAAAATTTATGCAACTATCTAACCCAAAGTCAATGACCTTCAAAAAAATTATCAATCAAATGAATAATGTAAATAAAATAATAATAAACAACACGTGAATAGTTGTAAACAGTTAAAAAAAATAAAAGTAAAAAGTTGTAAACATGCTATTGCATGCTAACATACGTATAGTAACAGAATGTGCGCGTTGCGTATTTTTTGTAGTTTTTTGTACGTTTAAAGTACTTTTGCTATATTTCCTTTACTTCAAATGAAAGCTGAGACTTCAATCTCTTATTTAATATAAGTCTGCACCTAGGGCGAGGGGCTGCTCTATATTTCCTAGTCGATTGAAAATGCAAAATGTTTAATTTTTACACCACAATTCTGTTGTTAAGAAAATTTTTTTTGTTGTTTTTTTTTAATTCTACAACAACTAAATTAATTTAAAAAATACTTTAAATTTATATTTATTATGTATTTTTTATTAATAAGATTTTGAATATTACATATTGAACTAACATATTTCAAGCGCGTTGGCATACCTCAACTTTGACTTGTTCTAGACCAAAAAGTAATGAAGTTATGAGGCTGAAATTTCAGGGAGTTGTTACTCATATATCTGTTAATATACTGTGAAAATTTCTTCCAAATTGGACGACACGCCAAAAACCATTTTTTGCCGCGGTTACTATAGGGCTGTCTCACTGTGCGTCGTAGGCATTCTGACAATATTTTACTCGATTTTGCTTTGAAAGTATTCCACACCAATTGTAAGAATCTTATTTTTTTATAGTGCTTCAGTTAGTTTTTTTTTTTTGCTTTATATAAAGGTACCCAAACCTTGGATAAAATTTTAAAATTTATAAAAAATTCTAAAATTCTTAAAATGTAATTCCACAAAGTAAAAATACAAATTGTATGCAACTGGCTCCATATGTTGCGTAATAATAAAATAAAAATAAATAAAAAAGTGTGTTAAAAACATCCCATTTTTAAACCAAAATTTTAAGTACCTTTAAACCGGAAATTACGTTTTCCCTGCTTTTTTTGAGAAAAAAGTATTCTATATTGGGATCAGGACACTAAGGTACCTCCTCACAACATTTTGTTTTTATGTGATGCGAACACAAACGAAAAGCAGACAGGCAGAAAGACGGATATGAGTTACTATTTTATTATATGTATAGATTGGCTCTGTTCAGTAACTGAAAGTTAGAACTAATTGTTGTTACTAATTGTTACTGGTTAAGTAATATTCGAAAATTTTAATAAAAGTCGAAATGTAAAAATGGAAATTTTAGTAAAATATGCAAATTTAATAAAATACGAAAATATTAATATAAATCGAAATTTTTCGGAAATTACCGAATTTACGGAAATTGTTGTAAACTTCGAAAGTTTGATAAAAGTCGAAATTTGAGTAAAAAATCAAAATTTTAAAACGGCGGCTATTTCTGATCCAAATAAAACGGCGACGTTTTATTTGGCTTTTTATTTATACAACCCGTCGGTTGTGAGCCGATCAACTTCTTTCTCTATCGACCAGGTGTATGTCGACGAAATAGGATAGATTTTGGGAACTTAAAAACGGGGAAAAATAAATATTCCGTAATAAGGAATTTTACTAATAGCGTAGATTTTAGATATATAAATATATATAAAAAGGGGAAAATTGTTGTTGATTTTCCATGGAAACCATGATACTCCCAGGAAAAATGCGACTTTTCAGGGGAACGGCTCGACGGATATTTAGCACGATTGGCTCAAAATGTCCATTAAAGTCTACATTTATTTTCAAAATATATCGTAATTTTTCCTGGAAAAAATCAGCAACGGTTTTTTTTTGCCCAATAGGGGTGAAGGCAGTTTTTTCGGGAACGGATACTTTTCAGGGTTGTTCAAGAACGTTCTTTAAAGTCTATATTTTCATAATATATGGTCGCCTGAATATTTCCTCTCCGTAGTGAGGCTACCACAACAGATAGGAAACATTAAGGCGAAAATTATCAATTTTTTATATGGATTTTGACAGTTAAACTACAATTACAATTTTCCCCTTAAATAGAAATTGAACTTTTAAACTCCATATAAAAACATTTAAAAATTTTCGCCTTAATATTTCCCCTTTGTAATGAGGTTACCTGATGAATGTGCCTTGGTTTTTGCCTTAAGAAAAGTCAAAAGCCCAACTATAATATGCATAAGCTGGCTTAAGCTAATGTCAAAAAATGAACGAAAAGTCTTTCAAATGCTTAAGCAACTTATTGAAGACTTTTAGGTGGCTACAATGTCAGATAGAAGTTAAAATAACGTCTTTATTTTTTTTTTTTTACAAGTTTAAAATATAAAAGGTACAGAGGTATGAGATTTTACTATAAGTACTACAACAATAAGAGTCTTATAATTAAATTTACAAAACTAATAACAATAAATATACATCCTTAAGGAAAATAGCTCAAAAAACCTTTTTGATCTCTATGGAAGTTATAAAGAAATTTGTTTGGATAATCACTAATACATTCATTCTTAACGAACGAATCTTAGTGATTACCTTGTAAATTCCTTATTGATTCAAAGTTTGACAGTCTGCATTTTTCATTAAATGTCAGTGTCAGTTCTCTAGTGAAATCGTTTATCATCTTGTGTCCAAAGTTACTGTGAAGTAAATTTGTCGGATACCTACGAGGAAGATTATGAATTATTTTCAAATTCTTGTTTTGTATAATCTGAAGCTTTTTGGTATGAGTTTTCGCAGTTTTATGAAACCATACTTGACAGCTGTAACTCATAATTGGTCGAATGCACATTTTATATAACAATATTTTGTTTTTCATATTCAATTTAGATCTTCTGTTGAGTATGGGAAACAATGCCCGACCACACTTTATAGCTTTTTCACAAATTTGGTTGACATGTTGCTTAAATGTTAGTTTTTTATCCATTATAATGCCCAAATACTTGATTTCTGACTTTATAGGTATAACATTCCCACGGTACAACATAGATTGAGAAGGTATGCGTTTTGGCGACTTATTATATGGAAAAATAATGGCCTGTGTTTTATCATCATTGACCTTTATTTTCCATTTATTAAAATATTTTTGGCTTGAATTTAAGCTCTCTTGCATTTTCCTAACTAATGAATTAGATACCTTACCGCTGCAAATGAAAGCACTATCGTCTGCATAAAATGCTGCTTCCTGATTCCTGCGTAGAGTGATTTCTGACGTGTATAACGAATAAAGCGTAGGTGACAAAACGGAACCTTGCGGTAGACCTGCGAGTATATGTTTTTCATCTGATGAGATGCGCTCCACGAAAACTACAAATGAACGTTGGTCTAAAAAGCTTTGTATGATTTTTTGTAAATATAAAGGAAAACTAAAAGAGTTAAGTTTATACAATAGGCCATTATGCCATACTGTATCGAAAGCCTTTTCAATGTCAAGAAATATAATACCTGTACTTCTACGATTTCTTTTATTATTCTCAATAATATTAACCACTCGTTTGATTTGATGTACCGTAGAGTGCTCTCTTCGGAATCCAAACTGCTGCTGATGTATAATGTTGTTCTGTTCTGAGAACTCTACGATTCTTTTGTGGATTATTTTTTCAAAGACTTTATCCAACAAGCTCAAAATGCTTATTGGCCTATAGCTGGAAGGTAATTTTGGATCTTTTCCAGTTTTGAAAATAGGTATAACCCTGGCCTTTTTAAATATCATGGGAAAATGACCATTTCTCAAGCAGTAATTAAATAGTTTGCTCAAAGTTTCAAAAAAGTAATCGGGCATATTTTTTAAAATAATGCTGTTAATTCCGTCTAAACCTGGGGCTTTGTTATTTTTTAAAGAAAAAACAAATGTCTTTACCTCTACTGCATCTGTGAATTCAAAATTGTCACTGTTAGCGAGATTTACATTGTTAAGTTCCTGCACATAATTTAGAACCACATTATCTAAAGGTGATGAATTGTTGTTGGTGATATTATTGTTGCATCTAAAAACTTCCGCAATGGCATTTGCTTTTGCTTCACCGGTACTTAAAACTTCCCCATTTATATTTAGATCGGGGATTGCAGAATTTCTACCTTTTAAAGCTTTTGTTAGTTTCCAAAACTTTTTAGAGCCGGAAGGCAGTTTGGAAATGAATTTAGCCCACGCTTCATTTCTATCCCTTTTCAAATGAAAATCAATTAATTGATTCAACTGTTTTAAAATGCTGATTAGTTGAGTTCTGTAACTAGGATCTCTACATCTTTTAAGTTTACGGTTATACTTGTTCCTCTGAGTAATCAGCATTTTAGACGTATTTGAAATTTCCCTCTGCCAAGGATTTTTCTGGCCAATTGGAATCTTGGAAAAGGCTTCTTTAACTATACTAACTAATTTATTTAATGACGAATCTAGGTTTATATTGTTAAGCTCTATTTGTCCGATATTATGATTCTTAATTTCATTCTCGACCCAGTATTTAATTGCTGGCCAATCAGCCTGATTATACAACGGAACTGTAACAAAGTGATTTTGTGGTGTTCCAAAAATGTAACAAGATATTGGGGTGTGATCAGACTGTAAAATATTTGGATGTGACTGTAACTGCGAAAATGAAATGTTAGAGTTAGTAAGTAAAATATCAACCGAATCTAGTATGTGTATCCGGATGATATACATAATAACTTGAACTTAAGTGATGTCTGTACAGTTCTTTGCCAGCTGAATTGTTTGAAATACAATTCCAACTCACATGTTGTGCATTCAAATCACCAAAAATAAAATAGTCACTAAACGAATTGGTAAGAAGTTCTAAGTCAGTTTTAAAATTAGAAGTGTAAACTGGATTATAAGCAGAGATAAAACTTACGGGACGTCCACTTATTTTAACTTCCACAGAGATATTTTCTATGGTTACTGTTTTAATCTTTGGTAACAACTTATGATCTATGTAATTTTTAACCGCTATAAGCACACCCCCACCATGTGTTTGACGGTCTTCTCTGTATATTTTGTAGCCTCCAAATTTTAACCTATGATACGGCTTCAGGAACGTTTCGTTAAGAAGTAAAATATCAATATTTTTCTCATGGAGAACTTTTTCGAGCTGTGCAGCTGCTGACTCAGTTGTTATGCCTTGAGCATTCCAGTGCATAACGTATACATTTTGACTACCCATGATTTTATATAGCATGCTTGAGCATGATGCCAAGCACTCTTAATTTGTCAAATTTATTTCGACATTTTTCTAGTGCATCCACAGCACTAAAGAAGATTTCTAACAATCTCTCGTTAGATAAGTCATCATCGTTGTTGCTGTCGCGGGGTCTGTTTTTCGAAACCTCAGAGTACAAACTTTTCCTTTGGAAGGTGTGCTCTCGTGACTCAGTTAGTTGACTCTGACTTGACAGGTGTGGGAACTCAGTCTCATCATACACATGATTAATTCTCGACTTGTTGAAATTAGGTCTAGACTTAGAAGTTAATCGTAGGCGCATTTCTAAATAATCTTTACGGCAAGGGCATTTAGGATCGTCGGACCTGTGATTCGAGTTTCTTAAGTTCTTTTGGCTACAGTTGTGGCATTTATAAACAACATTACTCCCTTGAGTGTTTTTGGCTAATACACACTCAGTCTGGTCGTGATTATCAGCACAAACTGCGCAGATGATAACTCTATTGCAGTTTTTAGCTCCATGTCCGTACACAGAGCACTTCGTACATTGCGTAGGCCCTTTATTCCCTTTAAGAGGTCTTCTCCAGTAAACAGCAATATTGCAAAAGTACTTTATTTTCATAATATCATTTTTTGACACTTCTTGTTTGTTAAACTCAATCAAGTATATAGCGTCATCAGCTGTAGTCCTTTTGGTTACGATTTCTTTGACACTTACTGGGTTTATGTTGTGCATTTTAACCAATTCCTCCTTTAAAAGCTTTGCGTCTGTTCTTGGCAAACACTAACTTAAAGTTCTTTACGTCTTTAACTTCGTGTGTATAAAAACTGTACTTCAGTTCACTCAGCTTTTTTAACGCAGCTTCATACAGGACCATTGTATTGCATGTAACTTTAGTTCCAATTGTCATTCTCTTGAAGAAGTACTCTTCACCAAGTATTTCCCAAACTTTTGAGAAACTGTGACACGAGTCTACCACTATTGGTGGAACCCTTTCTTTGACTGCTCTTGTCTCTTCTTCTTCTTCATTTGCTAGCAAATGAAACCTGTTACTAGGGCCAGGATCAATCCTTATCGTCTTAAATTTGGGACTATTCCCAAAGAAATCTCGCTTCTGGCTAGCCATATTGGAAGCGATTTAAAGGCAAAATTAAATTTTCAAGAAAAATCACACACGAGCAAAAAATAACACGTTGTTTACAACTCAAGGCAATGTTGCCAGATGCTGTAATTTATATGATTTAAAATGTTTCATGCAAAAATTACAATAGCACGCCCACTATTACTCCCACCTCCCATTGAAATGCAATAAAAAGAACAATTTTTTTTCATTCTCATTCCAAATGAATTAATATAAGGATCTGATGATATTTGCAAATAGTTCATTACGTCTTCATTTGTATAAATACGTGAATTTTTGCGATAATGGAATAGCCTACAGTTTCTATACTCCTTATTCATTGCTTCTTGTGCTTCTTCGGATAACATTCCTGTAGCAAAAAAAAGTTTATATTAAATAAAATTTAAAGAAATACTTTCAAAAATAAAAATTGCAAACAAACCTATTGGCAATATAGCCTCAGATACCATTTTGCTGCCGTGAATGAGAACTTTATGGACAGTGATAGGTATGTAATACCAGCCATAAAGCACACAATTTTGCAGTGTCCATGCAATACGTATGGAATTTACCAACATCTATATTTTTACTAGTATTTATAGTATTTAATATAATTTTAAAGCGGTGAATTAAGTCTACATTTACACCAGTTATATCAGCGGTTATTTCTGGATATTTAACAAATCTTCTAGAGACATTACCATCATCAATAAATAATGCAACAACTAAATTCAATATATAACAATTGAACTAACCACATTAGAAAGTGAGCATAACACAACATACATAGATAAGAACAACAGCTTGCACTATCAATTTAAATTAAAATTTATGCAACTATCTAACCCAAAGTCAATTATCAATCAAATAAATAATGTAAATAAAATTTCAAATTTTTACTTTATTATTTTATTCTTCACAGACTACATACATACATATTTGGATAAGCTAAAAATAACGTCGGGGAATACTGTTGACATCCGCGCAATCTGTTCGGAAGACCTGCTGGAGAAGTACAATGAAGAAGGTAGATAGGGAAAATATGCTTCCGGAAAGCTTATGTGAGTTGAATATACATAATTTGATCTATTTTAAAATATTTTATAACTTATATATTTCTTCTTATTTCAGATGTTTACAGTAGCAGGGAGCGATTGAATTTCAAAAAAGCCTACGAATGGCAGTAGAACGCAGTCATTATTGAGCGAATAAAAATATTTAAATACGTAAAATTATATATTAAATAAATATGTATAAGCTAATTTTAAAATGTATTTTAATAAATATAAAAATTTTGAATCTGTTTCTGCACGACTTTGCTTAAAGCGTGTTTACATTGCGTGTACAAGTCATATGGAATGTCAGATTTTCCATTTGTAAAACTACACATATGTGAAATAACATGTGTTAGTTTTTTATTTAAAGCACGCTCTATTTAATGTGTAAAACTATATGACAACAGATGTTTTCAGTGATGTCTACTTTTAATTTAAAAAATTCCGCTTATTTATTTTTATCATTAATTTAAGGAGTTAAAATTAACCAATATCTTTCATTTTCGCAGATTTATATCGATACCTCAGAGGTGATATTAATAATAAAGTTACATATGTAATCTAATATACATATGTATATTACATATCTATTTGCAAGTTTGTTTAATTGTATGTCAATCACGGCTAAATCGAATTTAATGATATTTAAAACAGACAGATCTTTATTTTTTGTGGGTCCAATGGGATATATCTGTTTTCAAAACTAGGGCCAGGAGGAACATTTTTATACGAATGACTCAATTTGAATATTTTTGTGTTTATCTATTTTACCGGTACTAATGAAGACTGAATTAAATTAAAAATTTACTATTTTTTATATTGCAATATATTAAGAAGCATTATCATAATTTAGCAATCATACTGCAACTATGGTGAAAAAACTTCGCTATGTAACCTAAGAAATATATCTAAGTATTGTAATTTCTTTCTTTCTTTTTCCACTTTTTACCCTTAAAATTAAATATAATTTTAGTTTTTTTTTGGTTTTTTTGTTTTACTCTACCAAGAAGAATGAAATGATATTGAAATAAAATATGTATGTAAATAAACTATTAAATTTTTTTGTATTATAATTACATTCCAGTAAAACAACATCAGCAACTACATTGGCGCATACCAAAATCTTTTTTTGCAGCTAAAATGGATAACTATTATTGCATATTAAACTTATATGCAATAAGACCACAAAAAATATAAATAAGTCTGTTCCGGCTTGTGATTTTTTAACGCCATTCAAATGCAAATCATCAAATAAAATAAAATAGAAGCACCCAAATGATAACACAAAACGGTAGTTCTTTGCATAGTTGACATCTCTAGCGGGTTTCTAATAAAATGAAATGGTGGCAAAAATATACAAAATTGCCTAATAACTTATTACAACAAGTCCCAATAAAGCTATCATTATTAGTTTTGTTATATAGTCTAACAATTTAAAAAATAATCCATCTAAACCACACTTTGAAGACCAGCTGTTTTAAATATAAATACATATGACTTGCACACTCAATGTAAACACACCTTTAGTCAGCTGTAAGGGGTTTATTCCAGAGTAGGTATTTCTCTCTTCTTTCATTTTCCATATCCATGAAGAAACTTGTGATTTGCTTTTTGTTTACTTCACTGTCTACGAAAGAAATTTTTTATTGCGTTTGTTTTTTCTCTGCACACAAATAAGTTTCACACACACATTTTTCATCTTCTTGGATGTTTGCGTTTTAAACTGATCACGTCTCTTTGTCCATGAAGTAATTGTTGTTTAGATTACTTCTTTTTCATCGCCATGAAAGAAACAAAAATTTGTTTCAAACTTTGAACACCACCATTCTTCTTCTTTTTTCCCAATACATTAAACATTGAGTACGATTTCTTTCGTTTGTACGAAGTGTATTTTTTGAAGATAATATGTATGTATGTATGAAGGTAATAAAATCCATTTTTATATGGTTTAAAATATAAAAATTTTTCTAGCATATGCATATACAATTGACCTACTCTCATGTCTTACAATTAAAAATAAGAGATCAATGCACATTTGCATTACACATCCTAAATATGTATTTACAATTATATGTACATAACGCACATATAGGTAAAACCATACATTTTATAATCCTTTTCAATAGAAAAGCAAATTGCAAAGTAAATATTGCTTTAAAATATATTCACATGAAATGAATGATGCATTTTTTCTATTTTCTTTACTGTTCGTTTTACACTTCGTACAAACGAAAGAAATCATACTAAATATGTATATGAAGAAAAAAGAAATGAGCTTCTGTTGAATGGTGATGTTCAAATTTTGAAACAAATTTTTGCTTCTTTTATGGCGATGAAAAAGAAATAATCCAAACAACAATTACTTCATGGACAAAGAGATGTGAACAGAAAGCAAACATTCATGAATATGAAAAATGTGTGTTTGAAATTTATTTGTGTGCAGTGAATAAACAAACGCAATTCATTGAAAATGACAAGAGAATGATCAAAAATGGACTATTCATGGTGAAAAAATACGTACCCTGGTTTATTCATCCAGTTTGAGTAGTCATTGTTGATTAAATTATACATCATAGTTGATACAAGCACGGCGAATTCACAATTCACGTACACAATTTGTTTACTCACTTTTGTCATATGCCCTTTATAAAGTGAACCTAACTTTTTTATGCATAATGAGAAAAATTGTCTCATCAGTGACACTTAAATCATTGCTTAAGGTGTGTTTACATTGAGTGTACAAGTCATATGTATTGTCAAAATTGCTATCCATATGGAATTTCATGTGTATGTCAAAATCAGTGTTTTACATATGGTTTATAATTTTTGTGTTCAAACGTACATATGACATAACCTCCTTTTGTTGAAAACAAAAATCAAATATTTAAAACAGCTGGTCTTCAAAGTGTGGTTTAGATGGATTATTTTTTTAAATTGTTAGACTATATAATAAAACTAATAATGATAGCTTTATTGGGACTTGTTGTAATAAGTTATTAGGCAATTTTGTATATTTTTGCCGCCATTTCATTTTATTAGACACCCGCTAGTGATGTCAACTATGGTAAGAACTACCGTTTTGTGTTATCATTTGGGTGCTTCTACAAAAGTACAGAAATCAATTTATAAGAGACAAATTATATAAAAACAAAAAATAATTATAATAAATAATACAATAAGTAATAATTAATATCATTTGAACTATATCAGCAACAATTTAATGAATAATTTTGTTGATGTTAATGTCAATTTATTTTCACTCTTTTTTTTATTAGGAATAAAATATTTTTTATCCTAATTCTTATGACAAATTAAACTAAATTTCTTTAAAATAATTGAGCCGTTGCTTTTGGAAATTAGAGAACTCCATTTTATTTCATTTAATGATTTGAATATGAATGGCGTTAAAAAAATCACAAGCCGGAATAGACTTATTTTATATTTTTTTGTGGTCTTATTGCATGTAAGTTTAATATGCAATAATAGTTATCCATTTTAGCTGCAAAAAAAGGTTTTGGTATGCGCCAATGTAGTTGTTGATTTTCTTTTACTGGAATGTAATTATAATACCAAAAAATTTAATAGTTTATTTACATACATATTTTATTTCAATATCATTTCATTCTTCTTGGTACAGTAAAACAAAAAACAAAAAAATAAAATTATATTTAATTTTAAGGGTAAAGAATGGAAAAAGAGAGAAAGAAATTACAATACTTACATATATTTCTTAGGTTACATAGCGAAGATTTTTCACCATAGTTGCAGAATGATTGCTCAATTCTTATAATGCTTCTTAATATATTGCAATATAAAAAATAGTACTATTCAACATGGATTAAAAACATAAAATTATGTAATTTGTAATAAGACTTAGGTTTTATTCATTTTTTTTTTTTCATAAAATGGAGTTCTCTCATTTTCTAAAGTAACGGCTTAATGAAGTGATTTGCAGCACTTTCGATACCCACAATACCTCTGTAGCATTTTTTTATCCTGCGGTCCAAAGTTGTTCATTAGGTGATATTACTGTTTACAAAGTTTGCTTACCGTCTTAAAAAATATTTTAAAATAATACACTATAGTAAAGTAAATTTTTAATTTAAAATAGATAAACACAAAAATATTAAAATTGAGTCTTTCGTATAAAAATGTCCCATATACCCTCCTGGCCCTAGTTTTCAAAACACATACATATATCCCATTGGACCTACAAAAAATAAAGATCTGTCCGTTTTAAATATCAATATATTCGATTTAACCGTGATTGACATACAATTAAACAAACTTGCAAATAGATATATAATAAACATATGTATGTATATTAGATCACATATGTATGTAATTTTATTATTAATATCACCTGTGAGGTATCGATATAAATCTGCGAACATGAAATTACTAACAATATTTAGAACAAAGATATTGGTTAATTTTAAACTCCTTAAATTCATGATTAAAATAAATAAGCGGAATTTTTGAAACTAAAAGTGAACATCACTGAAAACATCTGTTGTCATATAGTTTTACACATCAAATAGAGCGTGCTTTAAATAAAAAACTAACACATGTTATTGCACATAGGTAAATAACATATGTTATGTTTCAAGAGGTTTACACTATGTGTATAGTTTTACATATGGAAAATCTGACATTCCATATGACTTGTACACGCAATGTAAACACGCTTTTAATTGACGGTCACTGTTCTTGTAGGGTACTTTACATGTGTGTGTGTGTGTGTTTGAAAATCTGCGGTATATGTACTTTGTTGAGAAATTTTAAGCAAGTAAACGCCGAGTTGAGAAATATAATGTGAAGCAACACAGATAAAAGCAAAAAGAGAAACGAAAAAAGTCCAGTACGGTAGTCATGAAATACACACTCTACCTCTTCAACTCCTTGCCAACAAATCTCGTCTGTCTGCCCTGTTTCTAGGCCCAACTATAATATGCATAAGCTAGCATAAGCCAACTTTAGCAACTGTGCAATTACATATAAATTATATGTAGCAATCGTCGAGAAGAAAATAAACTTTTTAACAAACTTTTTTTTCAGTTTTAGCAAACTTTTTCACAGTTGATTAAAAAGTACTATTTGATGTAAAAAAATTGTAAACAAACTTTTGCAAAAATATTGATATATTCAAAAGGCTCGCAACTCCTCATTTTTTGTTGAATTACAAAAATCGAAACTGAACTCAAAAGCGTTACCCCTATAGAACCTAATTTTGCGACTGTCACTTAAATCAGATTAGAATTACGGAAGTTATACAAGACAAATTATATCGTTAAGTAAAATAGTTTTTTTATTTATAAAACCTAAACTATTCGTTCAAAAGTTATAGTGCAGCAAACTTTTTCAAATCGAAAAAAATCGCTAAATTTTGGTAAATAGTTTTTTACTTATAAAACCGAAACTATTCGTTGTGCCGCATAGCGACCTATACCAGTCGATAGAGGACGCAAATACGTTTCAGAATTGGTATTGGTCAATTTCCGAAATACATGCGTTCAAAAGTTATAGTGCAGCAAACTTTTACAAATCGAAAAAACTCGCTGAATTTTGGTAAATAGTTTTTTACTTATAAAACCGAAACTATTCGTTGTGCCGCATAGCGACCTATATCATTCTGTAGAGGACAAAAATACAATTCAGAATTGGTATTGGTCAATTTCCGAATTACTTGCGTTCAAAAGTTGTAGTACAGCAAACTTTTTCAAATCGAAAAAAATCGCTGAATTTTGGCAAATAGTTTTTTACTTATAAAACCGAAACTATTCGTTGTGCCGCATAGCGACCTATACCAATCGGTAGAGGACAAAAATATAATTCAGAATTGGTATTGGTCAATTTCCGAAATACTTGCGTTCAAAAGTTATAGTGCAGCAAACTTTTTCAAATCGAAAATCGTATTTGTGTCCTCTATCGATTGGTATAGGTTGCTATGTGGCACAACGAATAGTTTAGGTTTTATAAGTAAAAAACTATTTTACTTAACGATATAATTTGTCTTGTATAACTTCCGTAATTCTAATCCGATTTAAGTGACAGTCGCAAAATTAGGTTCTATAGGGGTAACGCTTTTGAGTTCAGTTTCGATTTTTTTAATTTAACAAAAAATGACGAGTTGCGAGACTTTTGAATATAGCAATATTTTTGCAAAAGTTTGTTTACAATTTTTTTTACATCATATAGTACTTTTTAATCAACTGTGAAAAAGTTTGCTAAAACTGAAAAAAGAGTTTGTTAAAAAGTTTGTTTTCTTGTCGACGATGTACTAATGTTCTTAACCAAAGGCCCAACTATAATATGCATAAGCTAGCTTAAGCCAACTTAAACAACTGTGCTATTGCATATAAATCATATGTGGCAAACTATAATGTACTTAACAACACTTTTCGTTAAGTTTCGTCAAATGTCATTTGCTTAAGCAAAGTCCGAAACCGATCGCACATTACGTACGGAAACAGCTGTTTGTGCTTTGTGTTTTACATATGAATGTACATTCGTATAAAATTGCAATGGAGAACGAAAGTGAACGAATTGTATCTAAATTTAATATAAAATGTTTAAAAAAAGAAATTTCTATAAGAAAAAAGGGAGGCGTTGTATAATAACCGTAATTAAAAAGAAAGAAGATTTTATTGTTTATGAGTTGAGTGATACACACAGCTGTATTTTTTAGTACTTTTGGCCAAAATTACACAAACAGCAAAAAATGTTAAATTTTTCATTCGAAATTTTCTTGAAACTATTAAAAATAAATATTAATTTGTATATGAGCCCTTGATTTTGAAAGTGGTGTAAGTCAAAAATTTTTAAAATCTTGTTTATTAGCTATTTCATATCAAATCCTAATAAAGTAACATAATCTGAGGTAATTCGCAGTATGCCATGAAAATTAAGTTGATAAATTGAGTTTATTTTTTGGTTGGTAAACAAAATACAGTTACTATATTATTTAATAGTGGTATAAGTCAGTCTGCTTTCAAAGTTTGGCAAAATAATTATTAGTTATGTTGTCATGTCTTCAGATAGCGGTTCAGTTATGATTAGGTAAGCCTATTAATGTAAAATGCACTATTTATAATTAATTGTAGATATTATACGGCGAAGAAGAATAAGTTATTTAAAAGAATTGTGTAAAAAGAGAAACCCATTTTTGGTACAACAAATGGCTCGGAAAGATTTCATGTCGACGAAATAACTGAGAGAATCAACGACTAATAGAAAGGGAAACACCAATGGAGAAGCTGTATCTTAGCTAAAAATACAATGGATTAGATTTCTAAAAAAATCTCAATAGAAAATGTTTTATAAAACTTCTTTGGGTGACAATTCCGAATTCAAAGGGTTAGACCTTTCAACCAAAAGAGGAAGGCCAAGAATATACGAAAATATTGATTTGCTTTCACTATATACAACCATTAGATTTATATACAATGTTTAAAAAAAGTTGTTTCTATGCGAAAAAAGGAAGGCGTTGTATAATAATCGTAATTAATATGAAGGAGCATTTTATTGTTTATGAGTTGAGTGATGCACACCGCTGTATTTTTTAGTACTTTTGGCCAAAATTAAACAAACAGCAAAAAGTGTTGAACTTTTCCTTCGAAATTTTCTAAAAACTATTAAAAATAATTATCAATTTGTATACGAATGGTATTAGGTATATAAAATATGGTTTTTTAACACCTTTTTGTTAACAAATTTTATTTATTTAGAAAAAAATTTTTTTTTGTTAAAGTACGAATAAAACAAATGTGCAACTGTGTCATTATAGTTTTTCGATTCATGTAAGTACATTGTAGCCATTGTGTTGTAGCCACCTAAAATTCTTCAATAAGTTGCTAAGCATTTGACAGACTTTTATTTCATTTTTTGACATTAGCTTAAGTCAGCTTATGCATATTATAGTTGGGCCTTCTGTCACTGTGAAAGGGGACTAGGCAAGGCGAATTCATACCAGGTGGAGTTGATAGCCCAGCGGATTGTTGTTTGCTCTTGTTTTTTTGCTAATGTCTTGTCAAAAATACATTGTTTCATATCTGCTAATCTAATGTCAAAGTTGTTGTTTTGTTGTAGTTGTTGCTCTACTGCTCACACCTGGTATGAATTCGCCTTGGGACTAGGTAAACGCAATGTGACAACAAAAACAACCACAGGCAATTTTGTTTGTGTAAAAATCCACAGTTGTCAAAAACCCAAAGAAAAATAAAAAAAATTTAAATTTGTTACACAAAACACAAAAGTTTTGTTAGTTTTTGCAAAACATATTATAATATTTAAAGTAAAAAGTGAAAAAAAACGTAAAAAATTAAAATAAATAAAAGAACACAATCTTAGAGTGAAATAATAATTTCTTTATTAAAATGTGTCGCAAAGAAAATTTAAACAAATTTTGACATAACAGGGTATAAAACACATATTAAAGAAGATGTTCACCTGAGCTATCAGTTTTACCTAGTATTCAATTTGCTGACAAAATTAAAAGTGCAGTCAAGTTCGCAGTACATTTAAATCGGTAAACTTGCGTACTTTGACTACTTTTTCTCTATTTTCTCTTGGAAATGAGATATTTTTGCGGAGAAAAGTATTTATATACCCAGGCCACAAAAAAGAAGAAATAAAAATAAAATTATTCACATATTTTCTATGGAGTTAAAACATGTTGGAGCTAAAAGCTGTTGTTATACGAATAAATTAATTATTTAAGCTTAAGTTTTTTTTTTTTTTTTTTAATAATAAAAGTCTTTATTTACAAGTTTAAAATATAAAAAGTACAGAGGTATGAGATTTTACTATAAGTACTACAACAATAAGAGTCTTATAATTAAATTTACAAAACTAATAACAATAAATATACAGCCTTAAGGAAAATAGCTCAAAAAACCTTTTTGATCTCTATGGAAGTTATAAAGAAATTTGTTTGGATAATCACTAATACATTCATTCTTAACGAACGAATCTTAGTGATTACCTTGTAAATTCCTTATTGATTCAAAGTTTGACAGTCTGCATTTTTCATTAAATGTCAGTGTCAGTTCTCTAGTGAAATCGTTTATCATCTTGTGTCCAAAGTTACTGTGAAGTAAATTTGTCGGATACCTACGAGGAAGATTATGAATTATTTTCAAATTCTTGTTTTGTATAATCTGAAGCTTTTTGGTATGAGTTTTCGCAGTTTTATGAAACCATACTTGACAGCTGTAACTCATAATTGGTCGAATGCACATTTTATATAACAATATTTTGTTTTTCATATTTAATTTAGATCTTCTGTTGAGTATGGGAAACAATGCCCGACCACACTTTATAGCTTTTTCACAAATTTGGTTGACATGTTGCTTAAATGTTAGTTTTTTATCCATTATAATGCCCAAATACTTGATTTCTGACTTTATAGGTATAACATTCCCACGACACAACATAGATTGAGAAGGTATGCGTTTTGGCGACTTATTATATGGAAAAATAATGGCCTGTGTTTTATCATCATTGACCTTTATTTTGCATTTATTAAAATATTTTTGGCTTGAATTTAAGCTCTCTTGCATTTTCCTAACTAATGAATTAGATACCTTACCGCTGCAAATGAAAGCACTATCGTCTGCATAAAATGCTGCTTCCTGATTCCTGCGTAGAGTGATATCTGACGTGTATAACGAATAAAGCGTAGGTGACAAAACGGAACCTTGCGGTAGACCTGCGAGTATATGTTTTTCATCTGATGAGATGCGCTCCACGAAAACTACAAATGAACGTTGGTCTAAAAAGCTTTGTAAGATTTTTTGTAAATATAAAGGAAAACTAAAAGAGTTAAGTTTATACAATAGGCCATTATGCCATACTGTATCGAAAGCCTTTTCAATGTCAAGAAATATAATACCTGTACTTCTACGATTTCTTTTATTATTCTCAATAATATTAACCACTCGTTTGATTTGATGTACCGTAGAGTGCTCTCTTCGGAATCCAAACTGCTGCTGATGTATAATGTTATTCTGTTCTGAGAACTCTACGATTCTTTTGTGGATTATTTTTTCAAAGACTTTATCCAACAAGCTCAAAATGCTTATTGGCCTATAGCTGGAAGGCAATTTTGGATCTTTTCCAGTTTTGAAAATAGGTATAACTCTGGCCTTTTTAAATATCATGGGGAAATTACCATTTCTCAAGCAGTAATTAAATAGTTTGCTCAAAGTTTCAAAAAAGTAATCGGGCATATTTTTTAAAATAATGCTGTTAATTCCGTCTAAACCTGGGGCTTTGTTATTTTTTAAAGAAAAAACAAATGTCTTTACCTCTACTGCATCTGTGAATTCAAAATTGTCACTGTCAGCGAGATTTACATTGTTAAGTTCCTGCACATAATTTAGAACCACATTATCTAAAGGTGATGAGTTGTTGTTGGTGATATTATTGTTGCATCTAAAAACTTCCGCAATGGCATTTGCTTTTGCTTCACCGGTACTTAAAACTTCCCCATTTATATTTAGATCGGGGATTGCAGAATTTCTACTTTTTAAAGCTTTTGTTAGTTTCCAAAATTTTTTAGAGCCGGAAGGCAGTTTGGAAATGAATTTAGCCCACGCTTCATTTCTATCCCTTTTCAAATGAAAATCAATTAAGTGATTCAACTGTTTTAAAATGCTGATTAGTTGAGTTCTGTAACTAGGATCTCTACATCTTTTAAGTTTACGGTTATACTTGTTCCTCTGAGTAATCAGCATTTTAGACGTATTTGAAATTTCCCTCTGCCAAGGATTTTTCTGGCCAATTGGAATCTTGGAAAAAGCTTCTTTAACTATACTAACTAATTTATTTAATGACGAATCTAGGTTTATATTGTTAAGCTCTATTTGTCCGATATTATGATTCTTAATTTCATTCTCGACCCAGTATTTAATTGCTGGCCAATCAGCCTGATTATACAACGGAACTGTAACAAAGTGATTTTGTGGTGTTCCAAAAATGTAACAAGATATTGGGGTGTGATCAGACTGTAAAATATTTGGATGTGACTGTAACTGCGAAAATGAAATGTTAGAGTTAGTAAGTAAAATATCAACCGTGGATGGTTGGACTGGAATTATATTTTGGCCGAATCTAGTATGTGTATCCGGATGATATACATAATAACTTGAACTTAAGTGATGTCTGTACAGTTCTTTGCCAGCTGAATTGTTTGAAATACAATTCCAACTCACATGTTGTGCATTCAAATCACCAAAAATAAAATAGTCACTAAACGAATTGGTAAGAAGTTCTAAGTCAGTTTTAAAATTAGAAGTGTAAACTGGATTATAAGCAGAGATAAAACTTACGGGACGTCCACTTTTTTTAACTTCCACAGAGATATTTTCTATGGTTACTGTTTTAATCTTTGGTAACAACTTATGATCTATGTAATTTTTAACCGCTATAAGCACACCCCCACCATGTGTTTGACGGTCTTCTCTGTATATTTTGTAGCCTCCAAATTTTAACCTATGATACGGCTTCAGGAACGTTTCGTTAAGAAGTAAAATATCAATATTTTTCTCATGGAAAACTTTTTCGAGCTGTGCAGCTGCTGACTCAGTTGTTATGCCTTGAGCATTCCAGTGCATAACGTATACATTTTGACTACCCATGATTTTATATAGCATACTTGAGCATGATGCCAAGCACTCTTAATTTGTCAAATTTATTTCGACATTTTTCTAGTGCATCCACAGCACTAAAGAAGATTTCTAACAATCTCTCGTTAGATAAGTCATTATCGTTGTTGCTGTCGCGGGGTCTGTTTTTCGAAACCTCAGAGTACAAACTTTTCCTTTGGAAGGTGTGCTCTCGTGACTCAGTTAGTTGACTCTGACTTGACAGGTGTGGGAACTCAGTCTCATCATACACATGATTAATTCTCGACTTGTTGAAATTAGGTCTAGACTTAGAAGTTAATCGTAGGCGCATTTCTAAATAATCTTTACGGCAAGGGCATTTAGGATCGTCGGACCTGTGATTCGAGTTTCTTAAGTTCTTTTGGCTACAGTTGTGGCATTTATAAACAACATTACTCCCTTGAGTGTTTTTGGCCAATACACACTCAGTCTGGTCGTGATTGCCAGCACAAACTGCGCAGACGATAACTCTATTGCAGTTTTTAGCTCCATGTCCGTACATAGAGCACTTCGTACATTGCGTAGGCCCTTTATTCCCTTTAAGAGGTCTTCTCCAGTAAACAGCAATATTGCAAAAGTACTTTATTTTCATAATATCATTTTTTGACACTTCTTGTTTGTTAAACTCAATCAAGTATATAGCGTCATCAGCTGTAGTCCTTTTGGTTACGATTTCTTTGACAATTACTAGGTTTATGTTGTGCATTTTAATCAATTCCTCCTTTAAAAGTTTTGCGTCTGTTCTTGGCAAACCAAATAACACTAATTTAAAGTGCTTTACGTCTTTAACTTCGTGTGTATAAAAACTGTACTTCAGTTCACTCAGCTTTTTTAACGCAGCTTCATACAGGACCATTGTATTGCATGTAACCTTAGTTCCAATTGTTATTCTCTTGAAGAAGTACTCCTCACCAAGTATTTCCCAAACTTTTGAGAAACTGTGACACGAGTCTACCACTATTGGTGGAACCCTTTCTTTGACGGCTCGTGCCTCTTCTTCTTCTTCATTTGCTAGCAAATGAAACCTGTTACTAGGGCCAGGATCAATCCTTATCGTCTTAAATTTGGGACTATTCCCAAAGTATTCTCGCTTCTGGCTAGCCATATTGGAAGCGATTTAAAGGAAAAATTAAATTTTCAAGAAAAATCACACACGAGCAAAAAATAACACGTTGTTTACAACTCAAGGCAATGTTGCCAGATTTTAAGCTTAAGTTCTTTATTATAGAGATAAAGAAAATTAGACACCAACAGAATGTAATGCATTTTCTGGATCGATACATCATCATCAGAATTTTAATATCGGAATTAAATTTAATACCGGATTTAAAAGCCTTCAGAAATGAATAAGAGCCACTCAAAGTACATTTTTTCTGGATACTGCTCCACTAGTAGCCCCTCTAAACTCTCCATAGAAAGGTTGGATAATTAAAAATATTTTCTTCGTTTGAACACAATAAATTTAAGTATAACTGGTTCTATAAAGGGTTTTTGGGATAAAATTCATTTCAAGGTTTTGCACATTTACCTATGTATATGTACGTATCTTTGATAGATTCGTCATTATTTTCATTTCATTAACTAAGTGTTCGATACGTTTTAAGGAGAATTTTCCTATTTTTTCTACAGTCATAGAGAACTGACCTAGAACTTATTTTTAAGCTATGTAGAATCCCGACCTTAATTTAAGAATTTGAAAGTTGAAGGATTTGTGTAATTACAAATGATACAAAGTTTTTTTTAACTTTACATTCTAAACCGTGTAAAGCGCCATGGCCACACATCAAACTGCTGCTTCGAATTTGTGTATGTATTGGTAATATTTCAGTTTGCTTAGCACAGCCACACATCAAACTCATTCCATCAAACTTCATTTTAAAGTTGATTTGCAAAGGGAAACACGTACAATTTTTAAACGCAAAATCTTTTAACATTTTTTTATCGATATAAACTTCAATTAACTCTAAAAATTTTTCTCCTCCATTTTGATTATACAGCGTCGAAAAAAGTAGTTGATGTTGTCGCTTTGAAAATTATGTAAAAATGAAATTTGAAGTAATTACGCGCACACACATCAAACTGGCTTCAAATTTCTATGGCGACGGTAGTGAAAATCAAAAGTATTTAGAGTTTCTTCAAACCAACACCGACCTAGTCGTGTGAGTATTTTTTTACTAACACAATCACAAAAGAGCGAGTTTGAAGCAGCTGTTTGATGTGTGGCCATGCTGCTTAAAACATAAAGCTTGAAATTGTACGAAATAAGCCATTGGTGTACCATTCTACTTTTCAGGTCTAATATGTACCAAATGTACAATTGTACCAACTTTACCAACCCTGTAAGGCATATATAGTTAGATATGCCAAGGCGAATATATTTTACTAGGTGACAGCACGGCGAAGTTAATAATTGTTTGCCTTACTTTTTTGTGCATGGCAGCCAACAAGGCATATTAATCAGGTATCAAGGCATATTTAGTTAAATAAATATTTAGTTAAATATGCCTTGTCAGGTAGCCTCACTACTGAGGGGAAATATTAAAGCGAAAATAATCAATTTTTTATATGGATTTTGACACTTAAACTTACTATATTTCCCCCTTAAGTTACTATATTTTCCCCTTAAGATGAATGTGCCTTGGCTGCCAAGGCACTTTCATCAGGTAACCTCACTAAGAAGGGGAAATAATAAGGCGAACATTTTAATTTTTTTTTTATATGGAGTTTGATGGTTCAACTTCCATTGTAAGTTTAATTGTCAAAATCCATATAAAAAAAATTGATTATTTTCGCCTTAATATTTCCCCTCAGTAGTGAGGCTACCTGATTAATATGCCTTGATGCCAGCTGTCAAAAATTCGTTTAATTTTTTTTAAATTTGAAAAAAAAGAAATAATATTAAAAGAAATACAAAATACTATCAGAAAATGTAAGGAAGAAGTGTTTTTAGTTGTTGGATGTGATATTTTAATTAAAGTGGTTTTACATGACGTGTATTTGCCATAGGACATGTCACTTTCCCATGTTCACACGTCGTGTGAACCCTTTCAAAAATAACATGTGTATTTTCCATGTGTACAATATATATGACATTTTTCATTTAGAACGTGTTCTATTTTGATGTGACAAAGCATCTGACATCCTGTAATGCCAACTTGATATTTTGCTATTTAATAGCCCGTTCAGGCTGCCACGAAATTAAGTAATTTTGTGATTTCGGCCGAAATCAAATTGAAATTACGTAATTTCGCATACATTTTACCATTGCCCAAATTAACTCATTCTATATAATTTCGTCGAAATTAACTTGAAATTACGATAGACAATGCTGGTTTTGTAGAAAAAGCTACTTTTTTGCAACCATGACCATATTTACGTCCGTCCGTTTTGTTTGAAAAAAATTTAAAAGCCAAAATGAAATAATGTACATAATTGTACATTAATTTTGTTGTAGTGTTGTTTTTAATATTCGTGTATATTTTAAATCAATGCGAAAGTGTTGTGCGAAAGCTTTTTGCAAAAGAATTAAATTATACAAATGCAACTAAGCGTGACCAGCTGTTTGTGAAATTAATTCAAATGTCAAAAAGCCCAGTATGAACACTTTAGATTTCGTTCGTAATTTCAGCTCAAAATTACTTAATTTCGTGGCAGCCTGAAAAGGCAATAAGGTTTTTTTGTGGTACCAAAAGCACAAAAAGCGTGGTAAAAGCACTACATTTAACAGTGCGGCGGAAAAATTATATAGTATAGGTTATGTCAGATGTACGTTTGAAAGCAAAAATTATAAACCGTATGTAAAATGCCTATTTTGACAAACAATGAAATTACATATGGGTTATCAAACTGATAAGTCATATAACAAACACACTTCGTGTAAAACCACTTTTAGTGCTTTTGGCGTCTGTCGTACATGTAACCAACAGCAAAATGCATGTGAGTGTTTATTTGTGTTGTATTTGTTGTCGCGGCGATGCCACCTTATGTAAATTCGCCTTGAATTTGATTAAGGCGAATCTATAAAATAAATTCGCCTTGAATGTGAGTCTATTATAAATATTTACGGGGTGTCCACGTTTTGTATAGAAATTTTTGTATCGGAAATTATGAGTGATAATATTTTTGAAGTTTTATTTGTAAGTGATATAAATGATCACCAATTAACCTGCTCTGTTTGGGACTATCGTACAGGCACAAATTTAATAAATTATAAGGGTGGCGGCGGTGGAGCGGCGTTGCATTCCCTAAATATCCTACGTTCGGAATATGTATTGGTAGGAAACTTAACGAAACCTCTGTTACACGTGTGGCCCATCAATGCACAGGAACAAATGAGTGCGATACGTTTTGTGGTTCCTGGTGCAGTTACAGCTTTAGCTCTTTCACCCGATGCTTTCTATTTAGTGGCTGGGATACAGGAAACTATTTATATATGGCAGGTGGCTACTGGTCGGATGATGACAAGTTTGTCTAAGCATTATCAAACCGTGACCTCTTTGAAATTTACAGACGATAGTTCCTTTTTTGTAAGTGCCGGCAAAGATGGAGCTGTTTTGGTATGGAATTTGACGCAAGTTCTGTGTCGCAGTGCTGATAAAAGTTCAGAGCCCACTTACACGTTTAATGACCATGGTTTGCCGGTAACTGACGTTCATATCGGAGTAGGTGGAATCAAAGCATATATGTTTACCGTATCCTTGGATCGCTCATGTAAAATATATGATTTAAGCAGTGGTACATTATTGCTAAGCGTTTTGTTTAGTGAAGGATTGCAGAGTGTTATATCAAATGCTTTGGAAACTGTGGTATTTGTGGGCACAAATGCTGGTAGTATTTTCCAATTTTATATCAATGATACACCGAGAGTTAAGGTAACTAGATATTTTTATTTCCTGATCAAAAAAAAAACAACAGTTCTATGCCTTGATATATAGTTTTTCTTCCAAAACTAAAGATTGGTCAATTTAGATCGATAACCAATGTCTTCATTCGGCTCTTGCATTTGTTTTACTTTAAAAATTGTTGGCTTATTTCTTACATACATATTTAGACATGTTTTTCCTTATGTTTTTAGGAATATCATGTTGAAGAAGAACCAAAAAAGTTTGATGGCCATACAAAGCCAAGTTGTGTCGACTGTTTAGCCCTTTCGCTCGATGGTCAAACATTACTTTCGGGTGGCAGTGATAACCAGCTTTTGGTGTGGAATATACCAAGTCGTCAACTAATAAAAGCAATGCAATTCAAAGGACCCATTACAAACCTTAAAGTGCAACTAACAAATCCTACTGTTTTCCATCCGGAACGTAAACAACCACAAGTGTTTTGCTCAAATCTTAAACGAATGATAGATTCCATCGAGCAAGATGAAGAACAGGCCATTGAGGTAATGGTAGCTAATAGTTATGAAGACGAATGTGAAAGCTATTGCAATATATTTACAAAACGCGAAGATTACAGTAGTTCTTGCAGTAACAAGATGACAACAGTTACTAACAAATCCTCCAAAAATAAAGCGGATGAATTAGAGGCATTACGTCAAGAGGTCCAAAGATTAAGGCGGATTAATAAGCAATTGTTTGAGGTGTCTAGCAAACAACTACTACGGACAAAAAAATAATATCCTTACTAACTATAGAATAGCGCTGTTTAATATGAAAATTTTGTTTATTAATTGTACTTTATTTTCTTTAAATAAAAATCATAAATCACCCAATATTTAATACTAGTAAATAATTTGTTGGCTAACACTTTGGAAAATTTATTTTTGCGGTTTTTCTATATTTAAATTTTCTATAGCATTGGCGGCATTCTCCAAAGCCAATTCCTGGCGTATTTCCCGGTTGGAATGCAGCAACTCTTTCAACTGTTCAATAATGTTATCAGTGCGTTGTTCGAAAAAGTCTAATACGGTACTAAGCTCATCAAGGCTGTCATTAACTGCGGCCATTTCTGCATAAATACACACAATGTTTTTTGTATTATTTAAGAGAATGTTTAAATAGATATTACCTTGCAAGTCCGCTTCAGCTACATTTTCATTGGAATTCTCGGAAGGATCATGATTATTATTGGGCGACATGTTTATCGAGTCACCTGACTTTTCGTCCATAACAAATAACAGCTGTAAACAATAGTGTTGTAAAGTGGTTATATATTATATATAGTCTGTCTCATGGTACGCATGAGAAAAAAACAAACTGGGTTTCCAACAACCTTTTTTACAGGGTTGCAAAAAATGGAGTATTTGGCGCAATTTCTAAGAATTAATGAAAAATGTAAACAAATTTTTGCAAAAATATTGAAACTTTCAAAAGGCTAATAAATAATAATATGTTGTTGAATTAAAAAAAATCAACAGAACTTAAAACTCTTACTCCTATAGAACCTAATTTTTCGAATGTCACTTAAATCATTTAATATTTAAGGGATCTGCATGGAAGATACATTTTCGCAAATATAGTATAGATCGTTTTCTGAAATACTAGCATTCAAAAGTTATTAGGCAACAAACTTTGGTAAAGTGAAAAAAATCGCGAAAATTAGGAAAAAAAGTTTGTTGCTTATAACTCCTAAACTATTCGTGGTACCATATAGCGACCTATACCAAACGATAGATATTAAAACCACAATTCACAATTGGTATAGATCATTTTCTGAAATACTAGCAATAAAAAGTTATTAAGCAACAAACTTTGGTAAAGTGAAAAAAAAAAATCGCGAAAATAATGTCGGCAATAGTGTTCCTACCGCTTAAAGCAAGAAAGGTAAAGGCAGTGCCAACATTGTAATGAGTAGATAATTAAAGAATGTAAACAATGAAAATGAAAAAATATTGCACTTTTTAACGCAATCACATATCATGATTTTAACCTCTATTTAAAAAAAAAATTATTGAATAACAAAGCTTTGGACATCTAGAATCTGATTTTGTGAATGTCACAAAAATTATTTTTCGTTTAAATGAATTATACGTAGATGATTTTTTCACTAATAGACAAAGTTTGTTGCTTATAACTCCTAAACTATTCGTGGTACCATATAGTGACCTATACCAAACGATAGATATTAAAACCGCAATTCAGAATTGGTATAGATCGTTTTCTGAAATACTAGCATTCAAAAGTTATTAGGCAACAAACTTTGGTAAAGTGAAAAAAATCGCGTAAATTAGGTAAAAGGTTTGTTGCTTATAACTCCTAAACTATTCTTGGTACCATATAGCGACCTATACCAAACGATAGACATTAAAACCACAATTCAGAATTGGTATAGATCGTTTTCTGAAATACTAGCATTCAAAAGTTGTTAGGCAACAAATTTTGGTAAAGTGAAAAAAATCGCGAAAATTAGGAAAAAAAGGTTGTTGCTTATAACTCCTAAACTATTCGTTTTACCATATAGCGACCTATACCAAACGATAGATATTAAAACCACAATTCAGAATATGTATAGATCGTTTTCTGAAATACTAGCATTCAAAAGTTATTAGGCAACAAACTTTGGTAAAGTGAAAAAAATCGCGTAAATTAGGTAAAAGGTTTGTTGCTTATAACTCCTAAACTATTCGTGGTACCATATAGCGACCTATACCAAACGATAGATATTAAAACCACAATTCAGAATTGGTATAGATCATTTTCTGAAATACTAGCAATAAAAAGTTATTAAGCAACAAACTTTGGTAAAGTGAAAAAAAAAATCGCGAAAATAATGTCGGTAATAGTGTTCCTACCGCTTAAAGCAAGAAAGGTAAAAGCAGTGCCAACATTGTAATGAGTAGATAATTAAAGAATGTAAACAATGAAAATGAGCATAGTTACCATGTTGAATGTGTAGCGCATTGTGTTGAAGTATAAAATCTGTGGTAACTTTTTAAAACAAGCTCTCTTTTCAGCTCTAACTTTTTTGCCACATTGCGAACATGTGTACATATTATCGCCCTCTAAAGTATCCTTGACGGTAACTTCGTCCAAAGATTCTTGTAAATTGCGCATATCAGCCACTTGGCAACGAACTGTATAGAATTCTTCAGCCGTACGAGAAACATGATCACAGTCCAGTGATACCACATTTTTGCTTAGTGTGCCGCAGAATAAACGTTTAACTAATTCTTTAAGATCTGGAGTCATTTCTTCCAGTTTCGATACTAGATCTATAAAAAACTCAGCTATGTCTTTTTGTTCTCCCGTATTTAAAGGCTGATGATCCATTTGATAGACTCTGCAAAAGGAATGTGGATTGTATGCTTTACGTTCCGATTCCAAGAGATAAGCAAACATTCGTTGTAATTCCAAAAGAGTTGGTGCATGTTTCTGAGCTTTGTTTGGAGGTATATGCAAAACTGCTGCTCTGGCTTGAGGCATTATATAAAGATGCTGTATGCAGGAAGCCATATAACAGAGGTGGTAGCCAAATAATTCGAATAAGCCTCATCATTTAATATAGCCGATAAACGCTTTAAGCAATCATCAACTGACATCATTTCCAGCATAAAATCTTTAGGTTTCGAAATAGACACTAACATATCTTCATGAAAGTCCTCTTCGAAACCCAAAAGCCAAAGAATACGTAACAAACTGGCCAAACAATCGTGACGCCATTCATTAAGCAGCTCTTTGGGATAAGTGCTTTGCTGCAATTTGCCAGATATAAAAATATCGTAGAGATGTTTCAGACCACCACACTTTATAAAAGTTTCGCTCCATTTTGTGTCAAACACCTAAGTACTAAACAAATCTATTTGAGTTACCGAAGAGTGTGATAACACGTTGCTGGATTCTGTTTTGTTTGGATTTGTTTTGTTTATTTCGCATGTTTTTCTAAATGCTGATTATGATGCCAGACCGATAGTTAGACCGTAGGAATGAAACGAAACTTTTCACCAGACACTCACCTTTTGATCGGAACACTATTACCAACATTAATTTCTATATTCCAAATGTTTGTTTTTCATTTTACCAAAATTTGTTGCTTAATAACTTTTTATTGCTAGTATTTTAGAAAATGATCTATACCAATTCTGAATTGTGGTTTTAATATCTATCGTTTGGTATAGGTCCCTATATGGTACCACGAATAGTTTAGGAGTTATAAGCAACAAACCTTTTACCTAATTTACGCGATTTTGTTCACTTTACCAAAGTTTGTTGCCTAATAACTTTTGAATGCTAGTATTTCAGAAAACGATCTATACCAATTCTGAATTGTGGTTTTAATATCTATCGTTTGGTATAGGTCGCTATATGGTACCACGAATAGTTTAGGAGTTATAAGCAACAAACTTTTTTCCTAATTTTCGCGATTTTTTCACTTTACCAAAGTTCGTTGCCTAACAATTTTGAATTGTCGTTTTAATATCTATCGTTTGGTGTAGGTCGCTATATGGTACCATGAATAGTTTAGGAGTTATAAGTAACAAACCTTTTACCTACTTTTCGCGATTTTTTTTACTTTACCAAAGTTTGTTGCCTAATAACTTTTGAATGCTAGTATTTCAGAAAACGATATATACCGATTCTGAATTGTGGTTTTAATATCTATCGTTTGGTATAGGTCGCTATATGGTACCACGAATAGTTTAGGAGTTATAGGCAACAAACTTTTTTTATATTCGTAAAACTATCTTCTGTAAAGCACCCTTAAAGCTTAATTGATTGAAGTGACAGTCGCAAAATTAGGTTCTATAGGAGCGAGGCTTTTAAGATCAGTTTATGTTTTGTTAATTTCTCAAAAAATTATGAGTTACTAGCGTTTTGAAAATTGCAATATTTTTGAAAAACTTTGTTTCATTTTTTTTCCCAGAAATAGTACCTTTTAAGCAACTCTGCAAAAAGTTTGCTAGAAGAAAAAAAAAGTTTGTTAAAAAGTTTGTTTTCTTCTCGCTGATCACTTTTTAACATCTTCGCTCACGTTTAAAGGCCCAACTATAATATGCATAAGCTGGCTTAAGCTAATGTCAAAAAATGAACGAAAAGTCTGTCAAATGCTTAAGCAACTTATTGAAGACTTTTAGGTGGCTACAATATACTTACATGCATCTAAAAACTATTATGACACAGTTGCACAATTGTTGTATTCGTACTTTTGAAAAATAATATTTTTTTTCTGAATAAATTAAATTTGTTAACAAAAAGGTGTTAAATAAACATAGTTTATATACCTACTATCATTCATATACAAATTAATAATTATTTTTAATAGTTTGTAGAAAATTTCAAAGAAAAATTTAACATTTTTTGCTGTTTGTGTAATTTTGGCCAAAAGTACTAAAAAATACAGCGGTGTGCATCAATCAACTCATAAACAATAAAATGCTCTTTCTTTTTAATTACGATTATTATACAACGCATCTCTTTTTCTTATAGAAACTTCTTTTTTAAGCATTTTATATTAAATTTAGATATAATTTGTTCACTTTCGTTCTCCATTGCAGTTATTTACAAATGTACATTCATATGTAAAACTCAAAGCACAAACAGCTGTTTCCGTGCGGAATGTGCGATCGGTTTCGGACTTTGCTTAAGCAAAGGACATTTGACGAAACTCAACGAAAAGTGTTGTTAAGTACATTATAGTTTGCCACATATGATTTATATGTAATTGCACAGTTGCTTAAGTTGGCTTAAGCTAGCTTATGCATATTATAGTTGGGCCTTAATATATACATATAAAAATAAGTTGCATTGTGTTAGTAATTGATGTTCTCTGGAATGCGTGAACCGATTTTGTTTCTGCAAAATTTACATGAAAGGTGACGTCAATACCAAGGTTTTTATGTATAAACGGTCTCTGTATGTGCATTGGTTGATGAGTTATAGCCGGAATAGATGGCGTGGTACCGCCCATACAAAGTGAAAAATTATTATCGTGTTCCTGGCGAACTGCAATAGACACAGTCTTGAAACTTTGCAGGAGTAGGCTTTGTGCTAAGGCGCATAGTCTACCAAAATACAGAATGAATTGGGACAGAGGACGTGGTACCTCCCATACAAAGTGAAAAATTATTATTGTGCATATATAGAACTATAATAGGTATGGTCTTCAAAGTGGGTACAAGTAATCCCATACACATGCTTATACTCTAGAAAAACATGGGCTGAATTGAGACAGTGAATGTGGTACCCCCCATACAAAGTAAAAATTATTTTCCTGTATCTGGAGAACTGAAAGAGGTAGCGCCTTGGAATTTTTCATCAGTAACCCCCATATTAAGCTACATTGTGTAGAGAAACACAGACTGATTTGAATGGAGGGCGTGGTACCTCCTATACAAAGTGAAAAATTATCGCGTACCTAGAGAACTACATTAGGTATACTCTTGAAACTTTGAACAAGTAACCCTCATACTAATGTGCATAGTCTAGCAAAATACAAACAGGATAAGAATACTGGATTGGCACATCCCATTAAAAGTTAAAAATTGTTATCGTGTTAATACGTATAGTCTAGCAAAAAACAGGTTGGATGAAAACATTTTTGACTTGAGAATAGCGTACGTTTTAGCGATAAGGTTGGTCATACTTTTGTTCCAAGTGTTTGTTTTTTTTGTGGATGGGTGTAGCGAAGCGCACCGGGGATAGCTAGTTTTTACTAAAAGAAAAGCAATTAACACAAAAGCATAAAAAGATGAATCTGGAACAACCGCAGTACATTTAAATTGTTAAAATCTTGTTATTAACATGCATTATTTGTTAAATAAATTTTTTCATTTCAATTTTGTGTTGGTTTTCATTATTGTTTCTAGATTAGGCAGAAATGGCACAGCCACTCGGAGACCCGTAGGGTCCATTGTGATTCCCTTCGGCCTCCAAAAAACGTAAACAAACAAAATTCAGCTGGGCTATCAATACCACCTGGTATAAATTCGCCCAGCTCTCATTTGTTCCAGGCATATGAATCTGTTTTATGATTTAGCCCAAGGCGAATTGAATACTAGGTAAAACTGATAGCCAAGTTGGCATCTTTTATATGTGTTTTATACCCTCTTATATCAAAATTAATTTACATTTTCTTTAAGATTCATTTAATAAATCAAATTAAAAAAAAAAGAAATTTATTGCACTCTAAGATTAAAAACATTTTTACTAAATTTGTAAATGCTTGTAAGGAATTAGATCTACCTCGGCAAAATTTCAGTCTCCTCTTTTGGCAGAAGGACAGACTCTATGGGTTTCTGCATCAATAACACTCCAATCAGGGAAGTCAAAGAAACAAAATATCTGGGTCGAATAGTGTCAACAAATAACTCATTAATATGGCATGTGTCTCAGGTTATAAGCAGAGTGAATTGTTCCTGTGGTTTTTTGAATGTCATGAATGAATGATGTCTATACGGCATTCACACATACACCTCTATAAGGCCTTCGTTAGGTCGAAAATGGAATATGCTTCTTCATCATTTGCTAATATTACAAAAACAGCTCCAGGAAAGTTCCACACGCTAGCGAATCGCTAGAAGAACCGTCAGTTTATTGAGATCTATACCACAACATATACTGCATCACCTATCTGCAGAGCTGCCCCCAAAATATAGATATAGAATATCTATATATAGAAAGGGCGCCGGGGTATCTATGGCTAAAACAGAAAAATTAAATGTTTTCAAGAATTTCTACAATAACACTAAAGGGAACATAAACAAAGAAGAGGTTAAACAGATATTCCTAGCCAAGAAAAATTCCATCTTTAACAGGGGCGTGCAGCTAATTTTTTCAGAGGGGTCCATCAAGGACAACACAGGGGGCGGTGCCGTATATAATCAGGGAACAAAAACTTGCAGAAGATTTAAATTATCTAAGGTCCTCTCATTAATGTCCGTAGAACTGATTATGATAGAGATGGCAGTGGAACTTGCATTCAAATAAGGATAAAAAAGGTATTTATATTAACAGATAGCAAAAGTGGAGCACAGGCCTTAGAGAGAAGCGAACTGGATGAGATAAGTTCAAGAATTCACAGAATGGTGGATATGGCGCCAATCCTTGATTATGTCGAAATAAATTACAGCCTTAAGGAAAATAGCTCACAAAAACCTTTTTGATCTCTATGGAAGTTATAAAGAAATTTGTTTGGATAATCACTAATACATTCATTCTTAACGAACGAATCTTAGTGATTACCTTGTAAATTCCTTATTGATTCAAAGTTTGACAGTCTGCATTTTTCATTAAATGTCAGTGTCAGTTCTCTAGTGAAATCGTTTATCATCTTGTGTCCAAAGTTACTGTGAAGTAAAATTGTCGGATACCTACAAGGAAGATTATGAATTATTTTCAAATTCTTGTTTTGTATAATCTGAAGCTTTTTGGTATGAGTTTTCGCAGTTTTATGAAACCATTCTTGACAGCTGTAACTCATAATTGGTCGAATGCACATTTTATATAACAATATTTTGTTTTTCATATTCAATTTAGATCTTCTGTTGAGTATGGGAAACAATGCCCGACCACACTTTATAGCTTTTTCACAAATTTGGTTGACATGTTGCTTAAATTTTAGTTTTTTATCCATTATAATGCCCAAATACTTGATTTCTGACTTTATAGGTATAACATTCCCACAGCACAACATAGATTGAGAAGGTATGCATTTTGGCGACTTATTATATGGAAAAGTAATGGCCTGTATTTTATCATCATTGACCTTTATTTTCCATTTATTAAAATATTTTTCGCTTGAGTTTAAGCTCTCTTGCATTTTCCTAACTAATGAATTAGATACCTTACCGCTGCAAATGAAAGCACTATCGTCTGCATAAAATGCTGCTTCCTGATCCCTGCGTAGAGTGATATCTAACGTGTATAACGAATAAAGCGTAGGTGACAAAACGGAACCTTGCGGTAGACCTGCGAGTATGTGTTTTTCATCTGAAAAACACATGGTCTAAAAAGCTTTGTATGATTTTTTGTAAATATAAAGGAAAACTAAAAGAGTTAAGTTTATACAATAGGCCATTATGCCATACTGTATCGAAAGGCTTTTCAATGTCAAGAAATATAATACCTGTACTTTAACCACTCGTTTGATTTGATGTACCGTAGAGTGCTCTCTTCGGAATCCAAACTGCTGCTGATGTATAATGTTATTCTGTTCTGAGAACTCTACGATTCTTTTGTGGATTATTTTTTCAAAGACTTTATCCAACAAGCTCAAAATGCTTATTGGCCTATAGCTGGAAGGCAATTTAGGATCTTTTCCAGTTTTGAAAATAGGTATAACTCTGGCCTTTTTAAATATCATGGGGAAATGACCATTTCTCAAGCAGTAATTAAATAGTTTGCTCAAAGTTTCAAAAAAGTAATCGGGCATATTTTTTAAAATAATGCTGTTAATTCCGTCTAAACCTGGGGTTTTGTTATTTTTTAAACAAAAAACAAATGTCTTTACCTCTACTGCATCTGTGAATTCAAAATTGTCACTGTCAGCGAGATTTACATTGTTAAGTTCCTGCACATAATTTAGAACCACATTATCTAAAGGTGATGAATTGTTGTTGGTGATATTATTGTTGCATCTAAAAACTTCCGCAATGGCATTTGCTTTTGCTTCACCGGTACTTAAAAATTCCCCATTTATATTTAGATCGGGGATTGCAGAATTTCTACCTTTTAAAGCTTTTGTTAGTTTCCAAAACTTTTTAGAGCCGGAAGGCAGTTTGGAAATGAATTTAGCCCACGCTTCATTTCTATCCCTTTTCAAATGAAAATCAATTAATTGATTCAACTGTTTTAAAATGCTGATTAGTTGAGTTCTGTAAGTAGGATCTCTACATCTTTTAAGTTTACGGTTATACTTGTTCCTCTGAGTAATCAGCATTTTAGACGTATTTGAAATTTCCCTCTGCCAAGGATTTTTCTGGCCAATTGGAATCTTGGAAAAAGCTTCTTTAACTATACTAACTAATTTATTTAATGACGAATCTAGGTTTATATTGTTAAGCTCTATTTGTCCGATATTATGATTCTTAATTTCATTCTCGACCCAGTATTTAATTGCTGGCCAATCAGCCTGATTATACAACGGAACTGTAACAAAGTGATTTTGTGGTGTTCCAAAAATGTAACAAGATATTGGGGTGTGATCAGACTGTAAAATATTTGGATGTGACTGTAACTGCGAAAATGAAATGTTAGAGTTAGTAAGTAAAATATCAACCGTGGATGGTTGGACTGGAATTATATTTTGGCCGAATCTAGTATGTGTATCCGGATGATATACATAATAACTTGAACTTAAGTGATGTCTGTACAGTTCTTTGCCAGCTGAATTTTTTGAAATACAATTCCAACTCACATGTTGTGCATTCAAATCACCAAAAATAAAATAGTCACTAAACGAATTGGTAAGAAGTTCTAAGTCAGTTTTAAAATTAGAAGTGTAAACAGGATTATAAGCAGAGATAAAACTTACGGGACGTCCACTTATTTTAACTTCCACAGAGATATTTTCTATGGTTATTGTTTTAATCTTTGGTAACAACTTATGATCTATGTAATTTTTAACCGCTATAAGCACACCCCCACCATGTGTTTGACGGTCTTCTCTGTATATTTTGTAGCCTCCAAATTTTAACCTATGATACGGCTTCAGGAACGTTTCGTTAAGAAGTAAAATATCAATATTTTTCTCATGGAGAACTTTTTCGAGCTGTGCAGCTGCTGACTCAGTTGTTATGCCTTGAGCATTCCAGTGCATAACGTATACATTTTGACTACCCATGATTTTATATAGCATGCTTGAGCATCATGCCAAGCACTCTTAATTTGTCAAATTTATTTCGACATTTTTCTAGTGCATCCACAGCACTAAAGAAGATTTCTAACAGTCTCTCGTTAGATAAGTCATCATCGTTGTTGCTGTCGCGGGGTCTGTTTTTCGAAACCTCAGAGTACAAACTTTTCCTTTGGAAGGTGTGCTCTCGTGAATCAGTTGGTTGAATCTGACTTGACAGGTGTGGGAACTCAGTCTCATCATACACATGATTAATTCTCGACTTGTTGAAATTAGGTCTAGACTTAGAAGTTAATCGTAGGCGCATTTCTAAATAATCTTTACGGCAAGGGCATTTAGGATCGTCGGACCTGTGATTCGAGTTTCTTAAGTTCTTTTGGCTACAGTTGTGGCATTTATAAACAACATTACTCCCTTGAGTGTTTTTGGCCAATACACACTCAGTCTGGTCGTGATTGCCAGCACAAACTGCGCAGACAATAATTCTATTGCAGTTTTTAGCTCCATGTCCGTACATAGAGCACTTCGTACATTGCGTAGGCCCTTTATTCCCTTTAAGAGGTCTTCTCCATTAAACAGCAATATTGCAAAAGTACTTTATTTTCATATCATTTTTTGACACTTCTTGTTTGTTAAACTCAATCAAGTATATAGCGTCATCACCTGTAGTCCTTTTGGTTACTATTTCTTTGACACTTACTGGGTTTATGTTGTGCATTTTAACAAATTCCTCCTTTAAAAGCTTTGCGTCTGTTCTTGGCAAACCAAATAACACTAACTTAAAGTGCTTTACGTCTTTAACTTCGTGTGTATAAAACTGTACTTCAGTTCACTCAGCTTTTTTAACGCAGCTTCATACAGGACCATTGTATTGCATGTAACCTTAGTTCGAATTGTTATTCTCTTGAAGAAGTACTCCTCACCAAGTATTTCCCAAACTTTTGAGAAACTGTGACACGAGTCTACCACTATTGGTGGAACCCTTTCTTTGACTGCTCTTGCCTCTTCTTCTTCTTCATTTGCTAGCAAATGAAACCTGTTACTAGAGCCAGGATCAATCCTTATCGTCTTAAATTTTGGACTATTCCCAAAGTAACCTCGCTTCTGGCTAGCCATATTGGAAGCGATTTAAAGGACATTAATCAGTTTTTTAAGAGAAAATAATATCTTTTTTATTGTCAAAATCCATATAAAAAAAATTGAAAAAATTTTTTGCTGAAATTTCCTCTATCTTACGCTATCACCTTGTTAAATATGCCTTGGTTGATTAGTAAAAAGCAGTAGAGCAGCGTTGTCAACTTTGAAATTTAAAACGCACCAAAGTGGAGAAAAAAACGCACCATTTACGAGAAAACGCACCAAGTTTTACAATTTCTTTTTTATTTAAAATCTTGAATGAATTAATTTTCCAAAAAAAGTATAATATTTTTGTTTTAAAAATATAACAATAAAACAGTCTTAAAGTTAAAGGTTAAAAAAAAAAACAAAATTAAATCATAAAATTTACAAAAATAAAAAAAAAAAACTAAACAAATATGTTTGTATTCAGTTGTACTAGATAATACTTTTTTTTATTTCATACATATATTGCATACACAAATTTTTAAATAGAAATCAGGGATCATTCACAATATACATAGTTTAACAAAAAACTTAACAATAACATTTAACTTCAGTCCGAAGTTCTAATGTTGAATCAATATTTTTCCATTGCATAAGGTAAACCATTCGCCATCCGTTTTCAATACTAGAAAATATTTCGATATCGGATGCAAATTGTTCTGCTAATGGCATGATATCATTTTTGCAATGAGATAAAACATTTTTTACGTTTAAAACGTTAATTATTTGTAAAATTTCAACATTAGAAGGCAGTCTCGCCCGAATCATTTCAACTAATTTTTTGGTGAATTTACAACAAGTTTTTGATATATCTTTCTTTGCTTCATTGCTTATTTTCTTAAATGCGCAAGCTTCTTTAAACTTAAAACCCAAATAACAAATATTAAACGATGTATTGACATCACCTGTTAAAAAATTCGAATTCAATGTCAGGCTCAGTGGGTTTGGATATCAAAATTGTGCAAATCTTCAAATAATTTAGTCTGGTCGTCATTTTTTGATTCAAATGCGAGATTAACACGTTACACCTCTTTTAAAATATCGGATAAATATACTAAGTAAACATAATTAATATCATCATTGTATATATTTTTAAGTTGGTTAGATAAAAAATATTTTTTTTTTTTTTTTTTTTTTTTTTATAAAAGTCTTTATTTACAAGTTTAAAATATAAAAGGTACAGAGGTATGAGATTTTACTATAAGTACTACAACAATAAGAGTCTTATAATTAAATTTACAAAACTAATAACAATAAATATACATCCTTAAGGAAAATAGCTCAAAAAACCTTTTTGATCTCTATGGAAGTTATAAAGAAATTTGTTTGGATAATCACTAATACATTCATTCTTAACGAACGAATCTTAGTGATTACCTTGTAAATTCCTTATTGATTCAAAGTTTGACAGTCTGCATTTTTCATTAAATGTCAGTGTCAGTTCTCTAGTGAAATCGTTTATCATCTTGTGTCCAAAGTTACTGTGAAGTAAATTTGTCGGATACCTACGGGGAAGATTATGAATTATTTTCAAATTCTTGTTTTGTATAATCTGAAGCTTTTTGGTATGAGTTTTCGTAGTTTTATGAAACCATACTTGACAGCTGTAACTCATAATTGGTCGAATGCACATTTTATATAACAATATTTTGTTTTTCATATTCAATTTAGATCTTCTGTTGAGTATGGGAAACAATGCCCGACCACACTTTATAGCTTTTTCACAAATTTGGTTGACATGTTGCTTAAATGTTAGTTTTTTATCCATTATAATACCCAAATACTTGATTTCTGACTTTATAGGTATAACATTCCCACGGCACAACATAGATTGAGAAGGTATGCGTTTTGGCGACTTATTATATGGAAAAATAATGGCCTGTGTTTTATCATCATTGACCTTTATTTTCCATTTATTAAAATATTTTTGGCTTGAATTTAAGCTCTCTTGCATTTTCCTAACTAATGAATTAGATACCTTACCGCTGCAAATGAAAGCACTATCGTCTGCATAAAATGCTGCTTCCTGATTCCTGCGTAGAGTGATATCTGACGTATATAACGAATAAAGCGTAGGTGACAAAACGGAACCTTGCGGTAGACCTGCGAGTATATGTTTTTCATCTGATGAGATGCGCTCCACGAAAACTACAAATGAACGTTGGTCTAAAAAGCTTTGTATGATTTTTTGTAAATATAAAGGAAAACTAAAAGAGTTAAGTTTATACAATAGGCCATTATGCCATACTGTATCGAAAGCCTTTTCAATGTCAAGAAATATAATACCTGTACTTCTACGATTTCTTTTATTATTCTCAATAATATTAACCACTCGTTTGATTTGATGTACCGTAGAGTGCTCTCTTCGGAATCCAAACTGCTGCTGATGTATAATGTTATTCTGTTCTGAGAACTCTACGATTCTTTTGTGGATTACTTTTTCAAAGACTTTATCCAACAAGCTCAAAATGCTTATTGGTCTATAGCTGGAAGGCAATTTAGGATCTTTTCCAGTTTTGAAAATAGGTATAACTCTGGCCTTTTTAAATATCATGGGGAAATGACCATTTCTCAAGCAGTAATTAAATAGTTTGCTCAAAGTTTCAAAAAAGTAATCGGGCATATTTTTTAAAATAATGCTGTTAATTCCGTCTAAACCTGGGGCTTTGTTATTTTTTAAACAAAAAACAAATGTCTTTACCTCTACTGCATCTGTGAATTCAAAATTGTCACTGTCAGCGAGATTTACATTGTTAAGTTCCTGCACATAATTTAGAACCACATTATCTAAAGGTGATGAATTGTTGTTGGTGATATTATTGTTGCATCTAAAAACTTCCGCAATGGCATTTGCTTTTGCTTCACCGGTACTTAAAAATTCCCCATTTATATTTAGATCGGGGATTGCAGAATTTCTACCTTTTAAAGCTTTTGTTAGTTTCCAAAACTTTTTAGAGCCGGAAGGCAGTTTGGAAATGAATTTAGCCCACGCTTCATTTCTATCCCTTTTCAAATGAAAATCAATTAATTGATTCAACTGTTTTAAAATGCTGATTAGTTGAGTTCTGTAAGTAGGATCTCTACATCTTTTAAGTTTACGGTTATACTTGTTCCTCTGAGTAATCAGCATTTTAGACGTATTTGAAATTTCCCTCTGCCAAGGATTTTTCTGGCCAATTGGAATCTTGGAAAAGGCTTCTTTAACTATACTAACTAATTTATTTAATGACGAATCTAGGTTTATATTGTTAAGCTCTATTTGTCCGATATTATGATTCTTAATTTCATTCTCGACCCAGTATTTAATTGCTGGCCAATCAGCCTGATTATACAACGGAACTGTAACAAAGTGATTTTGTGGTGTTCCAAAAATGTAACAAGATATTGGGGTGTGATCAGACTGTAAAATATTTGGATGTGACTGTAACTGCGAAAATGAAATGTTAGAGTTAGTAAGTAAAATATCAACCGTGGATGGTTGGACTGGAATTATATTTTGGCCGAATCTAGTATGTGTATCCGGATGATATACATAATAACTTGAACTTAAGTGATGTCTGTACAGTTCTTTGCCAGCTGAATTGTTTGAAATACAATTCCAACTCACATGTTGTGCATTCAAATCACCAAAAATAAAATAGTCACTAAACGAATTGGTAAGAAGTTCTAAGTCAGTTTTAAAATTAGAAGTGTAAACAGGATTATAAGCAGAGATAAAACTTACGGGACGTCCACTTATTTTAACTTCCACAGAGATATTTTCTATGGTTATTGTTTTAATCTTTGGTAACAACTTATGATCTATGTAATTTTTAACCGCTATAAGCACACCCCCACCATGTGTTTGACGGTCTTCTCTGTATATTTTGTAGCCTCCAAATTTTAACCTATGATACGGCTTCAGGAACGTTTCGTTAAGAAGTAAAATATCAATATTTTTCTCATGGAGAACTTTTTCGAGCTGTGCAGCTGCTGACTCAGTTGTTATGCCTTGAGCATTCCAGTGCATAACGTATACATTTTGACTACCCATGATTTTATATAGCATGCTTGAGCATCATGCCAAGCACTCTTAATTTGTCAAATTTATTTCGACATTTTTCTAGTGCATCCACAGCACTAAAGAAGATTTCTAACAGTCTCTCGTTAGATAAGTCATCATCGTTGTTGCTGTCGCGGGGTCTGTTTTTCGAAACCTCAGAGTACAAACTTTTCCTTTGGAGGGTGTGCTCTCGTGAATCAGTTGGCTGACTCTGACTTGACAGGTGTGGGAACTCAGTCTCATCATACACATGATTAATTCTCGACTTGTTGAAATTAGGTCTAGACTTAGAAGTTAATCGTAGGCGCATTTCTAAATAATCTTTACGGCAAGGGCATTTAGGATCGTCGGACCTGTGATTCGAGTTTCTTAAGTTCTTTTGGCTACAGTTGTGGCATTTATAAACGACATTACTCCCTTGAGTGTTTTTGGCCAATACACACTCAGTCTGGTCGTGATTGCCAGCACAAACTGCGCAGACGATAACTCTATTGCAGTTTTTAGCTCCATGTCCGTACATAGAGCACTTCGTACATTGCGTAGGCCCTTTATTCCCTTTAAGAGGTCTTCTCCAGTAAACAGCAATATTGCAAAAGTACTTTATTTTCATAATATCATTTTTTGACACTTCTTGTTTGTTAAACTCAATCAAGTATATAGCGTCATCAGCTGTAGTCCTTTTGGTTACGATTTCTTTGACACTTACTGGGTTTATGTTGTGCATTTTAATCAATTCCTCCTTTAAAAGTTTTGCGTCTGTTCTTGGCAAACCAAATAACACTAACTTAAAGTGCTTTACATCTTTAACTTCGTGTGTATAAAAACTGTACTTCAGTTCACTCAGCTTTTTTGACGCAGCTTCATACAGGACCATTGTATTGCATGTAACCTTAGTTCCAATTGTCATTCTCTTGAAGAAGTACTCCTCACCAAGTATTTCCCAAACTTTTGAGAAACTGTGACACGAGTCTACCACTATTGGTGGAACCCTTTCTTTGACGGCTCTTGCCTCTTCTTCTTCATTTGCTAGCAAATGAAACCTGTTACTAGGGCCAGGATCAATCCTTATCGTCTTAAATTTGGGACTATTCCCAAAGTATTCTCGCTTCTGGCTAGCCATATTGGAAGCGATTTAAAGGAAAAATTAAATTTTAAAGAAAAATCACACACGAGCAAAAAATAACACGTTGTTTACAACTCAAGGCAATGTTGCCAGATGAGATAAAAAATATTGTTGAGATGTTGGAAATGGAAATGTTGCGTTTTTAATTTAAGCCATATTTTTTAAATTCCTTTGACTTTTCTATTAAAAGCCAACGAGTGTCTGCAATCAATGGAACTCTTTATCAGTATTATCAGGATACTCAGTATCAGTATTTATTAATTGACATATTTGTTCGCAGGTCTTTTGCCTAACAGCTGAATGGGAAAACCAATGTGCTTTGTAGGGATAGCAAATTCCTTACAGTGAAATGTTTCTTTTTTTTAACATAACACAAATTAATATAACAACAAAACCGTTTTACTTTGTGCATATGATTTGGTATGTCTTAAACATCATTACTAGTTGTTCTTATTATGGTCTGTAAAAATGACTATGAATATTTTTCACTGTTGGTGCCACCAAAAATTAAAAAAAAGCACCAAAATTTAAAAAAAGCGTACCACGCACCAACTCGTGAAATTTTCGCACAAAAAAAATGAAAAAGCACCCAAAATGGTGCGAAACGCACCAAGTTGACAACGCTGCAGTAGAGTGAGCAGTACAGAGATATGCTTATTAGTCCAAAGAGTTAATAACTTCGAGAGAGATGCAAAATCACACGTACACAAATGTTTGCCTCATTTTTGTACCATGCCCATAACGTGATGGTAGCTTTCAAGGCATATTAAACAAGGTGAGGGAGAGGAAATTTGAGCAAAAATTTTTTAAATTTTTTTTATATGGATTTTGACAGTAAAATAGATATTATTCTCTCTTAAAAAACCTGATTAATGTCAAACTCCACATAAAAAAATGAAAAAATGTCTCTTTAATATTGTGCAGTCACCTGTTTAAATATGCCTTGGTAGCTCTGTTCTACGCATTGAGAAAAAATTTATAATCAGTGACACTCAAAAGATTGCTCAATTGATGGTCACTGTATTTGTAGGGTTGTTTATTGTGCCATTGTTGTTATTGTTGCCACATTGCGATTACCTAGTTTTCAATTCGCCTTGATTTAGCCTGTTGACAATTCTTAGCCGAAGACAAGTCGGCGGGCGGCTTAGGATAAGAAAACAGGCTAAGCCGCGGCTGTCAGCCGATCGGCTTGACTAAAATATTAGTATTACCTGAAAATAATTTCTTAAAATGGTTATTAAATTGTATGGCAGTTCTATATTGTTGTCAAAAAGAGTAAACATCAATACACGCTCATACGTACGTTTTGTTTAATAGTTCAAATACAAAGTATAGTTCAAAAATTCAACTAGGTAGACATACAAATTTGAACTAGTTCATTTAGTTCAATTGATAGAATAGTTCAATTGAACTAGTTCGTTCGTGAACTACCCAAGTCTAGTATTACCCATACGCAGGCGTAGGAGAAATTATTTTTTTAAGCACAGAAAAATATTTTTTTGAAATGCCCCGATCACAAGAATATCAAAAAATTAAAGATAGTGGCAATTGCATTATTGTAGATGTCGTCAGCGAGAGTTATTCATCTGAAAGCGATTCAGGAAGTGCTGGTGATTCGTATAGTAATGAAAGTGATATGGCTAACTGGGAAGAGTTCGTCTTGGAGGATGGCTCACTCTTTTATGTGGAGTATATGCCTAAAGATTCCAATAAACTTCAGGTGGAAGGAAAGGTTGAATTTTTGCGAAATTCCTCAAGAATGGCTAAAAAATCTGCTAGAAGACAACAAACTGTTATTAAAAACTGTGAACCGGTTGAGAGAGAAAAAAATAAAGGTAATCAATTTATATTTGCCAACATTGCTACATCTGAAGAAGCAAGCAAGACATTAGAGTTGGTTATAACAGCAGCTGATCGGTATCGTTTCGGCAGACGTTCTACGGCTGTTGAATCAATTTTAGGGTTTCATGTCGTACCTTTCGCTGATCAACCAGAATGTTTAATGGTGGATAATTTTGTACACGATATGCCTGCTCTTTTTCAACAAGGCAATCTTAAACCAGTGTCTAAAGGGGACTGGTTTAAAATTTTGGATGACATTGAAATAAGGGCCAGCAATATCGACGATTTGCTGTTGCAGTTTGTTGAACCTACCAAGGTGTGCTTGAAGTTTCAAGGCCCTCTTAAAACTGAAAGTAATACCGATAATCCAACAGGGAGTAGTAGCGTCTACAATGATGTTAAAAAAATCGAAAATTTTAAACAGTTTTCGGAAATATTTGAAAAGTTGCAAAATCATAATGAAAACTTCTCAGCACATCCGGAATTGGGTATTAGTTTTGGTCTTTTAATATTGCCACCAGAATGTTATCAGAATGATGAACACAAAAACTCCTTGTATTTTTTCCCCGAAGATCCTTTGAACAACTTCTTATACAAGGCTCGTGGAAGTTTTTTAACTTTGAATGCGGTTCTTACTGAAGAACTAAAAACAAAACCCTCTGCTTCCAAATTGGACTTTGCAAATGTGCAATATTATGTGTATTATCGAAACTTGAATGGATTTCTAGTACTTTTTTCTTATCCCTGCTCCATCGTCAACTTATCTGAAGGTAATTTAAGAGCTGACGAGTTATTGACCTACATAAAATTTATGTTTCCAAACATGAGTCTAGCTAATTTTAAAGAAACAGTTTTCAGGCAGTTAATGCTGAATTTCTGTGAGATACAACGTGTACGTTTGCTGGCAAATTCAGAAAAGAAAGGGAATATTACTCCATTAGAAGATGTTCTTAAAGAATCGCGACATCTACCTCTACCAAAAGAAGCTCAGCTGCGTATTTTCGATGCTTTAAGCGAAATGGAGGCCATGGACTATCGCAATTGGAATGATGAACCGTTGCATACGCATCGAGAATTTTTTATTTATGGCAGTATTCTATACTATAATAACCTTATGTTGGCTTCCCAAATGCCTTTGGATATGCGCTACTACATAGAAGTTTTTTTGAGATGTCGTGGTATTTTTGATTTTGTTATTAAACACAGTACCAAGGAATTGTATGTTTGGGAAGAAATTATATTACCAGAGAGTCCTGATAGGTACTTTTTGGCTGTTTGTGGACGCGGTCATCTGTTACTGCCGGTAGTTTTAAAAATCTTCATCGCACGCGATTTAGAAGAGGAAGAAAAGGTAATACCCTCTGTTTTTTACATAGAGGAGATACAAGAAACGCTAGATCATTTGGTTCAGTGTGGCATAGAGTCATTAGCTATGTTTTGGTCAGTCTCAAATAAACGACCCGAAATTCTAGAAAATTCTATAATGGAAGAAGCTTTTACTGTGGGAAAAGAAAAAAAATCAGATACCGCAACATTAAAGCAAAAATTACAAGGTACGAGTCAGACGGGAACTTCAAAAGATTTTAACTCGAGTAGCAGTTTTTATATGCAACGTAGTATTTCTTATGAAGACGATAATCAACCTTGTTCATCCTTAGGCGGCTCATCAGTGCACAGTTTAACACCCAGTGAAGACGATTCGAGTAAAAAACGTCTTATTTCCTCCGCCAACAACGAAGCAAGCGATGACAGCGGTTCGGATTGGGAAAATTTCATGGAGGAAAATCTTTTACACTGTCGCGCTTTAGACGTTCAACTACAGACCCAGGTCACTGAATCTTTGTGGAAGGAAATTAGTAATGTTGTGCCTGTTAAAATATCAGCTGGGTGGAAAAATAATATTTTCTATTATATTTACGTGGATAGCACAAATAATTCGGTATTTTGTCCTTTAAAATCAGGAAAGGAAACGTTCCCTTATACCTCCGAAATGTACATGGCTTTTCATACCATACATCAAATTTTGCAGAAAACTAAGTGTTTAAAACGTGATACAAACAGGCAATTAAGTGGCACAGATTTAATAGCCGTGAAGGAACATGGCATGACTATTCGCGTACGTGATCTGAGGTCAGCAATGGATAGTAAACATACATATTTTACCGCCGTAGGTCGTTTATTTCTATCACCTTCCAAGGAAATTTATATATGTCATCGTCCAGATATTCCTCAGAACATGGTAGAATTGGCTTTTAGATTGTCATTCTTTTCTTTGGGTTAAAATGTTTATATTTACCCAATAAGCCAATCAATTTGTATTCAGTTAAAAAGAATCCTGAATTCAAGTGGGTCAACATTGCAGTGTCAATGCTATTCAAGCCCATTCAGTTCAATTCAATATGAATATTTACAATAATGAATATTTACTTCTTAACAAAACTGTTCTTAAAACAAATTACTAAACAGTAAGCATTGAGAGAAAGTGTAATAACATTAATATAACTCGTATGTACTCAGTTTTGCCTCAACTAAATAAATAGAAAATTTCAAATTTACCGTTATTTTAAATTCATTTTTGATTTGGTTGCTTTAATTTTGAATTTTATACACCTTAGTTTTATATTGTAATTTTTTAATTTAAAACTTAAAGTTAATATTTTTAAAACAATGAAGAAAGTATGGCGAACCATGATTGTAAGTATGACAATGAAAGGCTCTATCACGTATAATAGCTAATGTAAGCCAATCAGTGATTACGTTAAAACGTTAAAAGATGATGTCAGATGAGTCCAAATTAAATCGATATCAGTCTGATGGTTAACAGTATTACTGTCGCCGACAGCAGGTGATCACCATATTAACCAAATTGTTATAGAGTGGGGTAGTTTACCATGCTGGCATGTTGGTCCATTGCGAAAAATGTATGGCATCATGAGAAAGCAAGTTTAATTAAACATATTGCAGACCCATCTTCCCGAATTTTAAAATACGGGCGCAGATTCTAAGGAAGAACTTGTGTTTCAACAGATTAGAGACCCAAAACACACCCAAAAAATTATTGAGGAATGTCTGATTTCGAAAAATTTTGATTTGATGCTGTGGCCTCCGCAAAGTACCAACCTCCATCCAGTTGAGAATTTGTGGTCAATTATAAAAAAAAAAAACGATAGGGATAATATCTAAGAGCTCCACGTAATCGAGTTGTGGCAACGTGTGCAGCTGGAGTGTCAGAAAACCCCACATGAAATTATACAAAAATTGGTTTACAGTTTGCCCAAAAAAATAGTGTATTACAAAATAAATGATTTCGAACCAAGTACATAAGAACTTATTTATTTTGATTTTTCTTTAAATAGGCATGTAGTTTTTTGATTTGTTTTTACGACATTAGCTCTGTTTAGTAACTGAAAGTTAGTGCTAATTGTTACTAATTGTTACTGGAAAAGTGTTCATTAACTTGAAAAACTAGCAAAGAGAGAATAAAAGTATGATAGAAAAAAAAATTACTTGCAAGTTTTTGCTAGTAATAAAATTTTTACTAGCAAGAATTTGTCAATCAGCTGTTCGGGATTTTGTGTTCAAAATATATTTTTTAGAAAAATTGTATGAAAAATAATTTTTGCAATATTAAGGAAAATATCAGTATTTAGTAGTTAAAATAGTATAAAAGTTAAATACAGTTTGTAAAAAAAATCTTTGCACATAGAGAAAAATAAAAAAACTTCAATGTATGCATTTGTTGGCTTCGAGAAACAAAGTTAAATGAAACGCAACTTTTAAGAGCGACAAATTGAACAATCTTTATTTTATTTATTTATTTTAGAACACAATTTAAATTTTATTATTTTTAATTTTTATTTAAACAGTTATCCGTATTTGTACGCTTTAAAACAATTTGTTTTTCACTCGCCCGTTTCTCTTATTAAAAAAGCCCTTAATAATGCAAGAAATTCCTTTATAAAGCAAATGAAAAGAATTTTAAAAACCGCTATTAAGCAATTGGGCAACGAGAAAGAGGAGCAAAGCAAGCATACATACATGTAAATATGTACGAATATATATTATTCATATTTGTGTGTATGTTTGCTTTGAGTGAAAACAAGAAATTATTAAGTAAACATAAGTAAATAGAAACAGTAAAGATTTTTTAAAAACATTAGGGTGGCGGCGGTAACATTCCCCCCTTCGTAAGCGAATTATGGGGCCATGAGCTTGCAATCCTATCTATTACCGACGTCTAGAACAGCTACCTTAGTCACGGGCCTATCCAATGTGCTTGTACTGGTTTTGACTTTAACCCGCCGAACTTGGCCATCATTAGCAGTAGTTGTCTCGATAATGACACCCTTGGGCCAACAATTTCTGGGAAGTGTATCGTCCACAATAACGACTATATCACCAACGGATGGGGGTTTCACCTTCTCGAACCACTTGCTACGGCCGACTAACATTGGACCGTACTCACGAACCCATCTGCTCCAGAAGTGATTGGCAAATTTTTGCGTCTGGTGCCATCGCTGACGGAGATCATAATTGGTTTCACATAGGGGCTTGTGCCCATCAGCAGAGCCAAGTAGAAGATGATTTGGTGTTAATGCATCGTCTTCAGTTGAATCGAGAGCTACAAATGTTAAAGGACGGGAATTTATCATGAACTCGATTTCACACAAGGTGCTTCTCAAGGTCTCGTCATTAAATTTGAAAGCAGGACACATGGCGTAGAGGATTGTTTTCACTGTACGTACTAGCCTTTCCCAAGCACCACCCATATGTGGGGCCGCAGGTGGATTGAACCTCCATTTGATTTCGTGATGTTTTATGAAGACTTGATGTAAGTCGATGTTTTGCTTTTCCTCTCGTAGGACCCTTTCGACTGATTTGAAGTTAGTACCGTTGTCGGTGTATATCTCCTTCGGGGAACCACGTCGACTTATAAAATTTTGAATGCACATGATACACGAGCTGGTATCTAGGCTGTGGGCGACTTCAATATGTATAGCGCGAACTGTCAAACATGTAAAAACAACGCCCCATCTTTTTTCACTACGTCTCCCTACTGCTACTTGTAAAGGGCCAAAAAAGTCGATACCGACATAAGTAAATGGACGCTCAAAGGAACCCAATCTTGCTGCAGGCAGAGATGCCATTAATGGAGGATGTGGAACTGCTGACTCGTTCTTACAGCGTTGACATTTTCTTCGCATACTTTTATAAAGTGCTCTTAGCTTTGGGATGTAAAATCGTGACTTTATTTTGGACATTGTAGCTTCATGAAGACAATGATGATAATCTTCATGGTAACTTCGGACCAACAAAAAGGTTATGTAGTGACCATGAGGCAAAATTATGGCGTTGTTGCAATTCAGGGACTCGACTCTACCATAGGCACGTATTACTCCGTCTTCATCGAGAAAAATATTAAGCTGCTTAAGTTTACTTCCGGCAGGCAGCTTCTTACTATTTTTAAGGCACCATATTTCTTCGTCAAATTCGCTGGCTTGGGCATATTTAAACAAAATGTTCTTAGCCCTTTGTATGTACTCAAAACACATGAGCTGCGGCTTTTCACCTCGAATTCTGGACTTCAATTTTTCAATGTAAAGGACGAAGTGAGAAAGAGCCAAGTATAGTCGTTTCCAGGACGAAAAATATTTGGTATTGATTGTGAAACCACTAGCCTTATCGATAATAAGAAGATGATTTCGTATTTCTTCATTATTGACGACGTTGAGTTCTGGACATTTGGGCCATGTATGTTTCTCGTCTTTCAGAAATGCAGGACCATTGAGCCATATACCGTCGTCTGAACTATGAATTTTCGTTGCACGGTCTGCAGGGTTTAATTTGGACGCTACCCAATTCCATTGCGTCACGTTGGTAGTTTCTAAGATTTCGCCAACTCTGTACATGACGAACGCCTTAAAATTTTTGGGATCCATGGAGAGCCACTTTAGAACGGTTTTCGAATCGGACCAAAAGAAGCTCTCTTCACAGCTGAGACGCGTGGTGCTTCGAATTTTTGACGCTAGCCTTGAACCAATTAAAGCAGCTTGAAGCTCTAGTCTTGGTATGGATATTGGTTTTAGCGGAGTCACCTTCGATTTAGCAGCTACGATTCGCACATCGACATCGTCATTGCACTGGATTCTGAAGTAGCTTACTGCAGCATATGCATTTTCACCAGCATCGACAAACGTATGCAGCTGGACCTTGGTCGTTATTTTTAGGAGCCTCGAGTAGCACCGAGGGATGAATATAGATGATATCCTAGTCAGATTAGATAACCATGAGGACCATTTCAATAAAAGTTCTTCGGATAAGTCGTCGTCCCATTTTATTCCTGAGCGCCAAATATCTTGTAGGAGCATCTTGAGTCCAATCGTATAATGGGCTACGAATCCCAAAGGATCGAAAATTGACATTAGGACTTGCAGAACTTCCCTCTTAGTAGGGACCACATGTGGCTGAAATACATCCCTTCGGAGCCTCGAGAATCTAGAATTATATTGGAAAACGTCATTATTTGATTCCCAATACATACCAAGTATTTTTTCTATAGCCTTGAATGAGGTTTGCGTTGTTGAGCCATCATCGCTTAAATGTTTTCGTACGCTTTCAGAGTTTGTTACCCAGTTCCTCATATGGAATCCACCAGATGCATGTATTGTGCGTACTTGGACCGCTAGTTCCATCGCCTCTTCCTCGGTATCCACACTGTCAATAAAATCGTCCATATAGTGGTATTGTTGAATTGCTTTAACGGCTCGTGGGTACTGGTCACGAAATTCATCTGCATTCTTATTCCGAATGTAATGGGCTATAAAGGGTGCGCAGCTTATACCAAATGTTAGGGCCTTCATTACGTACTCACAGCGCTTGTTGTTGTCGCCATTTTCGAACCACAAAAATCGTTGAGCATGCATATCGTCGTCTCTAACGTTAATACGATGAAACATTTCTGCAATATCGCCACATATAGCGATTTGACCCACACGAAATTCTATTAAAATGCTAAAAAGTGACGTAAGTTAATCAGGACCACAAATTATAAAGTCATTCAGGGACTTATTATGCGACTTCGCTGCTGCGTCCCAGACCAGACGAACTTTGCCAGGTTTATTTGGATTAAGAGCGACAAATATTGGCAGGTACCATGTATGTCCCTCATATGATGACCTTTCTGCTTCTTGCACCTTTCTCGCGTATCCTTTAGAAACTAGTTTGTCTATTTCCGCTTGCATAGTCTGCTGTAGTAGCGGGTCTTTGACAAACTTCTTTTGGAGACACTTTAGGCGATGGCTTGCTACTTGATAGCTCTCGGGCAGCATAGGGACATCATCTTTCCACAGTAGTCCAACTTCGTATTGCTGATTCTTCTTGATGGCTGTGGTTTCAAGTATCTTCAAAGCCCTGTTGTTTTCGGGCGACAAAATAGATTTCTCTTTCGGGGCATCTAGGTTAAAATATTCCTTGACTTCATCGTGCAGAACCCTATATCGTTTTTCGCATTCACAGGTATGGATGTTCAAGGACGAAGCCTGGCTTGAATCGGAGCCACTACCCTGAAGGGTCCACCCCAATCGAGTTTTTGTTGCAATGGGCTGATCTCGACCACCTTCCCTTATTTTCAATGGAACAGCAACTCTCCAGTTATTAAGACCAATTAGGACCATGGGTTTAGCGTTATTGTACGATTGAACCGGTAAACCTTTGAGATACGGATAGGCTTTCACGATGTCATCAAAATTAATTGACTGTATGGGCAGACCAAGATTGCTTACAGTACGAACATTATGAAGTGTAAATCTACTATCGCTGCTTGGACCAGATACCTCAATATTAATTTTGACGGAATTTTTTTCGGATCGTGTTGTATTACCGGTCCATCGTAGCTCCAGGGGTTCCTTCTCACCAGAGAGCCCCAATTTGTTAAAAAGACCTTGTTCCATTAAGGTCACTGATGATCCTTCGTCTAGAAAGGCAAACGTTTCTAAAGACCCACCATTGTAATGTAGTCGAATCGGGAGTATTCTGAAATACGGTTTATTATTGCGGTCGTTGTGAGCATTCACGCTTCCACTGGGAGCAGATATGGCCATTTGTGCTGTGTTTGGATGGGCCGACGTAATATATTTGTGCAACAAAGGATGGTGTTTTGCGTTACAATTTGCAATATCACACAATTTCTTCGAAAAACACTTGCGCCGATGAGCATTCAAACACTGGCGGCACAATTTATTTTCTTTCACCACATTCCACTTTGAATCTAAACTTAATGATTGGAACTCACCGCAATTTTGGACCTTGTGTTCCTCACTCTTACAATAAACGCAGAGTAAGTATCTGGTAGCAGGTTGTTCTGAATGAGTATTGACCGGAGCACTTCTCTTGGAGCCGACAGGAGACACAACTTGGCTAGCAGCAGCAGCTATATTATAGATCCAATCGCTGAAGGATTTCACCACTGGAACCTTGTCGTCCTTAGCATGCATCGCCCAATTGAGCTTGTGGTTGTTGGGCAACTTATCGACCAGCGTTTTTACCAACAACGGGTTGTTCAAATGGGCCACCAAATTACATGCCTCCATTGTTGAGCAAATATTCCGTATGGTTAGAGCATACTCGATGATGCTATCGAGCCTATCCTTTAGCGGTGGAATCTTGGTTGCCTTTTCAATCATGCTATCAAGAATGTGCTCTGGGCGACCAAAACACATCTCTAGAGTCTGGATGATTTCATTCACCATAGATGGGATGAGAAGTTTACTTTTCACCAGCTCCTTCGCTCGGCCCTTTAGGCACGACTGCAATCGCATTAGATTCTCACCGTCAGTATAACCAGCGATCTCAGTACTATTTTTGTAGTTGCTAATAAATAGGGGCCAGTCTTCGGGATTACCATCGAAATTCGGTAACTCCTTAGGTATTACCTGTCTGGCTGCGATTTGTGAGGCAGTTGGCTGAAAGGAACTTTGATTACAAAAGGAATTCAAATTTTGGGACACATCACCTTGGGATAGGATACTATATTTTTTCTCCAAATACTTCCGCTGCAATTCCTTTTCCTCTTCCAGCATCTGCAACTGTAATTGTGCGTGAGCTGACAAAGAACCACTCGACGTACTTGGGCCAGATTGACTATTTATATTTTGTCCACACTGTTCACCTGCAGCTGGTAGTATCTTGTCTTTAGCCACTACTGGATTACCTAGAGCATCTTTGTTGAAGTATTCATGCACTATTCTATGGACAACTTTGGGCTGATTAGGCGGATGCACGGTATTTTTCCCTTCCGATGCTCCGTGCGCACCTGGAAAGGATCTTAAAATATGGCTAGTTGGTGATGAGGCTGCCAGTAAATCTGCACTGAACTCCTCTGTAACATTAACAAGTGGCAGTGTATTCGTTCCTCTTGTTGAAGTTTGCGTGGGGACACTATTTTTTAACGCAACGGGCTGATCCTTACCGCAGGAGCAATTCCAGCTCACGTCGGCCACATCACTATTGACTCCAACACACTCGAAATGGAACCACTTGTCGCACGAGTCGCACTGCACCATACGATCGGTGTCTTTTAATTCGCACTTGTTGCAATTAAAATCTGTTTGAGCCATTTTCTTTTTATTTATTATAGACTCGATTTTAATTTATTTTATTTTTTAAGCGCACTAGTTGTTCTTTTATTTGAAAACTTTTAAAATTGTTTTAAAGAATTGTTGGCTTCGAGAAACAAAGTTAAATGAAACGCAACTTTTAAGAGCGACAAATTGAACAATCTTTATTTTATTTATTTATTTTAGAACACAATTTAAATTTTATTATTTTTAATTTTTATTTAAACAGTTATCCGTATTTGTACGCTTTAAAACAATTTGTTTTTCACTCGCCCGTTTCTCTTATTAAAAAAGCCCTTAATAATGCAAGAAATTCCTTTATAAAGCAAATGAAAAGAATTTTAAAAACCGCTATTAAGCAATTGGGCAACGAGAAAGAGGAGCAAAGCAAGCATACATACATGTAAATATGTACGAATATATATTATTCATATTTGTGTGTATGTTTGCTTTGAGTGAAAACAAGAAATTATTAAGTAAACATAAGTAAATAGAAACAGTAAAGATTTTTTAAAAACATTAGGGTGGCGGCGGTAACAGCATTGATTTCCTATGAAAATAAACATTTTTTTTATTTTTTTCGAACAGTATTTTATAAACATATGTTTTGCTAATATAATAAATAAAAAACTTTATAACAATGAAAAAATTCTAATGTACAATATTAAAAAATAAAAATAGTTCAATTTCTATACTGTAAAAAAAATGTTTGCACACTTGATGAAACATTAAGTCTGATGTAAATTTTTTGAAGTTTTGTTTCTAATATTTTGTTACGTCTTCGCATCGATTGAATTAGCTTCGGAATATCATATTCTAACGTTATTTTTTCCCACTCTTCTTTAATGAACTGTATCAAATCGTTTTTGTTCCTTGGCGATTTTTTTCCTACCTTTTTCTTTAGATGAACCCACAAATTTTCTATAGGGTTTATATCCGGACTTTGGGCAGGAGTATCAATAACTTTGGTACAGTTGTATAGTAACCAGGACCTACATACAGAAAGGGACCAATACTTGGACCCAAGTGAGCTGTATTGAAGCTGCCTGCTTAACCTAACCTTAACCTACATAAATAAAATTTATGCTTGGATCATTGTCTTGATAGTATTTGTATCTTAATTTATTCGGATAATCCGGGTCTATAAAACCAAATTTTTTAACGCGGCCGCCAGTTCATTTTTCAAAATATCAAGGTATACTTCTTTAGTCATTATTTCAACTAAAATCCTGATTACACCAACTCCTTTGCTGGATATACAGCCCATACCATTACGGACAGTTTTCAAAAATTTACTGTAGGAATAAGATTTTTATTCTCTAGTGCTGTTCGGGGCTTACGCCAAACTCTTTGCGGTCCATCATGATAATAAAGCATAATTTTTGTTTCATCGGAGAAAATAACATCGTCCCAGTACTCTGGAGAGAATGAAACGTGTTCGGTGGCAAATCTTAATCTCTTTTCAATATTTTGTGCGGAGAGCAGGGGTTTTTTCCTCGCCACTCTTGATGAGTATTTGTGCTTTTGAAGAACATTTCTGATGGTTGAATGGGAAACACGTAGCCCAAAGTCTTTTTCCACTTGAAGAGCTAAACTTCTCGTGCTGGATTGGGGGTTATCATAAACATTTCTAATTATTTTTTTTTTTTTCAATTCGCTGCGTCACCTTTTTCGGCCTGCCTGTGGATCCTTTTAAGTCTAGTCGTCCTTCTTTTTCAGCACGGAATATGATATTATACACAGTTCTGATTTTCAGGGAAAACATATCGGCGATTTCCTTGGCAGATTTGCCTTTGTAGCGATTGAAATAGACCAATTGTATAATATTTTTTGAAACTCGTTTTCCTGGCATTTTTTATATTCAAATATGCACTCACTTGTTACATTAAGAACGATCACTTTATTATTAAATCTTTGTTTACCTCTTTCACATTCCATTCCATTTATGAAAAAACCCATTTTCACAAAATTTTTGCAAAATAACGGCATTTTTGTTCTTTTTTAATTGTCTTCATTCAATATGCAAAGATTTTTTTTACAGTTTTAATACTGAGTAAACTTCTTTTTTTGGTGTTGTTGTAATGTGTATGTCTATTTGCAAAGTATTGGTACCTAATAGTCGCAAACAGGTACCGTAATGGGATGTGTGCAAACAAAAAACAGTATGTAAATGTTTTTGAATGAATATACATTTTACATGTTTTTTTTCTGTGCAAAGATATTTTTTACAAACAATTTTTTTGGTGTATTGTTGTTCTTGAATTTCGCGAGGGTATCAAACGATAAAATTTAGTTTTTCCATTTTAAATTTAGGTTTTCATTTTAGGTCTTTTTGTTTTTAATTAATAAATAGTAAACAAATCAGGGATGATACATTTATTGCACCGCAATTTTTTCGGTACAATTCTGATTTCAAAATCGATATTGTACAGTTTTTAAAATATTTTGAACAATACACATATTTGTGTTTTAGATTATTATTAATGTAAGATTTTTTAATTAAGAATGTTTGCTAGCAATGACTAACCAAAAATATTGACATCTAAAGCTTAAGGCATTGAAAGAGTTTACAAAAACTACCCAATATTTTAAAACAATAATTTTATTTAAATTATTGTGCTTTTATTTTTGTTTCTTGATTTATTTCTATGGATTCCTTGAGATTACTATTATCAGTTTGAACTTCATTAAAGCGACGTTTCAAGCTAACTACTAATGGCAGATTACTTTATATTTGCCCTTTACTTTTACAAAAGTACTATTTGATGGTCAAATCGGTACAAGTTTTAAGTCCATCCTGACGCCGCACAGTGGCTGAAAATCGTTTTTCGTTGGCCAAAATTCTGTAACTTTTGAACCGATCAAAATATTGAAATAATTTTTTTTAACGGATAGATATTTAGCTCAGCTTGATTCAGTTTTAATTACATTAAAATTGATTGAGGACTTTTTAAGGAATTCGAGGTCAAAGTTGAACATTTTAATTTTTTTAACTTTCAGAGTGAAATATGGGTTTATTCTGTGTGTAACATAGTAAAATATCCCTCTAAGATCCAAAAAAGTATATATATTCTTGATCAGTGATGAAATCTAAGACGATATAGCTATGCCCGTCTGTCCATACGTCCGTCTGTCCATCCGGCCGTCCGTCCATTCGCCTGTCTGTATGAACACGATTCAGTCTAAACGAAAAGAGCTAGACCCTTGAAATTTGGTACATATATATCTTGAAGGATAGGGCAGGCTAAGTTCGTAAATGGGCCAAATCGGAAGAGGGGGAAAAAATTCCCCTAAGAAGAACTAAATCAACCCCTGAGAAACTACACATTTTTACAAGTTTTTTTGTAAATTTGTTAAGCAAATGAAACATTTTTATGTCAAAGAAGGTTCAAGGTCTTTACCCTGGAGCTAGAAAATCATAAAAATTAATTTTTGGACCCCGCCCCCTTTTTGTGGGCGTTTATATAGCATATTATATGAAAAATAGTGTCAATAATTAAAAAATTGTATTACCTAAGCCTAGATTGCATAAAAAATTAATTTTTAAGCTTTCATGACGAATGGAAAATGTACTCGGATCTTCTGCGCTACCTTCACCTCACCCCCCCCCCCCCAAAAAAAAAGAATTTTTTTTTTTGGTTAAGCAACCAGAATATATAATTTTTATTCATTTGACTTAAATATTAATTGCAAATATTCCATATTTTGTTCTGTGCTATTTCTGTTCTTTAGTAGTTTTTTGGCTTCTTCATCTAAATCCCGATGGTCCACTTTCCATTGATTTTGAATACTGGATATGAACGGATCTGACGTTGCCAATAATATATTAAATAGATCTTCATTTGTTGAATTCCGTGAAATTTTCCTAGTATTGTGCTCTCTATAAAATATGTAATCCTTCTTCCTTTTTTCCTGAGCCTCCTCTGATAGATCTCCAAGTGGCACCAAATGATATTTAATGACATCTTCACCATGATAAAGGAACTGTTGCAGACATATTTCTCCATGGGTAGTTAGTTGTATATATTTTTCAGTTTCCTTAGCATAATCTCCAAATTTTCTACAGTCAATTTCTTCATTGCACGCAAGTACTTCTAATATTATTTTAAATCTGAAAATAAGGTTGAAATCCACTCATGTTATTTCAGATGCTGTTTCTGGATCTGAAAAGAATCTTCTTGCGGTATTGCCATCATTTGTATTGCCTGACCCTTGTTTTGGCTGATCTATAATCAGTCCACGTTTGCGATATTCATCTTGAACATGTTTCTTTTTTGAACTTCTTAACTCTTTGTTGGTCACGTTGTTTCTTATTGATCCTGAAGACCCGAAATCCAAATCATAACTGATTTTTAGTATGTGTTCCATAAGTCGTATTCTTGCGTGTAGTGGTGATAATCCAAATTCATATGCATCGGTATTATCTAATGATTTTCCTGGGACTTGGTTTAATTGGGTTGATGTTGCTTGGCATATAATGCAGCTGGATGCAGCCTTCGTGTTAGTCAAAGCCTGACCCACTTTTCCATCTATCATTGTCAGGACTAACTGGTAGCTTACTTCAATTTGCTGCCCCTCTAACTGTAATTGTAATGGCTGTAGTGCTGTAATTTGGGCCTTGATATCACTAATTTCTTTATTAATTACATCATTTGTTTCTTTTTTGAATTGAAATTTGATTGGCCTGCAGTATTTCGTAGAAGATGGTGTCTCATTTTTCCAAATATCCATTGTTTGCGTTGTACTAGTCGAAGGCTCTGAATCTTCCAAAATCTTTTTCAATCGCAATGGTATAAATGATACCATGAACATATCTGAGTCAGAAATATTTTCACATACAGCTTATTTATATTGTTTTTGTCCCGAAGAACCATCACATCCCCATTTACAAAAAAGAATTAACTTTGTGTTTCCGTATTTCTTCAACTCATTTCCTGTTATTGATTGCAGCAAGCGTGCGGCTGTGTGATCAAGTAGAGATTGTAGTTGTACCTCTGCCGAAATTGGTGTGATTGTAATAGTGTCCTTTGATGGCAAACAGTCCATTTTAGCAGCGGTTATGTGATGATATGCTGGATATATATTTGAGTCTTTTTCAATCGCACGCTGTCTGAGTTTAATATATTGCTGTTTTGTTAATTTCAAATCCAGAAATAATGCTAATGCCTCCTCATTTGTGTACTGTATTGCATCATTCGGAGTTGGTATACTTTTAAGAATCCGTTTTGTTCTCGGTGGACTAGCTTTAACAACTTTTTCAATGATATCCACTTTTGTAAATTGGTTCTGTGATCGTAATTGATGTAGGAAAGATTCTTTTATATTTGTAGAGCTTCCGCCTCTTGGATCTATCGCTGCAATTGTCCACTAATGATTTGCGTGGTCTTCCAGCCTTATCTTGCTTTGCTGTTTCTGCAGCGACAGTAAGTTGACCTTCTAACTACTTTGCACTTTTTATATAAAATTTTTGTTTCGTGCTTTGACGAAATTATATAATTGCTCTTGCATTTCGGTGCTACACGAATTTAAGTTTAATTTTATTTTAACGTAACTAAGAACATCTTCCTGATTTTTGTTTCTAAAATACACTTCGGCCAGTTCTTTATAACTGAAGCTCTCCATTTTCTTTTGAATATTTGTTATGTTTTATCCGTACACTTAAAGGATTAAGTTATTACTGAGTAATCCCTTAACGGATCCGTACTTTTATAAATTTTTAGATACATGTTCTTCACACACTGATCTTTAATTTCATAACAGGTAGCGCTTAAATTAAATTGAACAAAACTGCACTCATGCGTCAATATGGTGTTGTTTTTTAACTTTAGTGGTTTAATGTCGCAATTATTGTTATAAAATTGTTTTTGACTTTGTTTGACCCTAACATTTAATAACAGGTAAATTTAGAAAAAGATCATATGCTTCCTGTAGAGCCCATTGTGATAATTTTATTACTTATTATTTGCTGATCAAAACAAAGCCATAAAACCCTTTCGAAGGTATTATATTTATTTTTTTAGTTATACGTAGCCTAAACTAAAAAAAATAAACTTTTAGGCAAAAAAGTGAAAATTTAATACACCATTGTATATGAATTCTTTTCGAGTAATTTCATTAAAATGAAAAAAGTGTTCTATAGGCGGCTCGTGGCGGGTGCAAAAGTATATATAGCCTTAAAGAGGACACTTTCACCTTTCTCGTGGTTGTATACGTTTCTTGTTCCCTTTTGTTCCCTAGAAGTTCTATTCCACTAAAGTTTAAAAATGAGGAAAATATAGTAGTTTCATAAATATTTCATAACGCCCCTAATATTAAACGCTAGAGCTGTGTCTACTTACAACAACTAAAGACAATAATCCTACCAACATTATAAAAAAAAACCGCAGACCATTATCGATGATAGCTTGCGAGTAGTAACCGTTTAATTTTGATAAAAAACCAAAGAAAAACACCTTTTTCTGAAATTAAAAAAGTTGAGTTTGACAGCATGCCACGCCCACAATTATCAATATTTTAACATAATTTTTTGGCTACCTTAATTTGGATATATTAACTACAAAATGACGTAAAAATTTTAAAAATCGGTGACAAAAAAAAATTTACTTTTGGCCAACGAAAAACGATTTTCAGCCACTGTGCGCCGCCGAAGTCTACTTGCTAATTTTTGGTAGTGAAGTGTTCATTTACTTTTTCATATTTAGGAGAGTAATTATATAAATTTCTGTTTTACTCTCTAGTTGCTAGTTTCTGCTAGGAAAGTAACTAAACAGACCTATTGTTAACAACTGAATAATAAAAATTATTTAAATATTTAAATCGCTTTGATATTACTATTTTCACACTGCGTTTACAATTGACAATGCTGTTGACTATTAAAAAATATGTAGTTGTTGTTGTAACAGCTCTGCTGCTGTTGGAAGTTCTTTCCTGAAAATATTTAATTTATAGGTATACAGTGATGGACTTAAGTATAGGCACAAGCTGCAAAATGAGGCAAACTGTAATTTTTTTACATTTATTAGCATCAAATGTTTATATTTAGAACATAAAATGGCTCTAACAGAGCTTCATAAAAAAATAATCAAAAAAGTCGAACAGATTTCATTCGCTCATAGAATAATAACGAAAAAAAATAAAAAATCTTTATTTTTATGGGGCAAAAGTATAGGCACAGTCAATGTTAACGGAAATAAAATACCGATTTAAATTCGCCAATCTGTTAATACTTTTTTTGACAGACTGGAATGTACCGATATTGTTTTCAACTAATATCAGTTGGTAAATAGTTAGAAAAACTTGTCAAACTAAAAAATCCTTAGTCTTTTTCTAACAATGTGTCCCAAATTAAATGAAACTACAGAATCACAGTGAAAAGTAATTCTCCATCTGCATAACCAAGGCAAATCTATCGCTGAGATTGGCGAATTAACAGGTCGCAGCCGTTTTACCATTTTGACAATTATTAGTAATTTTAAAGGCAGAACTAACTTTAAAAGTGCTAAACGCTGTGATCGTCCAAGAAAATTAACTGAGAGAACGTGCCTAAATAACACCGAAGGTTAAATTTGATCCGAAAACAACATCTACACAGCTGGCAGTAGACGTGAAGGAAAATTTTGGTAAGGACATGTTCTCTAAAACTGTTCGGAGATTACTGCACAAATCAAGTGTCGGTAGACAAAAACCATTTATATCTGCAGTCAATAAGAAAATATGTATGGATTATGCAAAACTGTTTGTAAATCAACCATATATTTTCTGGGAACAGGTTCTCTTCTCAGACAATAGCAAATTTAATATTTTCAAGCCTGATAGACATTCTCGGGTATGGCAAAAGCCTAACATTGCATATGCTTATCTTACCCCAACAGTAAAGTATGGTGGCGAAAGAGTTATGGTCTGGGGCTACATGTCTCGTGTGGGTGTCGGAGAACTCGCCTTTGTTTATGAAATAATGGACAAGACTGTTTACCTAAATATTTTGAAGGAAAATGGTAAGAAAAGCGCAAATAAATTTTCAATTTTTTATTCCGGTGACTAAGAATGTACCTATACTTTTGTCCCCCGGAAAACCATGTTTTTTAAATCTTTTTCGTTATGATTCTACCAGCGAATGAAATCTAATCGAGTTGTTTGGTTATTTTTTATATGAAGCTCTGTTATAACCATTATATGTTCTTAAAATAAATATTTGATGTTTATAACTTGAAGCTGGAGAAATTGTGCCACCTCAGTCGGTCTTGGCCATAGGTCAATGGGGCGCAAATCCGTTGGCCTGTTAGGACAATTAAATAAATGCACTGTATAATGAGGGGTCTGCGAACAGGATGGGCAACGGTTCAAAGTGCCAGGAATTATTCGCTTCCGGTAGCAGTTAAGTATACTGCACCATCCTGCTCTTTATTGTGCCAGGGTTGGTATTGTTTTCCTGGGTAAGAGTGGTTCATGATCCGATATTGCAGGGGGGATGTTCATTGTGGACTTTATTGCATCTATACCCGTTCATGGAAGTAGTGACCGTCTGTTGATGGAAGAGTTATATGTATAGTTGTCAAGAATGCTTACAATTGTCTCCGTAGTGTAGGCGGCCAGACAATAATTATGACAATTCAATTGACAAAATGTGTATGTGTGTATGTATTGTTATTGTCAACATCATTGTCAAATGTAAACCCCGTCTACATTACCTGGAGTCCACACCTGATGAATTTATATCATGTCAAACTTAATATAAAACAACATTATTTTTTTTCGCAAATTTTTATTTATTGTATCTTCAATATAATTGAACTATCAATAATTACTCATATCTTAAGTCTAAAAATAAATATATACATGTTAAGTCCAACCAGTGTTGGACAAAAAAAAAATGTATGTTTCACGGTTACTGTAATTTGCGGGTTATTCCTCTGATGTACGGATGAGAGAAGCAGTGTCCCTCCTTCTTAGTCGAATGTAACCAGGTTCATTTAGTATGTTACGGGCCAGTGAATTAGGATGAGTTTCAAGCTTCTTTAAATGAATTATGGCAAGTTTCGCTATTTCTGCTTTAACTGTTGGCACGTTTAGATCTTTATGGATGTTCGAGTTTTTTATATACCAAGGAGCAGATGTAATTATACGAAGAATCTTGCTTTGGCGCCTTTGAATTTTTTCTACGTTGGTAGCTGAGGCAGTGCCCCATAATTGAATGCCATAACACCATATTGGTTTTAGAATTGACTTGTATAATAAAAGTTTGCAATCTAAAGCTAGAGTAGAATTTCTGGCAATAAGCCAGTTTAGTTGGACTGCTTTTAACTTCATTTGTGTTAACTTTGTTTCTATGTGCCGTTTCCACGTAAGGCGCCGGTCATGATGTATGCCGAGATATTTGACGTCTGAAAGCTGGGGTATCGTTTGGTTATTTATCCGAATAGGGGGTCAAGCTTCTCTACGCAGTGTGAAAGTTATGTGAGTACATTTTTGTTCATTCACTTTTATTCTCCATTTCTTCAACCATTTTTCTAAATTGGATATGTGGTCTTGTAAACATCGTGATGCTACTTCGGGTCTTTCGTGAATGCTCAAAAAAGCTGTGTCGTCAGGAAATGTCGATGTGTGAACTCGGTTACTAGTTGGCATGTCTGAAGTATACAATAAGTATAAAAAGGGCCCCAATATACTACCTTGGGGAACTCCGGCTTCGATTGGCTGGGGTGAGCTCAAAAAATCTCCTTCTTTCACAATAAATTTTCGTTCGGTTAAATAACTATCTAGCAGCTTATATAGGTTTACGGACAAATTCAGTTTTAGCTTATATATTAGGCCTTCATGCCATACCTTATCGAATGCTTGAGAAACGTCGATAAAATCACCAAATTCAAATCTTATCGGTATTGCAGCACTAGCCTCGACAATTGGCATCTCAACTATATCAGTCGATATTTTCGGGGTAAAAACCCTTTTCAAATGTCCAACAAATAAATTGCCCTTTTCGGAATCACTCCTTGCCCAGCCTCCAGATGTAGTTCGCAGGGGAGGCTTACGTAAGACAGGCCTTTTAAGAGTTCTACAAGCACGCCATAATGAATAATCTGATTAAGGAGTTGCGTCTAGGTCTCCCAAATAGTTTTTCAGGGATGCTACTCTTCTAGATTCCAGCATGTCTCTTATCCGCTTCGTGCATTCCTTAAGTCTGCTTTTGAGTTGAGGAGATCTCTGTAATTGCCATTTTCTACGAATTTTTCTTTTTTCAGCCAAGAGTCGTTTCATATCTGCAGAATAAATTAGATTGTATCTAGCTAATTGTCGGGTTTTTGTTGAATGTTGGACAGCTGATTTGAGGTTTTAGTCAAAATCAATAAGACTCTGCTCTACGTCTTTAGGTGTTCTTAGCGGGATGTTTTCCGAACAATGAGTACTAAGATACTTTCTATATTTCGACCAATTAATGCTTGTGCTAGTCGTTTCTGATATGATGTTTTGTTTGTCCCATATATAGACGATAGTGGGTGAATGATCTGAGGATAATTCAAGCGACGCTTCAGCATTTCTCTCGGAATACCCTTAAACACGCCAAAATCAATAACATCAGGTATTTTTTGTCGATCAGTAGGCCAATAGGTGGGTTGTCCACTCGATATAACATTCAGACGCATTTTTGAAATTGTGTCAAACAAAATACGATCTTTTGGAGTTTTAGGCGTGATCCCCAAAACATATGTTTAGCGTTGTAGTCGCCTGATGCTATGAAACAAGGACCTAGTGATTTGTAGAAGTCGCTATACTGACTTTCCGAAATTTGAAATCTAGGAGGTGAATAAATCGAAGAAATAACTAAGCTTTGATAAAATTCTTCAAGACAGATATTTGTTGCTTGAAAGTAATTCTCACAAAAATCACGCAGTAAATAATGTTTGATTCTGGCCTTAATAAGTATTGCCAAGCCTCCACATGCTCTTCCACGGGAGTCCTTAGTGTCATATAAAATATAGCCATTGATTTTAAAAAGGCTATTTGTTGTTAAGTGTGTCTCGGAAATCAGCATGACATCAATTTGTTGGTTCTTGAGGAAGTATTCAAGTTCATTTTTATGTTGGCGTAAGCCGTTTGCGTTCCAGAAACATATTTTTAAACAGTTCATGGTTTGTTTAGTACCGCCTGCAACATCATTTCTTGCATCATGCTGCTCATAGAGCTCATAAAACTGTTTAACGAATGCACTAATGTCTCGATGCTTGCTTCGAGACGATTATAGTTACCAGATGGTGTTTGTTCTTTAGGTTCTGGGTGCAAATTTGGAGTAGAATTAGTTGTTGGTGTCGCTTTATGTACTGAGGTATGATTTGTTTTAACCATATCTGCGTATGAAACATGTTATGTTGTTAGTTGGGCTAACTGAGGATAATGAGCACTTGCTCGATATTGTGGGTGCTTAGCAGGAGTATTTGATTTTTGAATGGTTTTCCTTACCATGGAAAAAACTGGACAGCCTCTGTAGTTAGCAGTGTGGTTTCCACCGCAATTGCTAATTTTTTAACTTTCGAGTCATCCCTTGCTTTGTCGCATTGGGCGGAACAATGTAGCTCTCCACACACAACGCAAACCGGAGGCAATTTGCAGTAAGCCCTATTATGACCATATTCTTGGCAATTTAGACACTGTACGGGTCCTGATCGCTTATGCGGTTCCTCTACGCTTATTTTGCAATAGATATCTTAAATTATAGATAGGATGCGTTTCGTTCTTTTTCAATCGCATATCTCCAGGTTCCAGTTCAACGCGAAATAGAGGTTGAGGGAAACGTTCTCGATTTCTGAGGTTGTCTACACTTTTTACCTTAAATCCCGCTTTTTGGAGGCCATCTCTAATTTTCACTGGATCAACATATGAGTCTACACCTTTTATAACTACCTGTATACCTTTACTACTCTTCAGCTGATATGTATAAAAGTTCTTTTTGCAGCTTTCAAACTCGTTCACTACTCTACGATAACTGTTTTCATCAATAAATTGTATTTTTGTTTCATCAATGTTGCCACGCTTGATGGGAATTACATAAAATGTGTTCTCACCAATAATTGAAATTAACTTCTTTATTAAGTCGCTGGAGTTTTTCTTCCTTAAATAAATTGGAGGTGGTTTGAACGACCTGGGTGCCGTTTTTTTCACTTGTTTCGCTATCTAAAATAGCAAAACGGTTATGGGAATTTATTCCGTTAGAGTCCTTGTCTTTTTGTACTTTAGCCATTGGTGCAATCTGGTAATATTTAGGGCTTCGACCTCTTTTCAGTACAGTTATGTATCTGTCCATTCCTGCTTGGGTCTTAGGTTTTTCTACACTATCCATATTAGTTTTGGTAATACTGAGTTTAGAAGGGGACTTGTTTGTAGTTATTTTATTGTTATCGCATAACAACAGCGAGGAACAAGATTGTGCACGTAAAACTGGCGTAGCATTTATACACAAATTGTCACTAGTTTTTTTGTTTTTATTTATTTCAACATTGTCAACATTTTTGATGCTTAAATTAAAGAGGCTCATTACCCTTTATTGTTTTTGTTTTATTTTTAAAGTAGTAATTCAATATGCCGTTGTATAAAAAAAAGAAGAAAGAAAAAGAAAAAAATATTTTACAAACAACTTTGTTGTTGTATTAAAACCGGTTTGTTTTTTTTTGCTTTTGTTTTAAATTATTCACACAATGTATGTTTTGTTTTTTGTTAATGCGAGTTAAAAAAAATAGCGACCGCACTTATATGACATATGATATAAATTAATCAGGTGTGAACTCCCTATTAGTCATTAACATGCCTTAACAAAAGTCAAACTTCATATAAAGAAAAACAGTATTAAAAATAATGTCTTTATATCAATTTTTGTCAGGTATAGACACTAGGTAATGTCTAATGGAGACGGGCGTGAACGCAGTCATATACCTTCGTCTTCATTTGCTATCAACATATTTAAACAAAAGTCAAAATTCATATAAAAAAACAGTATTAAAAATTTTACACTTCAAGTTACATAACACTCTTTGCAGACTTCTTGATTGATCAGATTTTAAAAAAAATTGTTGACGATTCTTTTTACTTTTATAATCGTTTATTATATAAAACTTCAATTTTTTTACTGCTATTAATTTTTCTTCCATTTGAGAAGAATCTTTGTAGCAAAACGAAACAAAAGTCAGCTGACGAGAACTCACATTCACATTACACGCGAAAAGATGAAAGTTAACCACTTCATGCCAAAGAGAACCCAAGAGGCGAAACGGCGAATAAACAGGACGGCAAAAATTACGTATTCTACCCGTCTCTTTCTCAAGTTGATTAGTTTTCTTTTGTGTTATTTCGTTAACATTGGTTTTCTCTTGTGGTATTTTCTTATTAATTATTTTCTTATTATTGTAAATGTGCGTAACTTTCATTAAATATATTTCTCACGCTTATTTCACACCACCAAAGAGCTTTGATTGTTTGTTTTAATTATACTTTGTTGTTTAATTAATATTTTAATGTACAAATTAACTTTTAAAGTACAAAGTTTTCTTCTTCTTCTGGATTGTTGCTCATACAGAGCAACCAAATGGTAAAAAGCTGTCGTAAACACTAGGTTCTTATTTGCAGCTTTTGTCATGTCCAGAAAAGACGGTTAGGTTGAAAACAATGTTTTAATTATTTTCAATATTTCAACTTTATTTGACAGAAGTGTAAAAAGCGTTAAAGCGCTCAACGCGTAGAATGTACTTTCGCCTTTATGCGCTTACAAGTACAGCAAATAAAAAAAAAACTACATACATATACAGTGGATCAATAAAGTTTAGGCACAACATAATTTTCAAAAGTGTTTCCCACTAACCTTGCATCTGCATAACTTGCTGTTTTCAAGATTGATAGGTTTATTGACCATTTAACACTAAAAATATTTCATATCTTATTATTTCTAATATACAATGGCTTTTAAACTAAAAAATAAGGTAAGTCTATGTAAAAAAAGTTTAGGCACAAGCCTCTGTTGAATTTGTGAAAAATGTTGAGCAACATTTATTCACCCTTATTGTGTTTGTCGTTTTTACGACGAAAGTTAGGCGTTTTAAAAAATGGTACCGTAATTGACGTAAAACGTCAATGAATACGTCACTTTGCAAAATCTATTACAAAAAACGCCATTAAAATCCGACCGTGTTTGTCGTATTTGTCTGTCAAAAGCACATAAAGTTGTCGTTAAATAATTTGCTAACGACATATTTAAATTAAATAAAAATAAGTTTAATGGAAGAAAGTAAAATGTAAATTTACAAAAAATATAATTAAACAGGCATGTCCCAGAGTAATAAAAGTACTTGAAGTCTAATTTATCAAATTTTTGATTTTATTTTTATTATAGTTGTTGTGAATTTTAGCATAGAAATCACAACTGCATCACAATTTGCCAAATTATTAGAAATAATAGAACAAATAGCAAAAGGCTTACCTACTTGAGGGGGTTGGATAAAGGTGTGGGCCGAAATTTTGAATTGAAAAAAAAGTTCGCTCATAATAAAGCGGAAAGTTATGCTACAGTGTAGCGATTTTCACTATTCAGTCGTAACTCAATTTGCTTGCATACATTTGAATGCAACAATGCATTTATGCACAGATGCATTTTGAGTTGAAGTTGGCTGCAGTTTATAAGCAAAATTTGGCAGATGAATTTTAAATGCCGGAGATGAAAACTCAGCATGGTATTTTTCTGGCTGATCTTCAACACGACGCAGGTGCAGAGAGAGTGAATTGTGAGTGATAAGAAAAGTGAAGTGATTGTGCAAGTGAGTGGTTGGCGGGTAAGAAACTTAGTCACCGGTTGAAGGCAGGGAGCGAGCGACTGAAGCAGGAAGAACGGTCGGGTAAAAATTTTGGGCGCGCTACTGTTTAAACTCGAGAAGATAGGTAAAGCGGAAAGCCTAAGGCCAAAGCAGTGCGAGAAAGAAAGGCTACCTCGTGTTCGACTAGCCTTGTAGCAAAGCAACAGCCCCACCAAACAAACACATTATTACACATCATCGCATAAAAGTGCCATCAGACCGTTAATTACAAATTGTAAAATGATCGCTAAAACCAGCCATTCCCAGTCCTAACAACCATTCTTCCATAATTGATTGGCACCCACCACAGCCAACAAATATGACATGCACTAAAATCTCATTCACCAGCCGCGCATCAGTCTCACTAACGCCAAAAACATCAGCTTCTGTCAACATCACTATGTATATGGTTAACATCAGCATATCATCTTAGAGTCCTCATCACCATCACATAGTTGTCAGCATCATCTCACAGTCACATAGTTTTCAGCAGCATTTTATCATCATATTGTTACGAAAGAAGAATTTATTCATTATAAGCTCTGAACAACAATACTCTCGAACAACAACAACAATGATGGAAGAAAGAAACGCCTCATACAAACATTCGCATTTACGCATATACACACACAGATTAAATAAACACTCTTCTGTTAAATACACAGCCACATACATACATACAAGCATAAACAAATAAACAGCCACACATACAGGTATAAAAAAATAAATAGCCACACATACAGGTATAAAGAAATAAACAACCACACAAACAGAAAACAAGAGCAATAACAATCGAACCTGCCAGACCTGTCTGGAATAGAACATTCTGGTGCTTTTAAATCACCTATATAAGTGAATCGTGCTGGCAAGTAGTATGGCAGTATTAATTTAAAAGTCAAAAAGTTAAGTTGTCGAAGTTTAAGAGTGTTTAACAGTTTGCTGTATTTTTGAACAGTGGTGTTAAATAAATAAAGTGACTTACAGTAAAAGTAATAACAGTGTGTATTTATTTTGCAATTAAAAGAACCCAACGTAAAGTAAAAACGTAACAATTGGTGACAGAAGTGTAATTGTAAAATAAAATAACTTAAAAAAAAATAATAAATAATAATGAAATTTGAAGATCTTAAAGTGGAGCAGCTCAAAAAGGAGTTGAGTAAGCTGGATTTGCCTACAGCAGGTAACAAAACAGAACTGCAGAAGAGGCTCATAGATGAATTCAAGCGTCGTGGCATGGACATTGGCGCATATGAGTTCGATGAAAAGTGGTGGCAGAGGTATGTAGCCGTGAAACAACAACAGCAAGTAGCATGGACTTCAATACGATGTTTGCCGCTATGATGGAGAAAATGGGAGAAGTTCAGGAAGCTTCTAGGGCAAACAGCGAAAAACTGTTAGCTGAAGTACAAGAAGTTTCTAGAGCAAACAGCGAGAAACTACTGGAAAGAGTAAATGAGAAACTGGAGAAAAATCAACAACTTCTAGCTGAGATTCAAGAAGTTTCTAGAGCAAATAATGAGAAACTTTTGGGACAAGTCAACGAAAACCTTCTACAAATTTCTGAAACCATTAATAAGCGAGTAGATGACGTAGAAGTCAAGTTCGACGAAAAAATCTCTGCCGTAGAAGTGCAACTGTCTGGTTTAAACAGAAAAGTGAATCTTCTAGAAACTAGTGGCGTCGAAGTACAGGTAAAGGATGTCAATGTAAAGCTGCAGGAGCTTGAAAACAAAATTATGAGCCTGAGACGAGTAGTGACTGAAAACACAAATAGGATAAAAGCTCCCAGTTTCGACGGCAACCCTTCAACGTCTTCAAATTTCAGTTTGAGACAGTGGCCAGTAAAAATCTATGGAGCAATGCAGAAAAAGCGATTGAGCTGATTCTGGCACTTAAAGGATCTGCAGCAGAAGTCCTCGAAAGTCTACCAACTAGCTGCAGAAATAATTATGAGGATTGTAAATTTAAAAGTATTCAATAAATACTACTTACTAATTTAAAAAAAAAAAAAAAAAATAATGGTGGGATTACAGCGCAAATATGGCGGCGATCATAAAAAGGAGCTGTATAGAATGGAGCTACGTGGCAGGGTGCAGAAAGGAAATGAGACGCTTCAGGATTTCACCATGGAGATAGAGCTTAACCTAACCTAACCTAGAGCAGTTTAAAGTGGATGCGTTTGTAAATGGTATCCGCGACTCTGACGTGAAATATGCGGTGTGCGCAAGAGACAGCTAAAATTATTTCGGAGCAGCGGTTATACAAAGTACAAAGAATGGAAGTTGTTGCTGAGCATGAAAAAAACACAAGGGGCGACCTTAAGCAATTACTAGAATCGCTAAAGGAAGTATTGAAAGAACACCAATGCAAGAGAAAAGCTAAGTGCTTCAACTGCGGAAAAGTTGGCCATCTTCAGGTAGATTGCAAGTCCCCAAGGAAGACTGGATCTGCTTCGCCTAGGGATGAAAAGACATATGGTAGATGTTTCAATTGCGGGAAAGTGGGCTATTTACAGCGATACTGCAAGGCACCAAAAAGAGTAATGAGATCTGCTTCGCCACCAGAGAATGACAAGGTTATGAGCAAGCCATCACAGGAGCCACCGTTGGAAGTAAAAAGTGCTAGCATCATGGGCCAAAATCCGAAATTGTGGGACCATTAATTTCCATTTCGGTCATGCAGCAGAAAAACAAGAATCTGACTGCTCTGGGTTACATTAACGGCAAAAAGCACATTCTGACGATAGACACAGAAGTGTCGCAATCAATAATCAGGCGCGACTTGGTAAAAGGAGAAATGGAGCCGCTAAGTTATGTCAGCCTGCGTACTGCCACTGGAGAATTTGCAACGGTGTATGGCAAGATAAAACTAAGGGTATCTATCGGCAGGCTAAGTGTGGAGCACGTATTTATTGTGGCTGATATTTTGGATGAAGTAATTATCGGAGTCGACTTTATGATTTATAATGGAATCGATTTGCGTATGAGTCAGCAAATAATGATTTGGAGAAATGTGAAGATACCACTTAAAATCGGGTATAAGAGAAAGGCTCCACCAAAATGCTTCAACTGCAGTAAAGAGAGACATTTAGCGCGTAAAAGAAATACGAGGAAAATAAAAGAAATACGCCATCAGAAAAGCAGAAATAGTACGAAGGACGAGAAACGACACCACATCGTAAATGTGCGACGTGTGTACATAGATATGAGTAAGGCGCAGAAGGGTGACCACAAGTTGTCAACAGGTCTGCTAGATAAAGTGGACAGAGAAATATCTCTCCAGAGACGAAACCAAGTACGGAAGCTCCATGAATTTGTGCGTAAGAGGATTGAGTCCACAAGTGATAAAATGAAGGCCAACTTTGAACGTACTGCAAACTCCGAGCGATTTAAAGAGGGACCGATGGACCGAGGACCAATGATTAACCCATAACAGAAGAAAGTTCACTGGGATGGAACTTATGAAGTAATAAAGCAGCTAAACGATTTAGTTTACAGAATGGAGAAGTTGCAGAGCCCAATATCAAAAATGAAAGTTGTGCACTTCGAGCGGCTAGCTAACTATGGAAAAGGTACATCTGTGCCTGTTCGGGACGAACAGGTTTGAGAAGGGGATAGTGTTACGAAAGAAGAATTTATTCATTATAAGCTCTGAACAAAAATACTCTCGAACAACAACAACAACATTAATTGTTTATTTTCTTACAATGATGGAAGAAAGAAACGCCTCATACAAACATTCGCATTTACGCATATACACACACAGATTAAATAAACACTCTTCTGTTAAATACACAGCCACATACATACATACAAGCATAAACAAATAAACAGCCACACATACAGGTATAAAAAAATAAATAGCCACACATACAGGTATAAAGAAATAAACAACCACACAAACAGAAAACAAGAGCAATAACAATCGAACCTGCCAGACCTGTCTGGAATAGAACATTCTGGTGCTTTTAAATCACCTATATAAGTGAATCGTGCTGGCAAGTAGTATGGCAGTATTAATTTAAAAGTCAAAGAGTTAAGTTGTCGAATTTTAAGAGTGTTTAACAGTTTGCTGTATTTTTGAACTGTGGTGTTAAATAAATAAAGTGAATTACAGTAAAAGTAATAACAGTGTGTATTTATTTTGCAATTAAAAGAACCAAACGTAAAGTAAAAACGTAACAATATTGTCAGCATCATCTCACCGTCACATAGTTTTCAGCAGCATTTTATCATCATATTGTCAGCATCATCTCACCAACACATAGTTTTCATCATTAAAACTCATTATCATATTGGCCAGGACCAACAAAAGCAACCCTCACCAAATAGAGCCAAACAACTCAGCAAATCTGATTGATTCAACAAGTATAAAACCAGATAAGTCCATAGATTGTAAGATATTTATATTTTTTTATACCTTAAGTAAATATTGTTAACAAAGAACTAGTTGACTACATACGCAAATCAATGCGGTGTGTAATATAGGTAGTCACAAGTTACCAATACTGGGTTACTAACCTACATTCCGATTTAAACATTACCGTATCCACCTGTATTCAAATTACCCGTAACAAAACTAAAAGCTAACTTCGAGATTACCAGTTATATGTATGAATACACGAGAAGAAATATCTATACCTACTTTGATATACCTACCTGCAATTCAATTTTAAACATAATCTTAACTAAATAAATACTTACCTTACATACGAAATTCATATAAAAAAATGCTAAAGCCGATTCTACGATATACCCGGATGTACTTACCTACATTACAATGTAAACCTACATATATTTGTATACTTACCAATGTAAAAATTTAAAAATGTAATTACCTACTTCAGCTTAATTATTCATTACCAAAATTTAAATATAACTGAACACTTATCGTACGTATATAGATATATTTAGAACTTAACATATATATGTACTTATCTTAATTCAAAATTTAGAGATACATAATCACTTTCGACGATATGCACATTTAAATTTGAATGCAAATGCTTTATTCGAGATGCTCATCTGTATTTGACATTAAGTACAAAGCATTAAGGTTAAATACTATTTGATTGGCGAACTTAAATGTGGATACTTAAATTTATGTGCTCATCTGTAGTCAAGTTTAATCATCGATACTTAAATACATAATCACTTTCAAAATTAAACATAAGTTGTAACATTACCGGATATACTTAAATATTTTCGTAGAAAACCTAAGACGCAAGTGGGAATGGACAGATACATAACTGTATTGAAAAGAGGCCGAAGCCCTAAATCTTCGCAGATTGCACCAATGACTAAAGTACAAAAAGACAAGGACTCTAACGGAATAAATTCCCATATTCGTTTTGCTATTTTAGATAACGAAGCAAGTGAAACAAGTTTAAACCACCACCAATTTTTTTAAGAGAGAAAAATTCAAATGAATTAATAACTAAGTTAATCTCAGCTATCGGGGAAAACTCATTCTATGTAATTCCTATCAAACGTGGTAACATTGATGAAACTAAAATTCAATTTATAGACGAAAGTAATTATCGCAAAGCAGTAAAGGAGTTTGAAAGCTGCAAAAAGAACTTTTATACCTACCAGCTGAAGAGTAGCAAAGGCCTATAGGTAGTCATCAAAGGTGTAGACTCATATGTTAATCCAGTGGAAATAAAAGGTGGCCTCCATAAAGCAGGATTTAAGGTGAAAAGCGTTGACAATCTCAGAAATCGAGAGCGTGTCCCTCAACCTCTATTTCGCGTTGAACTGGAACCTAGGGATATTAGATTGAAGAAGAACGAAACGCATCCCATTTATAATCTAAAATATCTGTTACACCGCAGGATAAGTTTAGGGGAACCACATAAGCGGCCAGGACCCGTCCAGTGTTTAAATTGCCAAGAATATGGCCATACAAGGGCGTACTGCAAGTTGCCTCCGGTTTGCGTTGTGTGTGGAGAGCTTCGTTGTTCCGCCCAATGCGACAAACCAAAGGATGACTCGAATATTAAAAAATGTAGCAATTGCGGTGGAAATCACACCGCTAACTACAGAGGCTGTCCAGTTTTTTCTATGGTAAGGAAGTCAACTCAGAAATTAAATACTCCTTCTAGGCAGCCACAATACCCTCAGTTAGCTCAACCCACAACCAAACATGTTTCATACGCGGATATGTTAAAATCAAATCATGTTTCAGCACACAAAGCGACACCTACAACCAATTCTACCCCAAATATGCATCCAGAAGCTAAAGAACAAACACCATCTGTTAACTACAATCGTCTCGAAGCAAGTATCGAGACATTAGTGCATTCGTTAAACAGTTTTATGAGCTCTATGAGCAGCATGATGCAAGAAATGGTTCGCATGCAATCTATGATGTTGCAGGCGGTACTTAACAAAAAATGAACTGTTTAAATATATGTTTCTGGAACGCAAACGGCTTACGCCAACACAAAAATGAACTCGAGTACTTCTTGAAGAACCAACAAATTGATGTCATGATGGTTTCAGAGACTCATTTAACAACAAATAGCTTTTTTTAAATCAATGGCTATATATTATATGACACTAAAGACCCCCGTGGCAGAGCATGTGGTGGTTCAGCTATTCTAATAAAGGCTCGAATTAAACATCATTTACTGTGTGATTTTTGTGAGGACTATCACTAATCACTAGGTCCCTGTTTCATAGCATCAGGCGACTACAACGCTAAACATACGTTTTGGGGATAAAAGACTTATTACTCCAAAAGGGCGTGTTTTATTTGACACTATTTCAAAAATGCGTCTGAATGTGATATCAAGTGGACAACCCACCTATTGGCCTACTGATCGACAAAAAATACCTGATGTTATTGATTTTGGCGTGACTAAAGGTATTTCGAGAGAAATGATTAAGGTTGAAGCGTCACTCGAATTATACTCAGATCATTCACCCACAATAGTCTATATATGGAACCAGCAAAATATTGTGTCACCAACAACTAGCACAAGCATTAATTGGTTGAAATATAGAAAGTATCTCAGTACTCACTGTTCGGAAAATATACTGCTGAGAAAACCAGAAGACGTGGAACAAAGTCTTATTAATTTTGATCAAATCCTCAAATCAGCTGCCCAACATGCCACAGTAACCCGACAATCAGCTAGAAAAATTACTTGGAAGACCTCGACGCAACTGCACAATCAGATTATTCATTATGGCGTGCATGTAGAAACCTTAAAAGGCCAGTTGTACGTAAGCCCCCCTTGAGAACTTCCTGTGGAGTCTGGGCAAGAAATGATACCGAAAAAGGTAATTTATTTGTTGATCATTTAAAAAAGGTTTTCACTCCAAATATGTGTACTGATATAGTTGAGTTGCCACCAGTAGAGACTAGTGCCGAAGTACACCTAAGATTTGAATTTAGCGATATTGAAAGGGCAATAGCGGATTTAAACACCAAAAAAGCCCCTGGAGTTGATAAAACAAGTAACAAGATGTTAGTTGAGTTGCCCCTTATAGGTCGCAGAAATATTCTGTTTGTTTTTAATGCCATCTTACGTCTTGAGTACTTTCCCACAGAGTGGAAAGTTTCTTTGATTACTATGATTCCTAAAACAGGAAAAGACCACACAAAAGTAGAATCATACAGACCTATAAGCCTTTTATCAAACTTGTAAAATTATTTGAGAGAATATTAATAACTAAGCTGAATCCAATTCTTAGCGCGAAAGGATGTATTCCGAACCATCAATTCGGCTTCAGAAAACAACATAGAACGATCCAACAAACACACAGATTAGTAAATGTAATTAAAACGACCTTTGAAGAAAAAAAATACTGTTCTGCGCTCTTTATCGACGTTTCTCAAGCATTCGATAAGGTTTGGCACGAAGGCCTAATATTTAAGTTGAAGCTGAACTTGCCCGAAAACTTGTATAAGCTCTTAAAAGATTATTTAACGAATCGCAAGTTTTTACTAAAAGAAGGTGACTTTTTAAGCTCGCCACAGCTCATTGAAGCCAGAGTTCCCCAAGGTAGTATTTTGGGACCAATTTTATATTTACTGTATACATCGGATATGCCAATTAACACCCTAGTCCACACATCAACTTTTGCAGATGACACAGCTTTCTTAAGTATTCATGAAAGTGCCCAAGAAGCATCACAAATTTTACAAGACCACATACTCAATTTGGAAAAATGGCTAGAAAAATGGAGAATAAAAGTGAATGAACAAAAATGCACTCACATAACTTTCACACTGCGTAGGGACTCATGCCTTCCTATTCGCATAAATAACCAAATGATACCACAGCTTTCAGACGTTAAATACCTGGGTATACATCTTGACCGTCGCCTTACTTGGAAAAGCCACATTCACTTCAAGTTAACACAAATGAAACTAAAAGTAGTAAAACTAAATTGGCTTATTGGCAGAAACTCCACCCTGAGCTTAGATTGTAAACTTCTACTGTACAAGTCGGTCCTCAAACCAATTTGGTGCTATGGGATTCAGTTATGGGGCACTGCCTCAGCTAGCAATGTAGAAAAAATTCAAAGGCGCCAAAATAAGATTTTACGTATTATTACACCTGCTCCCTGGTATATAAAAAATTCAAACATCCACAAAGACCTAAACATGCTATCAGTTAAAGCAGAAATAGCGAAACATGCAGTCACATATCTAAAGAGGCTTGAATCTCATCCAAACCCTTTGGCGCGTAACATGCTAAATGAACCTGGTTACATTCGACTAAAAAGAAGAGACACTGCTTTTCTTGGCCGTACATTAGAGGGATGACCCGCAAATGTTTTCAAAATCCGTGAAACAAACATTATTTTTGTCTAGCACTGGCTGGACTTAAAAAGTATATTTTTATTTTAGACTTAAGATATGAGTAATTATTGTTAGTTCAAAAATATTGAAGATACAATAAACAATTTATGAAAAAAAAAACAAAAAAAAAAATTTAGGTCAGCCCCTGTAAACCGTGCACGTGCTTGTAATCAAAATTTTAATACCTTTTTTTTGAGTAAGGTAGAAATAAACAAAACGGTAAGGTATCGGTTTGATATTATTAAGAACGTAAGAGGAATTCATTGTTCCTATTAAGAATAACAAATGTCATCGAACATTTTTCTTAAACTATTATTGTTACTTATTAAGTCTTAAGATTTTTTTTCTGTTTATAAAAAAAAACATTGAAAATATATGTGAACTTTTATTGAATTTCATTGTTCTATTGGTTTTGAAATTTATTTAATCATGCGTGAATAATTTGAAAAGGTAGGTATTTGGATGTGAATATTTCATTTAGGGGTAGCGAAAATAAAAACATCAGGGCATTTAAGCTACAATGGTCAACAGTATCTGCAGTCGGTACTGAGGGAGGGCCGCACAGTGGTCAATTTCGCGAGATAGCGGTCAAAACTCTATAACTTTTGACCGGATTGGTATTTTTTTACGCGATTTTTTTTGTTCAATAGGAGGGACTTTAAGCTTCAATTTGCGTGTTCAAACGTAAAAATCGACTGATAGGAACGTAAGTAATGTGGAGTTAAAAATGCATTTTAATTTTTTGTTGAGTTTCCATGTAAAAGTTGAATATTTTGACATTTTAAATAGGTATTTTTTTTTATAATTTCTTATTTTGTTCAATCGTATTTTACAACCAATACTTATTTATTATTCCTAAACTTAATTTTGGTCAGAAAATGCCAACATTTGGCCCCTGACATTTATTTAGTCTCAATATTCACAAGGGCCAAAGGTTGGTTTTTTGGAAGAAAGCTAATTCTTGTGAGGATTAAACTGAAAAATAACACTGAAATTCCTAACAATATCAATACCATTTGGATATATTATATACAGAACATAACATCGATAAAATTTTAAGTAAACTTTTACTATTGATTTAAAGTGCACATATATTTTATTTAAATGTAAAATTTATACTAAAATTAGAAACAAATTATAATTTTTAAACTAGTATTAATTAAACAATATTAGTAAAAATTTCTTCCAAATAGCTGTGATTTTCATTTTGCAGTAGTTGTTTAGCTTCTTCATCTAACTCTAATGAGGTTGATTTCCATTTTTGTTGAATACTGGACATATATGGGCCTGATGTGCACAACAAATTATTAATAAGATCTTCATTAGTACAATATCTGGAAATTTTTCTTGTATTGTGCTCGCGAAAGAATCTGTAGTCTTTGTTCCTTTTTTCTTGCGCTTCTTCTGAGAGATCTCCAATTGGAAGTGTGAACTGTGGTTTGCATATGTCTCCAAGAATATTTTTGGTTATAAAGGGTTGCTGTCTCATTAGCATACTGACCAAATTTTTTTGCATCTATCTTTTTGCTACATGCTATAACTTCTAATATGATGATATGGAATCGTCGTATTAAATCATAATCTACTCCAGTTATAGAAGCTGCAGTTTCTCCTTGCTGTGTTTCCATCATTAGAATTTCCTTCTCCTTGCATTGGCTGGTCAATTATAAGGCCTATCTCACGGTATTTTTCTTGAATATCTTTTTTTTGCTTTCTTTTTTCCAAATTTTTGTTGTTTCTCACTGTTTCGCCTAACGGGCCAAATTCCAAATCGTATCCCAATTTAGGAATATGCTCCATAAAACGAATTCTAGCATGAAGAGGTGACATTCCAAATTCATATGCTTCATTAAAACTATCGTCTTGTGTTGGTGGTTGGCTCAATTGACTTGATGTTTTTTGGCATATGGTGCAGCTTGACGAAGACTTTGTTTCGGTTAAAGCTTGTGCAACTTTTCCATCGATCATTGTAAGTGACATTTTAAAGTTAACTTCGATGCATTGGTCCTTAAATTCAAATATCACTGGTTGAAGTTCTTTAATTTCATCTCTTATTTTGCCAACTTCTTCAGTTATGACATCTTTAGTTTCTTTTTTGTAAGCAAACTTTATTGGTCTACAAAATTTTGTTGACGAGGGAATTTCATTCTTCCATACATCTATCTCTGCAGCTCTACGAGTTGACGGCTCTGAACCAATATAAGTTTTTGTTAAACGTAATGGAACGAAAGAAATCATGAATAAATTGGCATCTGATGAATTTTCCGCATTACATTGTTTGTATTGTTTCTGGCCAGAGGACCCAACACATCCCAATTTAGAAAAGTTATACTGCAATTTTTAAACTTCTTTAAATAGTCAGCATCAAATGTCTTTAATAATCGTTCTGCAGTGTGTTCAAAAAGATCCTGCAATTTTATTTCTGCTGAACTTGAAGTTACACTAATAGCAGTTGGTGAAGGTAAGCAATCTTTTTTGGCAGAAACTATATCTCGATATGATGGAAAAATTCAACAATTTTTTTTATTGGTTCGCTTCCGCAATTCTGTATATTGGTTTTTAGTCATTTTCAAATCCAAAAATGGTGCAAATGCTTCTTCTGGAGTAAATTTATTTTCTTCAGTTGGTGTCGACATACTTTCTAAAATCCTTTTTGTGCGTCTGGGGCTTGCTTCCACTATTTTTTTAATGATAGCAATTTTACTCTTTTTAGTTTTCGATGGTTGAATTTGATGCAGAAATGAATCCTTTATGATGCTACAAGAAACTTCTTCATTAATATGTTTAAGCTTGCGTGTGATCTTTCACTACAATTATCAATTGGCTTTGCTGGTCGACCACCTTTTCCAGTTTCCGTGGTAGTTACTGATGGCTTTTTAAAAATAAGTTTATTTCTTAGCCATTCTTGGTTGCGTGAGTAAAACAATTTCTTGTTTCTGGAACATTGATTGTACCGTTTTCTTAAAGTATTTAAAAGTTTTTTATTTTTAAGTTATGAATTTTAATTTCTTGTTTGTCGCATATTTTGAAGAATGGATTATTCATTATATGTAAAATAATGTCGTTTTCATCTTTCCGTTCAAAATATATATCAGATAGAACACTATAACTGAATTTAGCCATTGTTTAAACAATAATGAAGAAAAAAAATGAATGCATGGATTAATATACTATTGCTCGAAGTTTCAACATGATCTTTTTTACCTCTTTGAAACATAATATAACAGGTACTTGGTTTTACCAGTTATTTCCATTGGTTTTAAATTTATTTGCAATTTTCAGGTATTTAAGTTATGTAATATTAGATGGCAATAAAATCATTTTTTACCTTTTCCAAATGAATTGCCAGATACCACATAATTTGAGAGTTCTATTGTCATTTTTGTCAAAATTTTGATACACCCTTCTATGTGGACTAGGTCCAAACATGGGCCAACTTCTCCTAATTTCAACAGAATAATTTTTTGGGTCAATAAGAACTCTTGTACAAAATTGCATCAAAATATATGCATAATATCCACTTTCACATACAAATAACTTCTCAAAAAATATGACGTGCATTTGTACCGAATATCTTACGTTGGGTCAGAAACTTCTCAAAAAATATGACGTGCATTTGTACCGAATATCTTACGTTGGGTCAGAAAAATTGCTGTAGCTCAAAAAGTGCAGTCCCGATGCATGGACATGTATATATAGGAATGTAGGGGAGAGTTAGGACTACAAAATAGTAAATTTGTGTTTTGACTCAGCTTGACTCACAGGAGTTGTGCTCTATGAAGTAGGAAATTTCCGAGAAATTTGACCTTTTTTAAAAAAAATATTTAAATTGTTCTGAAAACAGTAGTAGCAGTATTTCCTATTACCAGTAATAGGAAATAAGTTAAGTTACAACACAAAATTTATTTCGTCCAAAAATCTTGAAAAACAAAAAAGTTATGATCATTTAAACTTTAAAAATTAACTAAAAATATCATAAATTTACTAAATTCTGAAAAAGCCCATTTTGGACCACCTTGTTCTTAGTGAAATAGTTGAAATAGAGTTCTATTTTTTTGGCTCCCGAGGTTTACTACTGTCTACTTTCATATGAGTCTAATAACTTTAAAATCGGAGAACAAAAACCAAAAGGAGTTTTGGCCGCTATCTCAAAATATTGACCACAGTGGGCCGTCCTAGGAGTTATACCACCAACAACCCAACTGGATTTGTTTTCTGAGTTTTCGTCTCCGTTTTTGCCCCGCTCTTTTCTTTTAGTAATGGTTTGAATAGACACTGGTACAGAATTTAGCTGGACCTCACACTACTAGCTGCAATGAACACCCGCCCAAGCCCGACGAGCCTTAGCCGCGCGAGACAAAAGTTAGATACCAGTGTGACAGTTAGTGAGTGTGGTTTCTTGTTCTAGTGGGAGTGAGCGACTATCTGTTGCGATCACTATTAATATTTTTTTTTTCTTTTACTGAACATACATGGACCAAGAAACGTGTCAGTTAATAATAATAATATATGGCGCCCAACGTGGGGCCCGAGTTCGAAGACAGTTAATAATAATACATGGCGCCCAACGTGGGGCACGAATTCGAAAATTTTTTTCCTAATTCTTGGTCAGATGAGAAGCCCAGACCGGGGTAAAGATTTTTTTGTGCATTTAATTAACCACAACATTTTTCTATATAGTAGTGATTAGTTTTTATTTTACAATTCTTTTATTTTTTACAAGCCATTGCTAAAAAAAACAAAAAAAATAATAGTTAATAGTTTAAATTTTATTACTCATTAAATATTATTGTGCTCACCCACATTATCCTCATTTTCAAACTTTATATTTTTTTAAATATTGGTTACAATTTTGATTTATTTAAAATATTTCATTTTGCTATGTTTTTTTTTATTTTTTATTATTTTGTAAACATTACTTCTTATGCAATTACAAACAAAATTATTTTTTTTAAATTAATTTTCAATTTCGGTGTTGGAATTTCTACATTCATTTTTACTTACATTTTTTTTTTGTTTGTTGAATTTTAAATTTATGAGCTCTGCGATTTAAATATTTGTTAATATTTGTTGTTAAAGTTCGCTTGTATTTTACAGTAGCCTTACTTTTGTTTAGACTCGGTTACATTATCAAGTCAAATTTATCCATTTTTATCAATTTTATTTCAAGTTTTTTTATTATATATTATTAATTTTACTTATTGCTTATTAATTTTGCTTATCAAAAAATTAATAAGCAAAAAAATCAATAAGCGAGGATTTTGCGTATTGCTTATTGCCATCGGTGAATAACTTATTATATTGTCGAAATATTTACGTTTCAAAGCATTTCATACAATAGTACGCTTTTCCGGTTAACATTTTTGAATTTAAACTATCGATTTCTGCTACTGAAATGCACCAAAAATTTTCGGTTTAGTCGGTTTATTTAGGATTTTTTTATCGCGACTTTTATTGGTTATGGTAAAGACCCGAAGTGGAATCACTACTTGTAACACCATGAACCCCAGCATTACTACAGTAGGGGCCACAAACAACACAACTACGACAGCTACAACAAGTCGTATGATGCCAACAGCTACACCAGCAATGGATCCAGCTGTTTTGGAATCAGGAAGAGCACCAATATTGGGAGCTGAGGGAATAGATCGTAGGTCAGCTACACATAGGCATAGAGAAAGCTATGAATCTTTAGGAAATTCAGCTAACGTATCTTCAGACATATCTATACCTTCTCCGGAGTATAGCAGCATAACGGCAAGGGAAGTAAGAATCGAATTTGGGATACCCGCGTACCTAATCAGGCTTTTGACGATCTTCAAGAGGCACAACAAGTCGCAGCGACAGGAATAAGACAAGTAGAAGTTTTGCGATCAGTAGACGCGAGAATAGAAGCGTTGATACCCAATATAAGAGCTATGTCACAACAATCAGAAAATAATAACCAATCAAATATTCCAAGATCCAGAGATCTAGCACCACCCGCTCACTCTGTGAATAACGCACAGCCTATGAGACCGAATTCTCAAAACCCGGATCACAGACTCTCATTACCTGCCAGCAACAATAACCTACCCATATTTAATAATCCACCAAGTCAGAGAAACAACCAGTCAGGTCAACATTTTGTGAATCCGCCACCACAATTGCATCATCAACCATTCCCACAGTTTGTGAATCACCCATTGCAGTGGAATCACCAACCGAACGGCCATTGGAACGAAAGACGCAATCATATGGATGCAGCCCAAAGGATAGACAAGTGGGGTTTAAAGTTTGATGGGACTCCAAAAACACCAAGTGTAGAAGATTTTGTTTTCAGAGTCGAGACTCTTCAGTCCGATTATTCTTGTTCTTGGATAGATGTAATCCGTAGTTTTCACCATTTTCTTAGTGGATCAGCTTTAGATTGGCTTTGGGACTACCGGAGAATGAACAATAATCTAAGTGATTGGCCTACGTTGAAGAAAGCCTTAATTAAGTATTTCCACAGGTTTGAAAGCTACTTCGACATCCAGCCTAAGATATTGGACAGGCGACAACAACATCAGGAATCCTTTGACGAGTTTTGCAATGCAGTAATACACTTACGAAATCAGCAAACTAACCCGATAAGAGAGCAAGATTTAGTAGACATCATGAAAGGCAATTTAAGGCCAGCCATGACACAACTTCTTTTCGCAGTAAGACCATTTGGTCTAAGTCATTTTAGAACAGAAGGAAGAAGAGCAGAAAACATGCTTAACGGTCAACTTGCGATGAAAGCTAGATTTGCTATGAAACAAGTTCATGAATTAGAATTTGAGCCAGATGAAATTAAAAACGAACCAACTGTTAATGCTGTAACTAAAGAACGTAAATTAGTGTGCTGGACCTGCAAAGTAGAAGGTCACACATTTATGGATTGTCCATCAGAAAGAAGACGTTTGTTTTGTTTTAAATGCGGATACGAAAATACAGTTACACCAAAATGTCCGGTTTGTCAGGGAAACAAGGCGTCGAACAGCACTCGTCCTGGGTTGGAGGCTCGTTCGAAGACAATAGCAACCCAACAACAACACCCATCGCCACCACAACAATAAGCACAAATGACACTAATTCGGCCGAGTTTTCTACTGAGGCAGGAATAACTACACCTGAACCGATTAAGACAATAACATCTGTTGAGGACTAGCCTAAGCAAGAAGTTAGAATATTTTTTAATAATCAAGTACCAAAACAAAAAGCTAGCTCAAGTTATGAGATACCAATTAGGAAACCATACCATATACGGTTACAAGAATATGAAATGGCAAGAGATAGAATTTTTGGAGGGACACCACCGAAGTTATTGAAAACCAGGCAATGATATAAGGAAAGAAAACATCAGCGAAAGGAAATAGCAGAATCTAGGTTAGCCGAAAACTCTGATAACCGAATTTATACAGCGATTGACATCAATGGGAACGAGATTCAAGGCCTGCTCGACAGCGGTGCGTCTGTGTCATGTTTAGGCGAAGGTTGTCTTGAGTTCGTCGAAAAGGCAAAACTTGTCATTTATCCATTTCATTCAGCAGTTTCAACGGCAGATGGCCGAAGAAATACTATAATAGGGCGTGTTAGATCACGAATACAGTTTAACAAACACTTTGATTTTATGGATTTTTATCTGGTACCAACGTTGAAAAATAAATTATTTTTACGCATTGATTTTATTAGGAAATTCAATTTATTTCGCTTCGAGATTAGCAGTTTATCTACCACTACGAATAATGCAGATGAGGAACAAACTCCTGAATACCCGAAAAGACACATATTACCTACAGAGTTACAACAAATTTTGTATAAAACTATCAGCAAGTTTCCGTCGTTCGCCAGCAAAGGATTGGGAAAGACACAACTAGAAACACATGTTATAGACACTAGAGATGCAACACCCACTAAAGAGAAACATTACCCTGTGTCGCCAGCGGTTCAGCAACTGATGTATGCGGAGCTGGACAGGATGATTTCGCTGAGCGTCATTTAGCCTAGCGAGAGCCCATGGAACAACAGGGTATCCTTCGTACAAAAAGGAGAAAAGGTGCGCATATGCCTGGACGCTCGCCGGCTGAATGACGTCACAGTGAAAGACGCCTACCCGCTTCCGCATATAGAAGGATTGCTGAGTCGACTGGGAGATACACATTTTATCTCAAGTATAGATCTGAAAGACGCGTTCTGGCAAATACCCCTAGCAGTCGCCAGTAGAGAAAAGACGGCGTTCACTGTACCTGGAAGGCCTTTGTATCATTTCACGGTCATGCCGTTTGGATTGTGTAATACAGCCCAGCGGTTATGCCCTTTAATGGACAAAGTCATTCCAGCCCGCCTTCACGAGCGTGTTTTCGTCTACTTCGACGATTTGCTAGTGGTATCTTCTAATTTTGGGGAACAGATCGAACTTTTAGAGGAAGTTTCTCAGTGTCTCGATAAAGCCGTATTGACAATAAACGTCGAAAAGTCGAAATTTTGTTGCAGCGAATTAAAATATTTAGGTTATGTGATTGGAGGCGGTATTCTAAAGCGAGACCCCGAAAAGATTGCAGCGATTCAGAACTTTAAGTACCCTACCACCCCAAAGCAAGTACGTAGTTTTATAGGAACCACCGGATGGTACCGAAGATTTATCAACGATTACGCCACCATAACCGCCCCGATAACTGAAACGCTGAAGAAAGGTAAAAAATTCGAATTTACACAAGAAGCAAAGTTAGCCTTTGAAAAACTGATAAATTGTCTAAGCACCAGTCCTGTATTAACACACCCCGATTTTACAAAAACTTTTTTCGTACAATGCCACGCATCCGATGTGGGAATAGGCGCAGTAATTTTCCAAGAGGATCCCGAAGGCGGAGAACATCCAATCGCGTACTATTCTAGAAAGCTTACGGCAGCCCAAAGAAATTACTCGGTGACGGAGCGTGAATGTTTAGCCGTCGTTTCAGCAATACAAAGATTTCGCCCTTATATTGAATTAATGCAGTTCGTCGTTATCACAGACCACTCAAGCCTCAAGTGGCTAATGACACAGAAGGATTTAAGCGGTAGATTAGCACGTTGGAGCTTACAATTACAATCATTTACATTCGAAATAAAACATAGAAAGGGCACACAAAACGTCGTACCTGATGCTTTATCTCGATATACTTTACGCGTTAGATAATATCGTTATACCTTTAGTTGATTTAACCTCTCCAGAATTTAGTTCAGAGGATTACAAGGAATTCGTTAAGTTAGTCGGTGAAGAGAAATCCAGTTTGCCCGATGTTAGAGTAATAGACAACTTGGTGTACAAAAGGACAAATATTTACAATGGGGATGTAGTACTTGAAGACCATACCTGGAAGCTATGGATCCCGTCTTCGTTAACTAATATGGTAGTTCAGAATGCACACTGTCCACCAAATTCCGCACACGGCGGGATAGCAAAAACTATCAATAGAATTTGAGAATATTTTTATTGGCCACATCTTAATAGTCAGGTTGTGATACTTGTAAAGATTGTAAACCGTCAAATTTAATACTCAAACCACATGGAAAAAAAAACCGACGCAGCCAGACCTTTTCAGCGAATCTACATTGACTTTTTAGGACCATATGTGTTGTTTGTGTTGTTAAAAGCTATGTCAAAAGCTAATTCTCGCAGCGTAGTTGATTTTTTAGTAAAAGAAGTATTTTATAAATTCGGATGTCCTGAAACCTTAGTGTCTGATAAGGGACCACAGTTTGTCAGCAAAGATTTTAGTGATTTACTGAAAACCTTCGAGATTAACCACTGCAAAACAGGAGTGTATGCACCACAGGCTAATGCTTCAGAGCGAGTTAACCAAAGCATTTTAGCCGCAATCCGATCATATTTGGCGAAGAATCATAACGAATGGGATTTGCATCTATGTGAAATAGAATGTGCGCTTCGTTCCGCGGTTCACTCGGCAATTGGGATGACTCCATATTTCGCACTCTTCGGAACTAACATGATAACACATGCGTCAGCCTACAAGATAGACAGAAAACTTGATGTTATGGAAGAAACGGATATAAGGTTTGAAAACAGACATGAATATTTGGAAGTTGTTCGGGAAAAGCTAAGAGAGAGTTTGCACAAAAGTTATATAACAAACACCCAGAGATATAACCAGCGTATAAGGACAACTAAGTTTAAAGTGGGTCAGGAGGTATTCCGCCGAAACTTCCAATTATCCGATTTTTCCAAACAAGTATCAGCGAAACTGAGTAGAAAGTTTATAAAGTGTCGAATTGCGAGAATAGTTGGAAATAGTTTATACGAATTAGAAACACTAGAAGGCAAATCTGTAGGAGTTTTTCACGCGAAGGATATAAAGGCATAAAGGCGTAGTACTACAATAATCCTTTTATCATATTCGCAATCATAATTGCGAAAACCGAAACACCTAGAAAGAGGGTAGTGTAGCGATTTTCACTATTCAGTCGTAACTCAATTTGCTTGCATACATTTGAATGCAACAATGCACAGATGCATTTTGAGTTGAAGTTGGCTGCAGTTTATAAGCAAAATTTGACAGATGAATTTTAAATGCCGGAGATGAAAACTTAGCATGGTCTTTTTCTGGCTGATCTTCAACACGACGCAGGTGCAGAGAGAGTGAATTGTGAGTGATAAGAAAAGTGAAGTGAAGAGATTGTGCAAGTGAGTGGTTGGCGGGTAAGAAACTTAGTCACCGGTTGAAGGCAGGGAGCGAGCGACTGAAGCAGGAAGAATGATCGGCTAAAAATTTTGGGCGCGCTACTGTTTAAACTCGAGAAGATAGGTAAAGCGGAAAGCCTAAGGCTAAAGCAGTACGAGAAAGAAAGGCAACCTCGTGTTCGACAAGCCGTGCAGCATAGCGACAGTCCCACCAAACAAACACGTTATTACACATCATCGCGTAAAAGTGCCATCAGACCGTTAATTACAAATTGTAAAATGATCGCTAAAACCAGCCATTCCCAGTCCTAACAACCATTCTTCCATAATTGATTGGCACCCACCACAGCCAACAAATATGGCATGCACTAAAATCTCATTCACCAGCCGCGCATCAGTCTCACTAACGCCAAAACATCAGCTTCTGTCAACATCACTATGTATATGGTTAACATCAGCACATCATCATAGGGTCCTCATCACCATCACATAGTTCTCAGCATTATCTCACCGTCACATAGTTTTCAGCAGCATTTTATCATCATATTGTCAGCAACATCTCACCGTCACATAGTTTTCAGCAGCATTTTATCATCAAATTGTCAGCATCATCTCACCATCACATAGTTTTCATCATTAAAACTCATTATCATATTGGCCAGGACCAACAAAAGCAACCCTCACCAAATAGAGCCAAACAACTCAGCAAATCTGATTGATTCAACAAGTATAAAACCAGATAAGTCCATAGATTGTAAGATATTTATATTTTTTATACCTTAAGTAAATATTGTTAACAAAGAACTAGTTGACTACATACGCAAATCAATGCGGTGTGTAATATAGGTAGCCACAAGTTACCAATACTGGGTTACTAACCTACATTCCGATTTAAACATTACCGTATCCACCTGTATTCAAATTACCCGTAACAAAACTAAAAGCTAACTTCGAGATTACCAGTTATATGTATGAATACACGAGAATAAATATCTATACCTACTTTGATATACCTACCTGTAATTCAATTTTAAACATAATCTTAACTAAATAAATACTTACCTTACATACGAAATTCATATAAAAAAATGCTAAAGCCGATTCTACGATATACCCGGATGTACTTACCTACATTACAACGTAAACCTACATATATTTGTATACTTACCAATGTAAAAATTTAAAAATGTAATTACCTACTTGAGCTTAATTATTCATTACCAAAATTTAAATATAACTTAACACTTATCGTACGTATATAGATATATTTAGAACTTAACATATATACGTACTTATCTTAATTCAAAATTTAGAGATACATAATCACTTTCGACGATATGCACATTTAAATTTGAATGCAAATGCTTTTTTCGAGATGCTCATCTGTATTTGACATTAAGTACAAAGCATTAAGGTTAAATACTATTTGATTGGCGAACTTAAATGTGGATACTTAAATTTATGGGCTCATCTGTAGTCAAGTTTAATCATCGATACTTAAATACATAATCACTTTCAAAATTAAACATAAGTTGTAACATTACCGGATATACTTAAATATTTTCGAATTGAAACATAAAAATTAAAGATTGTGTTAGCCAATAAACTACAGTAAATATGGTTTTCCTATATTATCAGTATATATCTCCAGGAATCTACATATATACAGACTTGCTTTCATACGCGTTACTGTAATGACAGTGAGAAACATAAATGTTTTAGTATCTTAAGTAAGCCTTAGTGGTTGTAAGCCTATAAGACTTGATGTTAAAACCGGTAATTTAGTAATGCGTAAACGATCTCCGTTGTGCGAAAAGGTAGTGCCCCAAAAATTAGCGCTAATTTAGGTCAGCCCCTGTAAACCGTGCACGTGCTTGTAATCAAAATTTTAATCTTTGAGTAAGGTAGAAATAAACAAAACGCTAAGGTATCGGTTTGATATTATTAAGAACGTAAGAGGAATTCATTGTTCCTATTAAGAATAACAAATGTCATCGAACATTTTTCTTAAACTATTATTGTTACTTATTAAGTCTTAAGATTTTTCTTCTGTTTATAAAAAAAAAACATTGAATATATGTATATGTGAACTTTTATTGAATTTCATTGTTCTATTGGTTTTGAAATTTATTTAATCATACGTGAATAATTTGAAAAGGTAGGTATTTGGATGTGAATATTTCATTTAGGAGTAGCGAAAATAAAAACATCAGGGCATTTAAGCTACAATGGTCAACAGTATCTGCAGTCGATACTGAGGGAGGGCCGTCCTAGGAGTTATACCACCAACAACCCAACTGGATTTGTTTTCTGAGTTTTCGTCTCCGTTTTTGCCCCGCTCTTTTCTTTTAGTAATGGTTTGAATAGACACTGGTACAGAATTTAGCTGGACCTCACACTACTAGCTGCAACGAACACCCGCCCAAGCCCGACGAGCCTTAGCCGCGCGAGACAAAAGTTAGATACCAGTGTGACAGTTAGTGAGTGTGGTTTCTTGTTCTAGTGGGAGTGAGCGGCTATCTGTTGCGATCACTATTAATATATATTTTTTTCTTTTACTGAACATACATGGATCAAGAAACGTGACAGTTAATAATAATAATATATGGCGCCCAACGTGGGGCCCGAGTTCGAAGACAGTTAATAATAATATATGGCGCCCAACGTGGGGCCCGAGTTCGAAGACAGTTAATAATAATACATGGCGCCCAACGTGGGGCACGAATTCGAAAATGTTTTTCCTAATTCTTGGTCAGATGAGAAGCCCAGACCGAGGTAAAGATTTTTTGTGCATTTACTTAACCACAACATTTTTCTATATAGTAGTGATTAGTTTTTATTTTACAATTCTTTTATTTTTTACAAGCCATTGCTAAAAAAAAACAAAAAAAAAATAATAGTTAATAGTTTAAATTTTATTACTCATTAAATATTATTGTGCTCACCCACATTATCCTCATTTTCAAACTTTATATTTTTTTAAATATTGGTTACAATTTTGATTTATTTAAAATATTTCATTTTGCTATGTTTTTTTTTATTTTTTATTATTTTGTAAACATTACTTCTTATGCAATTACAAACAAAATTATTTTTTTTTTAAATTAATTTTCAATTTCGGTGTTGGAATTTCTACATACATTTTTACTTATATTTTGTTTGTTTGTTTTTTTTTTTTTTTTTTTTTTTTTTTTTTTCATAATTTATTTATTGTATCTTCAATAATTTTTGAACTAACAATAATTACTCGTATCTTAAGTCTAAAATAAAATATTCTTTTTAAGTCCAGCCAGTGCTAGACAAAAATAATGTTTGCTTCACGGATTTCGAAATCATTTGCGGGTCATCCCTCTAATGTACGGCCAAGAAAAGCAGTATCTTTTCTTTTTAGTCGAATGTAACCAGGTTCATTCAGCATGTTACGCGCCAAAGGGTTTGGATGAGATTCAAGCCTCTTTAGATATGTGACTGCATGTTCCGCTATTTCTGATTTAACTGATGGCATATTTAGGTCTTTGTGGATGTTCGAATTTTTTATATACCAGGGAGCAGATGTAATAATACGTAAAATCTTATTTTGGCGCCTTTGAATTTTTTCTACATTGCTAGCTGAGGCAGTGCCCCATAACTGCATCCCATAACACCAAATTGGTTTGAGGACCGACTTGTACAGTAGAAGTTTACAATCTAATTGTTCAGGGTGGAGTTTCTGCCAATAAGCCAATTTAGTTGTACTGCTTTTAGTTTCATTTGTGTTAACTTGAAGTCAATGTGGCTTTTCCAAGTAAGGCGACGGTCAAGATGTATACCCAGGTATTTAACATCTGAAAGCTGTGGTATCATTTGGTTATTTATGCGAATAGGAGGGCATGAGTCCCTGCGCAGTGTGAAAGTTATGTGAGTGCATTTTTGTTCATTCACTTTTATTCTCCATTTTTCTAGCCATTTTTCCAAATTGAGTATGTGGTCTTGTAAAAGTTGTGATGCTTCTTGGGCACTTTCATGAATACTTAAAAAAGCTGTGTCATCTGCAAAAGTTGATGTGTGGACTAGGGTGCTAATTGGCATATCCGATGTGTACAGTAAATATAAAATTGGTCCCAAAATACTACCTTGGGGAACTCCGGCTTCAATGAGCTGTGGCGAGCTTAAAAAGTCACCTTCTTTTAATAAAAACTTGCGATTCATTAAATAATCTTTTAAGAGCTTATACAAGTTTTCGGGCAAGTTCAGCTTTAGTTTAAATATTAGGCCTTCGTGCCAAACCTTATCGAATGCTTGAGAAACGTCGATAAAGAGCGCAGAACAGTATTTTTTTTCTTCAAAGGTCGTTTTAATTACATTTACTAATCTGTGTGTTTGTTGGATCGTACTATGTTGTTTTCTGAAGCCGAATTGATGGTTCGGAATGCATCCTTTCGCGCTAAGAATTGGATTCAGCTTAGTTATTAATATTCTCTCAAACAACTTTGACACGTTTGATAAAAGGCTTATAGGTCTGTATGATTCTACTTTTGTGTGGTCTTTTCCTGGTTTAGGAATCATAGTTATCAAAGAGACCTTCCACTCTGTGGGAAAGTACTCAAGACGTAAGATGGCATTAAAAACAAACAGAATAATTCTGCGACCTATACGGGGCAACTCAACTAACATCTTGTTACTTGTTTTATCAACGCCAGGGGCTTTTTTGGTGTTTAAATCTGCTATTGCCCTTTCAATATCGCGAAATTCAAATCTTAGGGGTACTACGGCACTAGTCTCTACTGATGGTAACTCAGCTATATGAGTACATACATTTGGGGTGAAAACCTTCTTCAAATGTCCAACAAACAAATTGCCTTTTTCGGTATCATTCCTTGCCCAGTCTCCACAAGAAGTTCGCAAGGGAGGCTTACGTACGACCGGTCTTTTAAGGTTCCTACATGCACGCCATAATGAATAATCTGATTGAGCAGTTGCATCGAGGTCTTCCAAGTAATTTTTCAGAGATGCTACTCTTCGAGATTCTAGCAGCTGTCTTAGTCGTTTCGTGCAATCTTTAAGTCTAGATTTGAGTTGAGGAGATCTGTGTGCTTGCCACTCTCTTCTAACTTTTCTTTTCTCAGCCAAGAGCCGCTCGACATCTACAAAGTAAATTTGATTGTATCTAGCTGGTTGTCTGGTTTCTGTCGCATGTTGGGCAGCTGATTTAAGGTTTTGATCAAAATAAATTAGACTCTGGTCCACATCTTCTGGTGTTCTTAGCGGTATGTTTTCCGAACAATGGGTACTGAGATACTTTCTATATTTCAACCAATTAATGCTTGTGCAAGTTGTTGGCGACACGATATTTTGCTGATTCCATATATAGACAATAGTGGGTGAATGATCTGAGGATAATTCGAGTGACGCTTCAACCTTAATCATTTCCCTCGAAATACCTTTAGTCACGCCAAAATCAATAACATCAGGTATTTTTTGTCGATCAGTAGGCCAATAGGTGGGTTGTCCACTTGATATCACATTCAGACGCATTTTGGAAATTGTATCAAACAAAATACGACCTTTTGGAGTTATTAGGCGTGATCCCCAAAACGTATGTTTAGCGTTGTAGTCGCCTGATGCTATGCAACAGGGACCTAGTGATTTGAAAAAGTTGATGTATTGCCTCTCTGATATTTGAAATCTAGGAGGTGAATAAATCGAAGAAATAACAAAGTTTTGATAATATTCTTCAATACAGATGTTTGTTGCTTGAAGATAGTCCTCACAAAAATCACACAGTAAATGATGTTTAATTCGAGCCTTTATTAGAATAGCTGAACCACCACATGCTCTGCCACGGGGGTCTTTAGTGTCGTATAATATATAGCCATTGATTTTAAAAAAGCTATTTGTTGTTAAATGAGTCTCTGAAACCATCATGACATCAATTTGTTGGTTCTTCAAGAAGTACTCGAGTTCATTTTTGTGTTGGCGTAAGCCGTTTGCGTTCCAGAAACATATTTTTAAACAGTTCATGGTTTGTTAAGTACCGCCTGCAACATCATAGATTGCATGCGAACCATTTCTTGCATCATGCTGCTCATAGAGCTCATAAAACTGTTTAACGAATGCACTAATGTCTCGATACTTGCTTCGAGACGATTGTAGTTACCAGATGGTGTTTGTTCTTTAGCTTCTGGATGCATATTTGGGGTAGAATTGGTTGTAGGTGTCGCTTTGTGTGCTGAAACATGATTTGATTTTAACATATCCGCGTATGAAACATGTTTGGTTGTGGGTTGAGCTAACTGAGGGTAATGAGCATTTGCTTGGTATTGTGGCTGCCTAGCAGGAGTATTTAATTTCTGAGTTGACTTCCTTACCATAGAAAAAACTGGACAGCCTCTGTAGTTAGCGGTGTGATTTCCACCGCAATTGCTACATTTTTTAATCTTCGAGTCATCCTTTGGTTTGTCGCATTGGGCGGAACAATGAAGCTCTCCACACACAACGCAAACCGGAGGCAACTTGCAGTACGCCCTTGTATGGCCATATTCTTGGCAATTTAAACACTGGACGGGTCCTGACCGCTTATGTGGTTCCTCTACACTTATCCTGCGGTGTAACAGATATTTTAGATTATAAATGGGATGCGTTTCGTTCTTCTTCAATTTAATATCCCCAGGTTCTAGTTCAACGCGAAATAGAGGTTGAGGGACACGCTCTCGATTTCTGAGATTGTCAACGCTTTTCACCTTAAATCCTGCTTTTTGGAGGCCAGCTTTTATTTCCACTGAATTAACATATGAGTCAACACCTTTGATGACTACCTGTAGGCCTTTGCTACTCTTCAGCTGGTAGGTATAAAAGTTCTTTTTGCAGCTCTCAAACTCCTTTACTGCTTTACGATAACTACTTTCGTCTATAAATTGAATTTTAGTTTCATCAATGTTACCACGTTTGATAGGAATTACATAGAATGAGTTTTCCCCGATAGCTGAGATTAACTTAGTTATTAATTCATTTGAATTTTTCTCTCTTAAAAAAATTGGTGGTGGTTTAAACGACTTGGGTGCCGTTTTTGTTTCACTTGCTTCGTTATCTAAAATAGCAAACCGATTATGGGAATTTATTCCGTTAGAGTCCTTGTCTTTTTGTACTTTAGCCATTGGTGCAATCTGCGAAGATTTAGGACTTCGACCTCTTTTCAATACAGTTATGTATCTGTCCATTCCCACTTGCGTCTTGGGTTTTTCTACACTATCCATATTATCTTTGGCAACGCTGTGTTCAGAAGGCGATTTTTTTGTAGTTATTTTATTTTCATCGCTTATAAGCAGCGAGGAACAAGATTGAGCACGTAATACTGGCGTGGCATTTATACACAAATTGTCACTAGTTTTTTTGTTTTTATTTATTTCAACATTGTCAACATTTTTGTTGCTTAAATTAAAGAGGCTCATTGGCCTTTATTGTTTTTGTTTTATTTTAAAAGTAGCAATTCAATATGCCGTTGTAAAAAATAAAGAAAAGGAAAAAGGAAAAAAAATATTTTACAAACAACTTTGTTGTTGTATTAGAACAGGTTTGTTTGTTTGTTTTTGTTTTAAATAATTCACAAAATGTATGTTTTGTTTTTGTTAATGCGAGCTTAAAAAAATCGCGTCCGCACTTGTCAACGCCAAAAACAGAACTGATGATTGTTGTTTGTTTGTTGAATTTTAAATTTATGAGCTCTGCGATTTAAATATTTGTTAATATTTGTTGTTGAAGTTCGCTTGTATTTTACAGTAGCCTTACTTTTGTTTAGACTCGGTTACATTATCAAGTCAAATTTATCCATTTTTATCAATTTTATTTCAAGTTTTTTTTATTAGCATTAAGCATTAAGGTTAAATACTATTTGATTGGCGAACTTAAATGGGATACTTAAATTTATGTGCTCCTCTGTAGTCAAATTTAATCATCGATACTTAAATACATAATCACTTTCAAAATTAAACATAAGTTGTAACATTACCGGATATACTTATGTTATCGCTGGCGGCGACGGTCGTTTGAAAAAGGGCGAATTTAACAACCAAATAAAAAGAGCCAAGTTTCTAATTAATTGGTTTAGGTGTTTATTTCTATTTAAAAAATATTACAATTAACAAATGTAAATATACATATAAGAACAAATGTACTTACCGCAGTGCTTTCCTTTAACGAACTAATTTTACTTGTTAAAATAATTTAAAGTTGAGCCAAAAATTCTTTATGTATTAAATACATCAAAAAATAACCGGCCAACTTAACGAAACAAAAGCACTTCAGAATAATATTGTTACACATAAAACTAACTGATCATTTACAATCATACATATATATAAACAAATAAAAAAAAATGGAATAAAAATACATAATATGAATATATGTTAAATGATCAACAGACAAAATAACAAGACATTTAGGCAACTCACAGACTGACAAATCAAAATAAATAAATTCAAACAAAATAATAAACGTTTCCAGTTTTATGAGCCATTAAGCGACATCCCCACCCCCGTGGATCGACCACGATTTACTTCTCCAAATCAAGGACTGCAAGTTTGGAAACAGGACGCATCAGGACACCAGTGCTAGTACGGACATCAGCACGACGTATAATATCATCTTTACCCTTGTATACCTCTTCCACTCGACCTCGTCTCCAATCTTTTCGGGACACTGCAGGATCACAAATGATAACCAAGTCACCAACGGCAATGGGCTTTGTGCGTTGACACCATGTGGAGCGTCTGGTCAATGTGGGCAAATATTCTCGGATCCAGCGATTCCAAAAATGATCGCGTAGTTGGCGAGAGATGCACCACTGCTTTCTCAATAAAATAGGCTCTTCCGCTGGCGCTCCGGCAGGAGTTTGGGTTGTATTTGGGCAACCAAGTAGGAAATGATTAGGCGTTAGTGGTTCCTCATCTTCATGGCTCAACGGCAAGTGTGTTAGGGGACGAGAGTTCACAATATTTTCTGCTTTAATTAGGAAGCTTTGAAGCGTGTGTTCACGAGGGGCAGCCTCTTTCAATGTTGACTGTAGCACACGTTTGACGCACTGTACCATTCGTTCCTATACACCACCTTCTGCAGGATTATGTGGACAATTGAACTGCCAGTCGATACTTTTCGATGATAGTTCATCTTCAATACGGGCCACATCAAATACCTCACTGAACCTCTTAACGACTTGGTCAGCACCAACAAAATTTTTACAATTGTCGCTTCTGAGCCTTGTAGGTACGCCACGTCGATTTATAAAATTACGTATGGCAAGGATGCACGCATCTGTGGACAGGTCGAAAGCAACTTCTAAGTGGATGGCTCTTACGGTTAGGCAGGTAAATAGAGCTACCCATCTCTTTTCATGGCGTCGACCAATGGTTACAGCTAGCGGCCCGAAGTAATCCAACCCAGTATAGGTAAAGGGCCTAATATATGGCGTAAGTCTGTCTTCTGGCAAAGAACCCATAAGTGGTGGCACCGGCAATGTACGACGAAATCTGCAAATAAAACATTTAGAAACACACTTATGTAAAGTTTTTCTTAAGCGTGGAATCCAGAACGATCTTCTTATTTCACATATTGTGGCTTCGAAATTCTGATGTTTCATCTTCTCGTGTACATGGGCCACAAACAACTCAGTGACGGGATGATATGACGGCAATATAATCAGACGTCTTATTTCCAAGGGCAACCAACTAGCTGCGTCTACACGGCCATTAACTCGCAGTAGTAAATTTTCACCCAAGTATGGAACCAAAGCATATAAGCTACTTTTGGGCAAATTTTCTTCAGATTTTATAATTTCAATTTCGGCATTAAATTTTTCTTTCTGGGCTTGGCGACAAAGATAAATTTTCGCAGTTTTTAGTTCAGTAGCAGTCAAACTATTTCTTTCATCTTGGCTTACTTTCCTTTGGCATCGATTTATGAAACGTAACATCTAGGCAACCGTTCGTTTTAGCTTCAAATAAGAAGAAAATCTACTAAAATCAATAATAGGAGGAATATCAATTAATAAAGCAAATTTTGGACGTAGCTCCTCAGTATCAAGGCTAGCAGGGCTTATATTCACGGCTTTGAGAAATTCATCTTCACCACCATAAAGAAAATTAGGGCCACTGAACCAGCTGGATTCATTCGAAAAGTCGACCTGAGACTTCATCCTAATGGTTTCATCAGCAACATTGATATTGGTGCTCAGCTATCTCCAATCTGCTGGGCTAGTGGAATCTAGAATTTCTGTGATTCGATGGGCAATAAAAGGCTTGTATCTTCGACTTTCTGTGCCTATCCAATTAATCACAGTAGAGGAATCGCTCCAACAAATAAACCCAGAAACCGTCATGGAATGCTCCTTCAAAAGCGTATCCAATAATCGAGTACCCAAAACAGCAGCCTGAAGTTCGAGCCTTGGAATACTCATTGTTTTTAGAGGGGCACATCTCGTTTTTGTAGCTACGAAGGATACTTCAACTTTTACATCAGGATATATGGACCTCCAGTATGACGCGGCACCAAATGCATCCTCACTAGCGTCGACAAAAACATGTAGCTCCAGACGGATAGTAATGCCATTTCTAAAATAACAACGCGGCACTTTCACATTAACAACATTTTTTATCTCTTGGCGCCAAATATTCCACATGTTATATAAGTCATTGGGCAAAGGATCATCCCATCGGACATCGTACCTCCATACCTCACGCATCAACAGTTTAGCCGTAATCATAAAGTTGCTCAATAGACCAAGTGGATCGAAAACAGACATTACCACACTAAGCAACTCTCGTTTTGTAGGAGCCTTCAAACCATTTATGACATCAGCATTCACGTTGTGGAACCTCAACTCAAACCTGAAAGTATCATCTTTAGGTTGCCAGTACATACCTAGGACTTTTTCTGACTGCAGCTCGTTGATATCGCTGGAATAGTTCACCGGCTTCTCCATGGCAGCTTTAAAAGCCACAATTACCTCAGACGAATTGGATGAAAAATTTCTTAGCTCGAATCCAGCTGACTTATGGATGTCACGAACTTGTTGGGCAACTTCAATAGCTCTTTCAGGTGTTGGAAAACTGTCGACGAAATCATCCACATAATAATGATCCAAGATAGACTTCACCGCACGAGGGTATTTTTCCCGATAGCTTAGGGCGTTGGTTTCTTTGACATAATGGGCTACGCAGGGCGAACAAGCAGCGCCAAATGTCATCGCGACCATCTCATAAGTTCTGGAGGCTTGCTGTCATCATCGCGCCAAAGGAAGCGTTGGAAACATCTGTCTTCAGGAGCCACAAAGACCTGGTGAAACATATCTTTAATGTCGCCGCAAACTGCAACAGCTCCAACTCGAAAGTTGAATAAAATAGACGGCAGAGGCTTATATTGCTTTCCAGGCTTGTTGACCACACCAAAGTGAGGAAGATACCAAGTTCTAGGGCACACACCAGAAGCTTCATTTGGCAACAATTTCCTTACATACCCCTTTGACACGTAATTGTTCATGATGGACTTGTAGGCCTCACCAAATTCCGGAATTCTCTTAATTTTCCTCTCAATACCATTGAGTATATTTAGAGCCATGGAATAACTGTCTGGCAGGACTACATCATCAGAGCGCCACAAGAGCCGGGTTTGAAATCTTCCTTCAACTTTGACAGTAATATTCATCATGAACTGTCAACAAACATAAATTAGAGTTTGATGGCTTACCCTTCATCGGACCAAAAACGACCCAACCCAATGGTGTGTTGGCAGCATAGGGACCACTTTCTTCCAAAGGCACAATTTCATCAGGAAGACCAAGATGGCAGTGATCTAATCCTATCAGGACTTTAGGGGCCACACCATTGTATCATTTAATTGGTAAACCAGGATGAGCGCCTAAATCCATATTGAAACTCTGAGCCGGTAATTTCAAATTCGAGACACCATAAACATTTTTTAAAGCATATTTTCTTTGCTTACCAATCCCACTTACTTGCAGATCAACCACAGGTGCCATTTCTTCAGATTCCTTTCCAGCGTACCAGTGCAAGTTCAATTTACTTTGATGCCTCGGAGGCCCAGTTGCCTCACCAAGGAGCTGTCCACCATAGTAACCGAAGAACCTTCATCCAACAACGCGTAAGTTTCAACCTTGTTACTAGGACCATAAAGTACAATAGGCACAACTCGAAACAGCAGTACGCTCTTATCTGCAGGACGGGATACACAGCTCAAGACAGACGCACTTCCATTTAATGAACCACTTGACGCTTCTGACTCACTTGGCCCAGAATATTTTTCGCGATTATTATTAATTTGTACATCATGTAGTAATTTGTTATGTTTTCGCAGGCAACCATCGATGGGACACTCTTTTCGTTTACGGCAACTCCTACTAGGATGCCCCCAGCCAAGACACGAAAAACATAACCTCAATTTCTTCACATTAGACCATCTGTCAGGCACACTCAATGAACTAAATTTTTTACACTCAAATAATTTATGATTACCCTGGCACATTGGGCATTCTTGTTTATGTTGACCATCAACGGCGTGGAGGACAACTTTTCTTTTAGGTTCACTATAATTTCGATTACTACTCACCCCTTGAATAGTTTGCACCAAATCAGCAACATCTTTGAGCCACCTGTTAAAATCCAAAACCGTTGGATATGGCTTAATTGTTGAATGGAGCCCACTCCATTCGTTTGCTCAAGGGAGGTTTACCAACCAATTCATCCATTAATGTAAGATTCGCTAAATGCTGTTATCCATTGGCAGATTCCAAAAAGGCGGCAAGATTCTGCACCTTAGCAGCAAATGGCACAAGTCGATCAATAGCACTCTCACTAATGGGCTGAATTTTTTTTACTTGTTGGAGCTGACATCGGATAAGCATTTCTGGACGACCATATCGAAAACGCAACTGCTCCAACGATTTAACACTCTACCTTGCATCACCCTTTAATGCCTTTTGGAGCCGAACACAATTTTCAAAATTATTGTAATTATAAACAGCAGTCGAATTACTAAAGGCTGTTGAAAAAATGGGCCAATCCTCAGGTGTACCACTAAATTCCGGCAGGTCATATATTTTTCTGTGCACTTCCATTGAACCACCATTTTGAGACACAAAATTATTTGGCGGTAACATTTGTGTTAAAGGCGATTGGCTTGCACAAAAACCGGCGTACGGCGATCAGTGCAGTCAACGTTGGCTGAGACAGAATATACGAGCCAGGAGAACCACTATTATTTTGGCTTGATGTTGCCTGCAATCGAGCGCTTTTTCTCACTGGCGATCGTTGCATTATGAAACACAAATATTCTTCAAACAATTGTTGTCCCGGCAGACGAGGAACCACTTTAAACATTTTCAAATATATTTTTATTTAACGGCAGGCAATGTCCAATAAAAATTATTTATTCCGGCTGACAAGGAACCACTTCAGCAAAAATTTATTTTCTCTTAGACAGAGAACCAATTGTTCCTGCAGGCAAGGAACCACAATAAATTTTTCCAATGACCACGATGGTCAGCTAGGAACCAAAAGAATTTCCGCACAAAAGCTGCGAAATAAAATTTGTTATCGCTGGCGGCGACGGTCGTTCGAAAAAGGGGGAATTTAACAACCAAATAAAAAGAGCCAAGTTTCTAATTAATTGGTTTAGGTGTTTATTTCTATTTAAAAAATATTACAATTAACAAATGTAAATATACATATAAGAACAAATGTACTTACCGCAGTGCTTTCCTTTAACGAACTAATTTTACTTGTTAAAATAATTTAAAGTTGAGCCAAAAATTCTTTATGTATTAAATACATCAAAAAATAACGGGTCAACTTAACGAAACAAAAGCACTGCAGAATAATATTGTTACACATAAAACTAACTGATCATTTACAATCATACATATGTATAAACAAATAAAAATACATAATATGAATATATGTTAAATGATCAAGAGACAAAATAACAAGACATTTAGGCAACTCACAGACTGACAAATCAAAATAAATAAATTCAAACAAAATAATAAACGTTTCCAGTTTTATGAGCCATTAAGCGACAACTTAAATATTTTCGAATTGAAACATAAATATTTAAGATTAAGTTAGCCAATAAACTACAGTAAATATGGTTTTCCTATTTTATCAGTATATATCTCCAGGAATCTACATATATACAGACTTGCTTTCATACGCGTTACTGTAATGACAGTGAGAAACATAAATGTTTTAGTATCTTAAGTAAGCCTTAGTGGTTGTAAGCCTATAAGACTTGATGTTAAAACTGGTAATTTAGTGATGCGTAAACGATCTCCGTTGTGCGAGAAGGTAGTGCCCCAAAAATTAGCGCTAATTTAGGTCACCCCCTGTAAACCGTGCACGTGCTTGTAATCTCGTTTTGTAGGAGCCTTCAAACCATTTATGACATCAGCATTCACGTTGTGGAACCTCAACTCAAACCTGAAAGTATCATCTTTAGGTTGCCAGTACATTCCTAGGACTTTTTCTGACTGCAGCTCGTTGATATCGCTGGAAAAGTTTACCGGCTTCTCCATGGCAGCTTTAAAAGCCACAATTACCTCAGACGAATTGGATGAAAAATTTCTTAGCTCGAATCCAGCTGACTTATGGATGTCACGAACTTGTTGGGCATCTTCAATAGCTCTTTCAGGTGTTGGAAAACTGTCGACGAAATCATCCACATAATGATGATCCAAGATAGACTTCACCGCACGAGGGTATTTTTCCCGATAGCTTAGGGCGTTGGTTTCTTTGACATAATGGGCTACGCAGGGCGAACAAGCAGCGCCAAATGTCATCGCGACCATCTCATAAGTTCTGGAGGCTTGCTGTCATCATCGCGCCAAAGGAAGCGTTGGAAACATCTGTCTTCAGGAGCCACAAAGACCTGGTGAAACATCTCTTTAATGTCGCCGCAAACTGCAACAGCTCCAACTCGAAAGTTGAATAAAATAGACGGCAGAGGCTTATATTGCTTTCCAGGCTTGTTGACCACACCAAAGTGAGGAAGATACCAAGTTCTAGGGCACACACCAGAAGCTTCATTTGGCAACAATTTCCTTACATACCCCTTTGACACGTAATTGTTTATGATGGACTTGTAGGCCTCACCAAATTCCGGAATTCTCTTAATTTTCCTCTCAATACCATTGAGTATATTTAGAGCCATGGAATAACTGTCTGGCAGGACTACATCATCAGAGCGCCACAAGAGCCGGGTTTGAAATCTTCCTTCAACTTTGACAGTAATATTCATCATGAACTGTCAACAAACATAAATTAGAGTTTGATGGCTTACCCTTCATCGGACCAAAAACGACCCAACCCAATGGTGTGTTGGCAGCATAGGGACCACTTTCTTCCAAAGGCACAATTTCATCAGGAAGACCAAGATGGCAGTGATCTAATCCTATCAGGACTTTAGGGGCCACACCATTGTATCATTTAATTGGTAAACCAGGATGAGCGCCTAAATCCATATTGAAACTCTGAGCCGGTAATTTCAAATTCGAGACACCATAAACATTTTTTAAAGCATATTTTCTTTGCTTACCAATCCCACTTACTTGCAGATCAACCACAGGTGCCATTTCTTCAGATTCCTTTCCAGCGTACCAGTGCAAGTTCAATTTACTTTGATGCCTCGGAGGCCCAGTTGCCTCACCAAGGAGCTGTCCACCATAGTAACCGAAGAACCTTCATCCAACAACGCGTAAGTTTCAACCTTGTTACTAGGACCATAAAGTACAATAGGCACAACTCGAAACAGCAGTACGCTCTTATCTGCAGGACGGGATACACAGCTCAAGACAGACGCACTTCCATTTAATGAACCACTTGACGCTTCTGACTCACTTGGCCCAGAATATTTTTCGCGATTATTATTAATTTGTACATCATGTAGTAATTTGTTATGTTTTCGCAGGCAACCATCGATGGGACACTCTTTTCGTTTACGGCAACTCCTACTAGGATGCCCCCAGCCAAGACACGAAAAACATAACCTCAATTTCTTCACATTAGACCATCTGTCAGGCACACTCAATGAACTAAATTTTTTACACTCAAATAATTTATGATTACCCTGGCACATTGGGCATTCTTGTTTATGTTGACCATCAACGGCGTGGAGGACAACTTTTCTTTTAGGTTCACTATAATTTCGATTACTACTCACCCCTTGAATAGTTTGCACCAAATCAGCAACATCTTTGAGCCACCTGTTAAAATCCAAAACCGTTGGATATGGCTTAATTGTTGAATGGAGCCCACTCCATTCGTTTGCTCAAGGGAAGTTTACCAACCAATTCATCCATTAATGTAAGATTCGCTAAATGCTGTTATCCATTGGCAGATTCCAAAAAGGCGGCAAGATTCTGCACCTTAACAGCAAATGGCACAAGTCGATCAATAGCACTCTCACTAATGGGCTGAATTTTTTTTACTTGTTGGAGCTGATATCGGATAAGCATTTCTGGACGACCATATCGAAAACGCAACTGCTCCAACGATTTAACACTCTCCCTTGCATCACCCTTTAATGCCTTTTGGAGCCGAACACAATTTTCAAAATTATTGTAATTATAAACAGCAGTCGAATTACTAAAGGCTGTTGAAAAAATGGGCCAATCCTCAGGTGTACCACTAAATTCCGGCAGGTCATATATTTTTCTGTGCACTTCCATTGAACCACCATTTTGAGACACAAAATTATTTGGCGGTAACATTTGTGTTAAAGGCGATTGGCTTGCACAAAAACCGGCGTACGGCGATCAGTGCAGTCAACGTTGGCTGAGACAGAATATACGAGCCAGGAGAACCACTATTATTTTGGCTTGATGTTGCCTGCAATCGAGCGCTTTTTCTCACTGGCGATCGTTGCATTATGAACCACAAATATTCTTCAAACAATTGTTGTCCCGGCAGACGAGGAACCACTTTAAACATTTTCAAATATATTTTTATTTAACGGCAGGCAATGTCCAATAAAAATTATTTATTCCGGCTGACAAGGAACCACTTCAGCAAAAATTTATTTTCTCTTAGACAGAGAACCAATTGTTCCTGCAGGCAAGGAACCACAATAAATTTTTCCAATGACCACGATGGTCAGCTAGAAACCAAGAGAATTTCCGCACAAAAGCTGCGAAATAAAATTTGTTATCGCTGGCGGCGACGGTCGTTCGAAAAAGGGGGAATTTAACAACCAAATAAAAAGAGCCAAGTTTCTAATTAATTGGTTTAGGTGTTTATTTCTATTTAAAAAATATTACAATTAACAAATGTAAATATACATATAAGAACAAATGTACTTACCGCAGTGCTTTCCTTTAACGAACTAATTTTACTTGTTAAAATAATTTAAAGTTGAGCCAAAAATTCTTTATGTATTAAATACATCAAAAAATAACGGGTCAACTTAACGAAACAAAAGCACTGCAGAATAATATTGTTACACATAAAACTAACTGATCATTTACAATCATGCATATGTATAAACAAATAAAAATACATAATATGAATATATGTTAAATGATCAAGAGACAAAACAACAAGACATTTAGGCAACTCACAGACTGACAAATCAAAATAAATAAATTCAAACAAAATAATAAACGTTTCCAGTTTTATGAGCCATTAAGCGACAACTTAAATATTTTCGAATTGAAACATAAATATTTAAGATTAAGTTAGCCAATAAACTACAGTAAATATGGTTTTCCTATTTTATCAGTATATATCTCCAGGAATCTACATATATACAGACTTGCTTTCATACGCGTTACTGTAATGACAGTGAGAAACATAAATGTTTTAGTATCTTAAGTAAGCCTTAGTGGTTGTAAGCCTATAAGACTTGATGTTAAAACTGGTAATTTAGTGATGCGTAAACGATCTCCGTTGTGCGAGAAGGTAGTGCCCCAAAAATTAGCGCTAATTTAGGTCACCCCCTGTAAACCGTGCACGTGCTTGTAATCAAAATTTTAATCTTTGAGTAAGGTAGAAATAAACAAAACGCTAAGGTATCGGTTTGATATTATTAAGAACGTAAGAGGAATTCATTGTTCCTATTAAGAATAACAAATGTCATCGAACATTTTTCTTAAACTATTATTGTTACTTATTAAGTCTTAAGATTTTTCTTCTGTTTATAAAAAAAAACATTGAATATATGTATATGTGAACTTTTATTGAATTTCATTGTTCTATTGGTTTTGAAATTTATTTAATCATACGTGAATAATTTGAAAAGGTAGGTATTTGGATGTGAATATTTCATTTAGGAGTAGCGAAAATAAAAACATCAGGGCATTTAAGCTACAATGGTCAACAGTATCTGCAGTCGATACTGAGGGAGGGCCGTCCTAGGAGTTATACCACCAACAACCCAACTGGATTTGTTTTCTGAGTTTTCGTCTCCGTTTTTGCCCCGCTCTTTTCTTTTAGTAATGGTTTGAATAGACACTGGTACAGAATTTAGCTGGACCTCACACTACTAGCTGCAACGAACACCTGCCCAAGCCCGACGAGCCTTAGCCGCGCGAGACAAAAGTTAGATACCAGTGTGACAGTTAGTGAGTGTGGTTTCTTGTTCTAGTGGGAGTGAGCGACTATCTGTTGCGATCACTATTAATATCTTTTTTTTTCTTTTACTGAACAAAACCCTAAGTTTTATATTGCTTTAAATGTTAATTGTAATTTTAGTTATATATAAACATTTTTAGACACTTCTTTAACAGGCTGTTTCATAATCATTTAATTCCGCGCAATCTTTTACATTATAATTCTACTACAAATTTTGGCGTGTCGTAAATTTTAGACGGTAACATAAGATTTCAAATTCGACAGCAACAACGACAACTGTCGTTTTTCAACTACGCCAAACACAATAAGGCTGATTATTTTACAAGGAAATTTTGACATTTAAAATGTGGTGTCGTATCTCGCGATTTGAAAAAATTTTACGATTTTATTGTTTTTAAGTATACCACATTGCTTTAGAAATGTTAACAAAAGCCTAGCGGTCAGCTGTTGTTTGAAAAATTCCACATGAAATAATGCCCCTTTGCTTTATTTCACAGCTATGATAAAATGTTGCCAGAAGCATTTGAATGTTTTTCCACATCAAAAACAGAGTACTACTTCTGCAACATTTCTTCATAACTTTTTAATAGAAATGTGTTTTTGCATGTCTAGTATTTGGTTGAACCTCCTTTAGCTTGGATAATTGATTCTAAATGTCTACTCATACTTCTTACTAGGTTAGATGTTTCATCTGGAGTAATTTTTTCCCATTCTAAGCGAAGTGCCGCTTTAAGTGATTCTTTGGATGTAATGTGATGTTTCCGTATTTTTTCTCCAGTAAGTGCCAAATATGCTCTATAGGATTCTGTTTGCAGTGGTATATAAGCCATTCCTGCACAAAATATGAAGAATGTTTAGGGTCATTATCTTGTTGGAACAAGAATTTCCAATTTAAGCCCAGCTTCGCAACACTTGGAGATAAGTTTTCTTTTAAAATATATAAATAAGAGTGCTTCTCCATTTTGTCGTCTATAAAGACAAGATTTCCCACTCCAGATGCCGCCATACGTAAATGTTTTTGGACGTTCACTTCTCCTCTCACGCTCTAATTTGTTGTTTTTTTTCATAATGTTTTTGATGTTTCTTACACTGGTATAGGGCAACCACACCAATTTCGCTATAGGATTTTCCCTGTGCACGAAGATTTATAATAATTTTAAGGACATCTACGGAAATTTCTGAACGATTGCTCATTTTGCTGTTTTCGTCACGAATTAAATATCAAGAATATCTTTTTACATTTAAAACTCTCGCCTACTGTGCATAAACATGAGTTGAAATTTACCGTTATACAAGGGTAACGATGAGTATTCCAAGGCTCGAACTTCAGGCTGCTGTTTTGGATACTCGATTATTGGATACGATTTTGAAGGAGCATTCCATGAAGGTTTCTCGGTTTATTTGTTGGAGCGATTCCTCTACTGTGATTAATTGGATAGGCACAGAAAGTCGTAGATACAAGCCTTTTGTTGCCCATCGAATCACAGAAATTCTAGATTCCACTAGCCCAGCAGATTGGAGATGGCTACCCACCAATATCAATGTTGCTGATGAAACCACTAGGATGAACTCTCAGGTCGACTTTTCGAATGAATCCTGCTGGTTCAGTCGCCCTAATTTTCTTTATGGTGGTGAAGATGAATGGCCCAAAGCTGTGAATATAAGCCCTGCTAGCCTTTATACTGAGGAACTACGTCCAAAATTTGCTCTATTAATTGATATTCCTCCTATTATTGATTTTAGTAGATTTTCTTCTTATTTGAAGCTAAAACGAACGATTGCCTGGATGTTACGTTTCATAAGTCGATGCCAAAGGAAAGTAAGCCAAGATGAAAGAAATAGTTTGACTGCTGCTGAACTAAAAACTGCGGAAATTTATCTTTGTCGCCAAGCTGTTTGAATTTATTTATTTTTATTTGTAAGTCTGTGAGTTGCCTAAATGTCTTGTTATTTTGTCTCGTAATCATTAAACATATATTCATATTATGTATTTTTATTCCATTTTTTCTATTAGTTTATACATATGTATGATTGTAAATGATCAGTTAGTTTTATGTGTAACAATATTATTCTGCAGTGCTTTTGTTTCGTTAAGTTGGCCCGTTATTTTTTGATGTATTTAATACATAAAGAATTTTTGGCTCAACTTTAAATTATTTTAACAAGTAAAATTAGTTCGTTAAAGGAAAGCACTGCGGTAAGTACATTTGTTCTTATATTTACATTTGTTAATTGTAATATTTTTTAAATAGAAATAAACACCAAAACCAATTAATTAGAAACTTGGCTCTTTTTATTTGGTTGTTAAATTCGCCCTTTTTCGAACGACCGTTGCCGCCAGCGATAACTATATATTCTTATAGCTAAACCAAATTTCCACAGTGCACTTAAAATTCATGATAATATGGTTGCCATTGAAATGAATAGAGTAAAAACAGTATATAATAAACCCATATATATTGGATTTTCTGTTTTAGAGTTATCAAAGTATAAAATGTATAACTTTCATTATGATTATATGAAACTCAAATATCGTGAAAATATTAATCTCAATTACATGGATACCGATTCTTTTATATATAATGTTAAAACAGATGATCTCTATGATGATGTTCGAAATGATTTTAATATTCATTTTGATACATCTGCATATCTGAAAGATAATGTTTATAATTTTCCATTAGTTAACAAAAAAGTATTAGGGATGATAAAAGATGAGTGTAATGGAAAAATTATTAAGGAATTCATTCGCTTCAGAGCTAAATGTATTTTATAAAAATAGATCGAGTAGATCAGGAAATAAGAAAAATAAAAGGAGTAAAACAAAGCGTAACCAACCAACTAACAATAAATGATTTGAGGAAATGTTTGTTTTAGAAAAAACTGTATTATGAATCAATGTATATATTTAGATCTAAGATTCATCAAGTCTATACACAACACATAAATAAACTAACTTTAAGTTATTTAGATGATAAGCGATTTATAAGAGAAAATGGTATTGATACATATGCATGGGGGCATTATAGAACTAAATCTTTACCATTATCAGATACATCAAGTTTAAATATGATTAACGATTTCATGGAAGAGAATGATGATTTTTTTCTTAATGTAAATATAGATTCAATATAAGAGCAAAACAATTTTAAAATTAAATAAGGTAGTTTATAAGAAATAAAATATTGTAACCATTTATTAAATAAGAGAAACATACAAAAAAATTAAAATAACATACAAAAAAAAAAGAAAAAAAAATGTGTTTTTAATCAAATACTAATACAAAATACTAAACACAAGTAACGACAATTAAATATATTAAAGAAATTAAAGGAAAGTGATATCAGAATAGATTTAACCCGCCTCTGTTATGAAATCGAAAAAAATGTAAAGAAAAATAATTACTGATGTAAAAATTCATAGATTATATTTAAGAATGGAAAATAAATGAGAAAAAAATTTAAAACAAAATGAATGTGTCCACAATTAAAAGAATTACTTTTCTTATATCTTTTATAGTTATATTTTATATTATATCCTAAATATCTTAATACTTCTAGAGGTGGTTAAAGATTTCCAAAACTGTCAAAATATTCCACATAATCATTATTTTTGTGGTAGGCTACTCAATGTGTACCATCTCCTCTGTGAAAGTCAAAATTGATTATTCCACATTCAGTTTTGCGTGGAGTTTTAGGGAGCGTATCTCTCATATAAACTCCCCTAAAATAAGGAATATGCTTCTTTCCATTATTATTTTTTCGATGCTTTCATTTTATTATAAAATATTCAATATCCTTTTTTATAAGGTTTGAGATAGAGACCTTTACCCATTGCTATTGCCTCTAATGTTCTATTATGACGCTTATTCTCCTCGAGCTGCTGTTTACCATTTTTAGCTGTAGTAATAACCTTAGCAATCGACGAGCCACCAGAAGCTAAATCACCTAATGCTCCAAGTGCTGTAAATATAGGCACAAGAGGTAGAATACCTCCAATTTTAGGAACGGTAATAACTCTTGGAATTTTGATTTCTGATTTTTTCCCAAGAAATGAATCAGCAATAACTTTTTTTGCAGTTTTTATTGCCTTTTTAATATTTAAAGGTTTTTCTTTCTTTAAGACCATATTTGCTGATTTAATTGCATTGCGAAAAAGGATTCGCTTACAAGTTTTTTTTTAAGATTTTTCATATTAACACCTAAACCAAATTTTACTTTAGACTTCATTGCGTTAGTAACAAAGTATGCGTGTATTTTTTCTCCAAGGGTGCTATCTTTAGCTTTTACTCTTTGCTAAGCTCTATCGGCTAATTCTCTATCCGCTTGATGCCGTTTATTAATATCAGTGTTCTGTGAATAAGCAATATCATGAAGTTTAAAAGCAGCATCTAAGGGATTGATTCCTTTATCTCCTCTTTGGATACGTTTCGTTCCAGGTTCGCAAAATTGATAACCAGGTAGGTGAAGTTCATTTGGCAGCGAATTAATAAGCTTATTTACTAGTCCTTTTCCAGTAACTACCTGTTTACAAATAAAATTTTTCTTTATATACACCTTCATTTATAACAATTTGTTTCCAAAAATATGTAAGTAGATGAATACTTCTTAATATAAAGATAAAGATGTTCATTTTATTTTACTCCTCATTTGCAAAGATGCGTTTGATAAAGCAACATTCAAACTTTTTGTGAGAAATTTGGATTCTAATGAAAAAATAATGTAACTAAACATAGTTGTCTTTTACCAAACTCTATAAGAGCATTAATAGTGGGGCCATCCAGTTGCGGAAAAACCAACGTTATGCTTAGTTTGATTGAAAGCCCTAATGGATTAAAATTCAGAAATATTTACATTTATTCTAAATCACGAAATCAACCTAAATATCAATATCTTAGAAAACTATGGGAAGACCCAAAGATATTGATTCATTTTATTTATGTCAAACATTTCGTACGTGATAATGCAAACTTAATTATAATTTTTAGGCAAGATGATCTAAACCTTAAGCATATATATAAAGATCATGTTGGAAGTGATATGACCCTAAAAACGTTTCAAAACATATGTAGAGAATGTTGGAAGGATGAATATGGATTTCTTGTTACAAACAAAGATGATATATAAATAAATATAAATATGTAATGGACGTTATAGAAAAGGGTTTGAGGTGTTCATTGAAGCTTAGTCCTAATTGATCGTTAAATTACTTCAGACGTATAAGAATTTATATTGATGCTAAATGTTTAACACAAATTAAGAGCTATTTTACTGTTAATAATAATCTGTTTAACTGTTTAGCTAATCAAACAAGCTGTTTGAAAAGGCTGTTTAGCTGTTTGAAGAACCTGTTTAGCAGTTAAAATAAGCTGCTTAGCCGTTTAAAGAAGCTGTTTAGCTGTTTGTAGAACCTGTTTTGCTGTTTAAAGAAGCTTTTTAGCTATTTGAAGAAGTTGTTAAAAAGCTGTTTATCTGTTATTAAAAGCTGTTAATAGATCTAATATTTATTCATATTAATTTCTTATACACAAACATGAAGGAAAATGTATTGAAAGAGTTGGTGAAATCTAGAAAAAATTTGAAAAAGAAATTTGAAGCTATTAAACGTGGGGAAGAAGAACCAAACAATAAGTTGGAAAATACATTTAAACCACTATCAGAACCCTTAAAAAAATTAGTTAAGTTATCTAGTAAAAGGTCATTGAAACCAAGAGAAATTCTATGTGTAAACCATAACTTTAAACATGAGTCTATAACTAAAAACAAAGATAACAGTATTGTGACTAGCACCCCGATGAAAAAAGACTATTTCGATTCGTTATCAAAAACAAGTGATGTTAAAGAAAAAGAAGATGTTGATTTAGATAATGAATCCTTTTATTCACAACCCGATGATCGGCAATTTGATTAAACAGACTTAAATGAAAACAAGAAACTTGATACTATATTTGGACCTCACAAAAATCAAAATGGTGACTGGAAATTTGGGAATTCATATCTAAAGCAAAGTAATGAAAATATAATGATAGGAAATAAATCTTGGGCGTTAACTCCTGGTCTATACTCATTGCTCTTTCATAAAAGGCCAGAGCAGTATGACTCATCAGAATTAGATATATATAAACGAATTTGGCTTGATACAAATGCACACAGAAGAAACTGATCCTAATAATCAACTAAAAGGAAGTAAAGGATATAAATATAAGGAAATAATTAATAAGATATTTGCTACTACTCACATTGGTAAAGGTTTAATGAAAGTTGTTACGTGACATCACAGCTGCCAGCTAGCTCCTCAGCACCACCAGGGCAGGTTCCAACCCATAGCTGCAGCCCAGAGACAAACAACAAATAAAAGGAAAACACTACTACAAAACAAACCATACTAAAAACATACAGGGAAACACTAAAGAGGGAGAACAAGATGATGGTGTTCTCCACTGCCCACCCGACCTAGGACTCCTGTTCCAATGGAATATTTCTGGGTCCCCGTACTCCACACACACACACTTACTTCAACAACTTACCTCACATCATACGTAACCTCGCCCTGAAAGAAAAAAAAAAAAAAAAATTAGCACAAACACATATTTGTTCAATACACAATAACAAATTACATATTTATTTACTAAACAAACTTAAACTAACAAATAAAAAATAAAAAAAATTATTATTATTAAATGTTTATATAAAAATTGGTTTTTGCAAATATATATAAAAAAAATTAAAAATTAATGTAAATTATAAAAAAAAAATAAATATAAATGGTAAAAAAAACTAATATAACTGCCTCATTCAAAAACTCGTTAAAAACAACAAAAAAAAAGAAAATAAAAAAAACGTAATTAATGCCAATAAAAAAAACATCAGACACAATTCGCTATTAACCGAAAAAATTATAGGGAGACCATAAGGAACTTATAGTGTTAATTGCTATTATCCCTACCTAAAAGAGCTCTGTCAGGAAGGTTGGCAACACTTACTAATTTCAAACTTATTGATCCCTAAACTCTTCCGGTTTTACCGAACCGGGTCTATTGACTCAAAAACACAAAATCTTTAATTCTCTAATAAAAATTACTAACAAAAATTTTGAATTAAGGCACTTATTAGCACGAAATGACTTAATGTAACAAAAAAAACTAACAACAATTATATGAAATTCACAAACACTTAAATTTAACGATTCTATATATATTAAATAAAAATTAATAAATTATATAAAAAAAACAATATAAATATAAAAAAAACTAAAATTTAATTTTTCCTTTTTTATAATAAAAAAAATTAACTGGTTGGCCGAATATTTGTGGGCGTCTGGCCGAATATGAGGAAGCCTAGCCGAATGTATGAGGACGTCTGGGCGAATCTTTATAAAAACGGCAAAGCCACCGAGGCGCTCGTTTTGGGACCTAGCACTGGGTTTTCACAAAAGCAAAAAAAAATGGCTTTTAAGCCAGCCACTGCGAGTAAGTTTTTCCCTGTTTATAATAAAAAAAAATCTGCTAACCTGTCCTCTTTCCACCGTACCTATAATTTCATGTTACCTGTTTACTCCCTTTTTAGGTTTGTCTCTTTCCGAGCACTGGTTTTCTCTACTCCTACAGCTAGATGATGCTGGACGGCCTGCTTCAATCTGGACACCAAAAAAAATATTATTAACACACGTTGATAAAACAAAGTCCTTTTCTATATGGATAATTTTGTTATACTGTAGAAAGTCTGTTTTACTTTTAATTGAATTTAGACTTTTTATTATTTGGTTTTATTCTTGGTGCTCCGCGGTTAGAGCTACCAAGTGACTTTTTATTATTGCTTGTTATTTTTACAAAAGTCTTCTGCTTATATACTATTTGGTTGAGTGTTTTTACAAATCACACTCAACCTCGTAATTCTATTCTTATCCTAATTAGTCTATACCTTAACATAATAAAATACCAGGCAATCATGAATTTTGAGTGATTTCCAAAATTCATGATTGAGTGAAACTTTAAAATTTAAAGTGTTTAAATCTATGGGAACCATATGGGAAATATGATCTATTTATTAACAGTTTTTATTTTAATAATTTTTTATTTAAAACTGAAATATTTTGGGGTGTAATATGAAGCGTGCTGATCGGCGTGTGCGGACAACAAAGTCAAGGGCATTTTAGTGGTGCATTAATTTGAAGGCCACTTGACTGTTGTTTACTTAAACTGTGTGTGGGAATTTATTATTGTTAATGCAATGCAACAACAACAACAATGTATTCTTTGTTTGTTTCTCCACTTGAACATTAATATTTATTTACCATACCAAATGTGTTGGTAATTAAGACTGTTTGTTACAGTACATGTGTGATGGTTATACTAACCGATCAGTCACACTACAATACCAAACAAAAATAAATTAAAAAAAAACTAACTTTATAAAATATAAAAACCTTATAAAAACCTTTAACCTCTTTTTATTTCACTTTTTAATTATTATACACCACTTTTAACTTTTATTGACGTTTTCACAATGGCGATTTTTTCTTAATCCTACATATATTTCTAGGTTTCTCTTTTGTTCAAAAAAACCGCTTACTTAACGAATTCCTTCTTTTTTAATCCCTACTCAATACAAAAACAACCTGTATGGTGCTATAATTTTGCTCTTTTACTCAAAAAATCGAATTATTCGCTTAAAAAAAAAATACATCTAAACACAATATTTTCCTCCTACAAAAAAACCAATTTGAACCTTAACTTATTTACATCACTGTACACAACATACATGTATACCCAGCAAACATTTGGCTTTGATTACAAATCTAAAAAGGTTCAGAAACTAAATAACATTATTTTGAACGGCTTGTTTGTTGGGTTAAAACAATACGAACGAATACACATCAGAGATGGGACTTTCTCATTGATATTAATTTTCAATCGGTTTTATATGAACGGATAATCACCAAAATGATTAAGTACCATTTAGTGCTACTAATTTATAAATTAACAAAACTACACATATCAGTGACAATACAAATATTCGTGAAGTGGTATAAACTGTAAGTAGAACCAAAAAATAAGAGATTTTACAATCATCGCAAGCCTAACTGGACTTTTGGGATTTCTATTGAATACTCCCAAACTACTCCCATTCATGAGACACATATCTATATATATATAAAAAAATTAAATACATTCATGTTTTTTTTTTTTTAATTGTGTATCATCTTTAAATAGGAAATTTAATTATGGCAATTTACTTCTGCAAAGGTTTTGGGTTAATATTGGCTTATTATACATCTGTTGATATTACAACCCTTAAGTTAATTTTAATTTAAATCGATTTATTCTTTAAACATTCAAAATTTAATTAAAGTAAAAAGCTTTAATCAGGATACATTTAATAATTAATAAATAAATAAAAAAAATATAAAAACAAAAAAAAAAAAAACAGTTGTATAATCACAGATAATATAATATATAAAAATAATAATAATAGAGTACTAACACAAACCTAAATCTATATTGCACCCTATATTATTACAGCCCTATATTGCGTTAACCCAAAAATATCACAGACTTTGTATTGCAGAATTTTAAATCCTTTGCATGGTAGATACCAATGGGCTTTCCCTACAGTGACTCCAGCTCATACATAATTGTTGCCGATTTTGCCGGTTTCACTATTCGACACTTCAGGTACTTTCGAAAAAAACTTCGCATTTAAGTTATTTTTAAAATCAGACAGAACAAAATTCTATCTATATACCTCCTAACCTGGACTAAACTTGACTTCACTTGCTTTTTAGGGTTCCGTACCCAAAGGGTAAAAACGAAACCCTATTGCTTTCGCTACAATGTCTGTCCGTCTGTCAGCGCCTTTTTATCTCTGGAACCGTAATAGGTAGACTCTTGAAATTTTCACAAATGATGTATAGCTGTTGCCGCTATAGCAACAAAAACTAAAACTTATAGGGTGTTCCGATAGAGAGGTGTTATTCACGAATGTGTGTTTATTTCTTGAACTGTAGGAGGCATACACTAAAAATTTACAAACAGTAATTTAAACTTAGTTCGCTTTATAAACAATTCTAAAAAAATAAACCAAAGAAATAAAGGGTGTTCCGATAGTGGTGTGATTTGCATGTATAAGGACTAAGTTTTGAACCATAATAGGTAGACTCTTGAATTTTCTCAGAATGTGTATAACTGTGGCCACTATAGCAGTGAATACTAAAACTTATCGGGTGATCCGAAAGTGAAGTGTTATTTGCCTTTATGTCTTTATTTCTTGCGCTGTAGGAGGCAACCACTTAAAATTTGCAGATAGTAATTAACACCATGTTCGCTTTCTAAACAAGCATATAAAATTAAACCTTAAAGCCTTTAAGATGTTCCGAGAGTGACGTGCTTTGCGGGTATATGGCCTAAGTTTTGAGACTCTTGAAGTTTTTACAGCAAGTTTATTACTATGGAAACTTTAACAAATAATGAAAATTAAAGGGTGTTCCCACAGTGACGTGATTAAAGGGTGTTGCGACAGATACACGATTTTTACTTAAATAGCCTTAGTTTTTGTACCGTAATAGGCAGACTATTGAATTGTTTACAGTAGATGTTGTACCTCGGCCGCTGTAACAATTACTAATTACTAAAGGGTGATCCATCTGTGACATGTTTTTCACGTATATTACCTTATTTTTTGAACCGCAGTAGGTAGGCTTAATATTTTTGTAGAAAGTGTATTACCATGGCCGTTATAACAACAATTCCTAAAATTTAAAGGGTGTTCCAATAGCGGTGCAATTTTCGCGAATATGACTTTGATTTTAAAAATAAAGGGTGCCCCATATGACATGAAAAAATTAACAACTTGTATTTTTAAAGGCGTACTAAACATAGTACGGAACCCTACGTGTGTGAGACTAACTCGCACTTGACTGATTTTTTTTGTTATACCTTGTGCACAAAAATGGCGTAAAACCTGTGGCAGCGTGAACAGAAGTTCGTAGCGCACACTCTATTTCAGTCAAATACAGATACCAGTCCCGATGGTCTTTTTCTAGATAAGCCCTAATGGCAGCCACCACAGACTGATTAACGCGTTCAGCCGCGTTCGACTGTGGCGAATAAAAAGCAGTCTTCATATACGTTATATTATACGTATCTATCATCTCTTTAAACAATGTCGAAACAAATTGTTGACCATTGTCACTATGTACGGTTTCAGGTACCCCAAATTATTGAAAAACCTCCTGAACAAGAAACTGCACTACATTTTTCGCTGTGGCCTCTTTCGTTGCTTTTAGAAAAACAAATTTCGAAAAATGATCAACAACAATAAAAATGTAGGCATTACCTTTTTTCGACCTGGGGCACTTCCCCAGAAAATCAACGTAGATTTTCTGAATAGTCTTTCCATTTGAACTTCGTCGCCTATGGTCGGCATTGTATTCTGGTAACATGACTTTGTTTCTTTGCATGTGCGGCAGTTTTGAATATACTGCTGCACTTGTATGGCCATTTTTGGTCAATAATATAAACGTTTCAGCCTTTCTAAGGTTTTTCGAATGCCTCCATGCGCCGAAGTAAGATCATCATGTGCCTTTTCTATTAAAATATGGGTAATATCTTGGGGAATCCATAACCTCCAATCTGTATCACCTAAACCTTCTAGACCAGTGTGCGAATTTCTTTTATAAATTTTACCGCTTTCTACTCTTAAATCTGGTAACTTCTTGGTTTTCCAGAATATTTTGTGCTAATTGTACATAATTTTCAGACTCAAAAGCAGTATTTTGAAAATCAAAATAGTTATCGTCAATTATTTCTGACACTTCTATTGGCATACGCGACAGCATATCTGCTACGACATTTTCCTTTCTATGTTCTATGGAGAAATCATATGCCTGCAGCTGAAAAGACCATCTGGCCAACTGTCCACTTAAGACCTTCAATGACATCAGCCACTTGAGGCTTGTGTGGTCTGTGATGACTGTGAATTTCATCATTTCCACATATGGCCTGAATGGCTTCACAGCCAACACTTCCGCAAGACACTCTTTCTCGGTAACCGAGTAATTCTTCTGACACGCCGTCAATTTTTGGGAGTAAAACGCTATCGGGTTTTCTCCACCCAAATCATTTTTTTGATAAAGTACCGCTCCTATCTCGAACTCTGAGGCGTCACACTGGATACAAAACGGTTTTGAAAAATCCGGGTGACGTAGTACAGGGGCAGAAGTGAGCAAAACTTTCAACTTTTCGAAAGCCTCGATAGCCTCAGGGGTCATTGAAAACTATTTCCCCTTTTTCAGCGTATCGGTAAGAAGTGCTGAAATGGTGGCAAAGTCTTTTATAAACCGCCTGTACCATCCAGCGGTACCTAAAAAGCTTCGAACGTCCCTTGGAGTTTTTGGCGAAGCAATTTTCTGAGTGGCAGCTACCTTTTCAGGGTCTGTTTTTAGCATACCACCTCCCACTATAAAACCCAAATACCTAAGCTCTTTGAGGCAAAACTTAGACTTTTGTAGTCCTATCGTCAAATTAGCCTTTTTTAAACACTCCGCAACCTGCTCTAAAATTTTTAAATGAGTGTTAAACGTGTCCGAAATGATGAGAAGATCATCTAAATATATAAATACATTTGGTTTTAATCTTGCCGGTGTCACCTTATCCATCAGACGGCACAGGCGTTGAGCAGCGTTACATAGACCAAACGGCATTACTCTAAACTGATACAGCGGTCGACCTGGAACCGTAAAAGCTGTATATGGCTTGGCGGTTTCTTCTAGTTCTATTTGCCAAAATGCGTATTTCAGGACGACGCTGCTTATATAATGCGTTTGATCTATGGGGCTCAAAATACCGTCGATGTTTTGGAGGGGATAGACGTCTTTAATCGTAACCGCGTTCAGTTTTCGCGCATCTAAGCAGAAACGGTTCTTACCAGGCTTACGTACCACAGTAGTCCGATTCGACCAAGGGCTATCACTCTCCTCTATCACGTTTAATTTAATCATATTATCTAACTCGGCGTAAACTATCTCTTGCACCGCAGGAGAAATAGGATAATGTTTATCCTTAATTGGATTTGTGCCCTCAACGAGTTTTATCTCGTGCTTTTCAAGTGTTGTGCACCCTAAACCTTTCTCTTCAAACGATGGAAAACTATTTATTGCTATTTGTAATTGTTGTTGCTGTATCTCGTCCAAGTCGTGCATCTTCATTTCACACGTACTATGTTCTTCATGCATTTTACGTACCATTTCTAGACTTATTTCGGCCGCCGGAAAAATTTCAGGGGCGATATTAAAAATTTGCCAATAGATGCCAAGGTAAATTTCTTGGTCTAAGTCGGGACACAAATAAAAAGTAATTTTGTGCTTTTCCCCTTTAAATTCTACCTCCAACTCGCTTTTACCTAAAACTCTGTGGCGCTGGCTTGTAGCCGTACTAACACTGCTAAATGCTCCCTTTAATTCTGCGCCTAACTCATCTAACATTTCACGACAATTTTTGCCTAAAAGGCTCACCGAAGCACCTAAATCCAAAAGTCCCTTGAAACTTTTGCCATTAAGTAAAAGTTCGGCATAGGGCCTAGGATCAGTTTTATAACAAAATAGATTAACTGATTCCGCTAACAGTTTACGCTGACGTTTTCGTCTTATGAAATCATTTCTAATTTTTAAAATATGCTTACGCTTTCGTGATATTAATTTGGGATGACCTCTATTAAACAGAATTTTTTTAGTTTTTGCTACTGCTACATTTGTTGTTGTCTCTAATGCTGTTGAAATTTCATTAGGTTGTTTTTGTGGCGATTTTATGTAATCTGTTTCAGAACAATCATCATTATTAAAAATTCTCTCTCTAACTACGTTGTAATTTTGTTCGCGAACTTCTATCGGTAAATAGTGACGATATTTTGAAAAATCAGGATTTGAAATATTGTTATTTAAAGTTTCTTCGGGGCACCCTCGCACCCTCCCCCTGTAAAGTCACGCTCCGCCTCGAGTTTTCCCGAGCTTTAATGCATATAGGGCAATTCGGATTAATTCTGTTTGGTCTGCCACACTTGTAGCAAAACAATGACCGTTGTTGTGATATGCATTCTTTAAATAAATGTCCCTTTTGCTGACAATTCAAGCATATTGGTCTGTTCATTGCTGCTACTTCGCCACATACCCCTTGATCTTCGTCTTCAACAATATCTAAGACTGCCTCGCTAACATATCTCTGTGGTCTTACAGATGGTGCTGGCACATTTCGAGCGTCCTTGCGAGAAAAAGTTCGTTCAGTCTCAAGACATTCCATGCGCAGATGTTCAACAGATGATACCGGCATAGGGTAGACGATTCTAGCGATGCTCTCTTTTAAGTTTCTTTTGGCGATTCGGATCATCTCCCCCTCAGCTACCGGCATTTCCAGCCTTAATAGGTTTAAGCTATAAAAATAATCATCTGTTGACTCACCTGGCATTTGTTTCCTCTCAACTAACTCCTGCATCAGTTCCCAGTTAGACCTAATAGTTTTATATCTATTTAATAAGGCTAGGCGTAGAGTATTTCAATCAGAAATAACAGTTGTTTGCACGAGAGCCCAGTACCACTGCCTTACTGTGCCAGTAACGATTAAATGGAAATCTCTTAAATTTTCTTGCCACGGGATTTGGTACTGCCTTTGCATATGTTCCAAACGTAACACGAACTCTTCCACGGACAACTGGTCCCTCCGCCTTTACTACCATTAAATTCTAAACCAAACTTATCCACGCTAATCTTCCACCCATTATTATTAAAATTGGAAGCTGGTGGTGGGCAATTGAACCTATTATCCGGGTGGAAATGTACTTGTCTGGCACCATAATCATTCGCAGCGTTACCCCGCTGTTCACTACCACGGTTGTTGTCGCGCAATGTTAAGCTTCTAATGGCATCTGCTAGTTGACCTATACTTTCGTGAACTTTTGCTAATTCCCTATTCATCTTTTCGTTAATGATGGCATTTATTGAATGATCTATACTCGAATTCATATTTCAACACTTTCGGCTACCATACTTCTCATAGCCGGAGAAATTTCGTCATGATTAGGGTTATTCCTGTTATTAAAATGTCGATGTCCCCTATCTTTGGGGATTGCCCCTTTATTCCCAGTCTGAGCGGTAATGGTACCCGACAGGTCATCAATTTGTGGTGGCCTGGTCGCCGTTCTAAGAGACTGATTGTCCCTTAAAAATTTTTCCTTAACCTGAGGAGATGAACGATTTAAATCGAAAGAAAGATTTCTATCTTTACGCCTTTTTAAACTATGTGTTCTTATACGATTTTCTTTTTCTGGCACACTTTCTGATTCAGCCATAAATCAACCCAATGTTTAAAATTCAAAAAATAAATAGCAAAATTTTACGAAAAAATATATAAAAAAAGTAAATATTATCAAAATAATTATTATAACACTTAATAACAAAATACTCATGCACTAATCTATAAATAAAATATATTGTAAACTAAAAGAAATATAAATAAATAATGAAAAAAAAAATGAATAACAAAAATAATAACAAAAATTTATTAAACTATTTAACTACTACAGTTACTAGTTAATTTGTTTAAAAATAATTTAACTAGTGCTAAAATCACGAAAAACAAAAGATTTAATTTCAATAATGATTAGTAATCACAACAAAAAAATAAATAAAAAAAAAAATAATAATAAAAAAAAATCATAAAAATTAAAATAAAGATTAAAATTTGATAAATAAAGTATTACTGAAACGGGTTTGGTTTTTATGATGTGAGAATTGTGATGATGTGTGTGGAAAAAAAAAATTTTAAAAGAAAAAAAAAAAAAAAAAAAAATCTAGTGCCATTTACGGCCTCTAAAAATGTTTCCCAAATCAAAATTTACTTAAAAAAAATGTATTTGCTTATGAGTAATAGCCTTGCTAATAGTACATCAGAACCCCTGAGTAATAAGTCAGAGCGGCTACTATTATCTCAGCATTTTACTCATAGCTGTTCTAATTTTACCCACGACTCTGCAGGCCTCTAATGCTACGATCAGGGCGGCTACCGCTAGGTGTATGAAAATTAAAAAAATGTTTCTTGTGCTAAGTTCTGAGTCCTCTGGAAAATAAATTTAGAGCGGCTATTTCGAACCCATCACCTCACTTAATAAACTTAATCTGAAACTACAAAAAACTAAAAAAGAAAATAAATACCTAAACTCTTTCAATGACATGTTTCTTATAAACTTTCACGCTACAGGTTCATAATATTATTTGTATTACCTTGATGAATATCTAGTCATGAATCGGACACTAAAAATTTCAAAATTGTCATCACATTCCATAGCACTGCTAGGTTTTGCGGCCTATAGTTTGGATTCCTACAGGTTACAATTAAAAAAAATTATGACTTTTTCAAATCCAACTACCCATCATTTTGGTCTATTATAAAAATTCTAGTATTCTATTGCAAGGTATATTTAGATAACATATACACAATAACGTATTCAAAAACTTCATTTGGATTGGGCGCCATATTGTTACGTGGCTCAATTGGCACCGCAGCTGTGATGCCAGCTAGCTCCTCAGCACCACCAGGGCAGGTTCCATCCCATAGCTGCAGCCGAGAGACAAAAACACACAGGGAAACACTAAAGAGGGAGAACAAGATGATGGTGTTCTCCACTGCCCACCCGACCTAGGACTCCTGTTCCAATGGAATATTTCTGGGTCCCCGTACTCCACACACACACACTTACTTCAACAACTTACCTCACATCATACGTAACCTCGCCCTGAAACAAAAAAAAAATTAGCACAAACACATATTTGTTCAATACACAATAACAAATTACATATTTATTTACTAAACAAACTTAAACTAACAAAAAAAAAAAAATAAAAAAAAAATATTATTATTAAATGTTTATATAAAAATTGGTTTTTGCAAATATATAAAAAAAATTTAAAATTAATGTAAATTATAAAAAAAATAAATATAAATGGTAAAAAAACTAATATAACTGCCTCATTCAAAAACTCGTTAAAAACAACAAAAAAAGAAAATAAAATAAAAAAAAAAAACGTAATTAAGGTTAATAAAAAAAACATCAGACACAATTCGCTATTAACCGAAAAAATTATAGGGAGACCATAAGGAACTTATAGTGTTAATTGCTATTATCCTTACCTAAAAGAGCTCTATCAGGAAGGTTGGCAACACTTACTAATTGCACTTATTGATCCCTAAACTCTTCCGGTTTTACCGAACCGGGTCTATTGACTCAAAAACACAAAATCTTTAATTCTCTAATAAAAATTACTAACAAAAATTTTGAATTAAGGCACTTATTAGCACGAAATAACTTAATGTAACAAAAAAAACTAACAACAATTATATGATATTCACAAACACTTAAATTTAACGATTCTATATATATTAAATAAAAATTAATAAATTATATAAAAAAACAATATAAATATAAAAAAAAACTAAAATTTAATTTTTCCTTTTTTATAATAAAAAAAAATTAACTGGCCGACCGAATATTGATTGGCCGAATATTTGTGGGCGTCTGGCCGAATATGAGGAAGCCTAGCCGAATGTATGAGGACGTCTGGCCGAATCTTTATAAAAACGGCAAAACGAGACGCTCGTTTTGGGACCTAGCACTAGGTTTTCACAAAAGCAAAAAAAAAATGACTTTTAAACCAGCCACTGCGAGTAAGTTTTACCCTGTTTATAATAAAAAAAAAATCTGCTAACCTGTCCTCTTTTCACCGTACCTATAATTTCATGTTACCTGTTTTCTCCCTTTTTAGGTTTGTCTCTTTCCGAGCACTGGTTTTCTCTGCTCCTACAGCTAGATGATGCTGGACGGCCTGCTTCAATTTGGCCACCAAAAAAAATATTATTAATACACGTTGATAAAACAAAGTCCTTTTCTATATGGATAATTTTGTTATACCAAACAAAAATAACTTAAAAAAAAAAACTAACTTTATAAAATATAAAAACCTTTAAATAATTATGGTCCTCTTTTTATTTCACTTTTTAATTATTACACACCACTTTTAACTTTTATTAACGTTTTCACAATGGCGATTTTTTCTCAATCCTACATATATCTCTAGGTTTCTCTTTTGTTCAAAAAAACCGTTTACTTAACGAATTCCTTCTTTTTTAATCCCTACTATAATTTTTTCTTTTACTCAAAAAATCGAATTATTCGCTCAAAAAAAAAATACATCTAATATTTAATAAATAATTGGCAACACTCTACATACAAAACAAAACTAAATAGTAAAATTACAACAACAAATACATAAACACAACAAATTTTTTTTTTCGCAATTTTTATTTATTGTATCTTCAATTTAATTGAACTATCAATAATTACTCATATCTTAAGTCTAAAAATATACTTGTTAAGTCCAACCAGTGCTGGACAAAAAAATGTATGTTTCACGGTTACTGTAATTTGTAGGTTATCCCTCTGATGTACGGATGAGAGAAGCAGTGTCCCTCCTTCTTAGTCGAATGTAACCAGGTTCAGTTAGTATGTTACGGGCCAGTGGATTCGGATGAGTTTCAAGCTTCTTTAAATACCTTATGGCAAGTTTCGCTATTTCTGCTTTAACTGATGGCACGTTTAGATCTTTATGGATGTTCGAATTTTTTATATACCAGGGATACGTAGAATCTTATTTTGGCGCCTTTGAATTTTTTCTACGTTGGTAGCTGAGGCAGTGCCCCATAATTGAATGCCATAACACCATATTGGTTTTAGAATTGACTTGTATAATAAAAGTTTGCAGTCTAAAGCTAGAGTAGAATTTCTGCCAATTAGCCAGTTTAGTTGGACTGCTTTCAACTTCATTTGTGTTAACTTTGTTTCTATGTGCCGTTTCCATGTAAGGCGCCGGTCAAGATGTATGCCGAGATATTTGACGTCTGAAAGCTGAGGTATCGTTTGGTTATTTATCCGAATAGGGGGGCATATGCTGTACGCAGTGTGAAGGTTATGTGAGTACATTTTTGTTCATTCACTTTTATTCTCCATTTCTTCAACCATTTTCCTAAATTGGATATGTGGTCTTGTAAATATCGTGATGCTACTTCGGGTCTTTCGTGAATGCTCAAAAAAGCTGTGTCGTCAGCAAATGTTGATGTGTGAACTCGGTTACTAGTTGGCATGTCTGAAGTACACAATAAGTATAAAAAGGGCCCCAATATACTACCTTGGGGAACTCCGGCTTCGATTGGCTGGGGTGAGCTCAAAAAATCTCCTTCTTTCACAATAAATTTTCGTTCGGTTAAATAACTATCTAGCAGCTTATATAGGTTTACGGGCAAATTCAGTTTTAGCTTATATATTTGGCCTTCATGCCATACCTTATCGAATGCTTGAGAAACGTCGATAAAAAGCGCAGAGCAGTATTTTCTCTCTTCAAATGTCTTCTTAACAACATTAACTAACCTGTGAGTTTGTTCGATCGTACTATGTTTTTTCCTGAAGCCGAATTGATGGTTTGGAATACATCCTTTGTCGCTTAGAATAGGGTTAAGCTTAGTTATTAACATCCTCTCAAACAGCTTTGACATATTTGACAAAAGGCTTATAGGTCTGTATGATTCAATTTTTGTGTGGTATTTTCCTGGTTTAGGAATCATGGTAACCAAGGACACCTTCCAATCTGTGGGAAAGTACTCAAAACGTAAAATAGCATTAAAAATAAAAAGAACGATTCTGCGAGCTACACGGGGCAACTCAATTAACATCTTGTTACTGGTTTTATCAACGCCAGGGGCTTTTTTGGTGTTCAAATCCGTTATTGCCTTTTCAAGATCACCAAATTCAAATCTTATCGGTACTGCAGCACTAGCCTCGAGATCTGGCAACTCAACTATATCAGTCGATATATTTGGGGTAAAAACCTTTTTCAAATGTGCAGCAAATAAATTTCCTTTTTCGGTATCACTCCTTGCCCAGCCTCCAGCTGAAGTTCGCAAGGGAGGCTTACGTAAGACTGGCCTTTTAAGGCTTCTACAAGCACGCCATAACGAATAATCTGATTGAGGAGTTGCGTCTAGGTCTCCCAAATAGTTTTTCAGGGATGCTACTCTTCGAGATTCCAGCATGTCTCTTAGCCGGTTCGTGTATTCTTTAAGTCTGCTTTTGACTTGAGGAGATCTCTGTGATTGCCATTCTCTACGAATTTTTCTTTTTTCGGCCAAGAGCCGTTCGATATCTGCAGAATAAATTTGATTGTATCTAGCTAATTGTCGGGTTATTGTTGAATGTTGGGCAGCTGATTTGAGGTTTTGGTCAAAATCAATAAGACTCCGCTCTACGTCTTCAGGTGTTCTTAGCGGGATGTTTTCCGAACAATGAGTACTAAGATACTTTCTATATTTCAACCAATTAATGCTTGAGGTAGTCATTGGTGATATGATGTTTTGTTTGTCCCATATATAGACGATAGTGGGTGAATGATCTGAGGATAATTCAAGTGACGCTTCAGCTTTAATCGTTTCTCTTGGAATACCTTTAATCACGCCAAAATCAATAACATCCGGTATTTTTTGTCGATCAGTAGGCCAATAGGTGGGTTGTCCACTCGATATCACATTCAGACGCATTTTTGAAATTGTGTCAAACAAAACTCGACCTTTTGGAGTTATTAGGCGTGATCCCCAAAACGTATGCTTAGCGTTGTAGTCGCCTGATGCTATGAAACAGGGACCTAGTGATTTGAATAAATCGCTGTATTGACTCTCTGATATTTGAAACCTAGGAGGTGAATAAATTGAAGAAATAACTAAGTTTTGATGAAATTCTTCAATACAGATGTTTGTTGCTTGTAGGTAATCTTCACAAAAATCACACAGTACATAATGTTTGATTCGAGCCTTTATTAGTATTGCTGAACCACCACATGCTCTGCCACGGGTTCTTTGGTGTCATATAAGATATAGCCATTTATTTTGAAAAAGCTATTTGTTGTTAAGTGAGTCTCTGAAACCAGCATGACATCAATTTGTTCCTTCTTAAGGAAGTACTCGAGTTCATTTTTGTGTTGGCGCAAGCCGTTTGCGTTCCAGAAACATATTTTTAAACAGTTCATGGTTTGTTAAGTAACGCCTGCAATATAGTAGATTGCATGCGTACCATTTCTTGCATCATGCTGCTCATAGAGCTCATAAAACTGTTTATCGAATGCACTAATGTCTCGATGCTTGCTTCGAGACGATTAAAATTACCAGAAGGTGTTTGTTCTTTAGGATGCGATTGCAAATTAGGAGTAGAATTAGTTATCGGTGTCGCTTTATGTACTGCAGTATGATTGGTTTTTACCATATCCGCGTATGAAACATATTGGGTTGTTGGTTGGGCTAACTGAGGGTAATGAGCATTTGCTCGATATTGTGGGTGCTTAGCAGGAGTATTTGATTTTTGAGTGGTTTTCCTTACCATGGAAAAAACTGGACAGCCTCTGTAGTTAGCAGTGTGGTTTCCACCGCAATTGCTAAATTTTTTAACTTTCGAGTCATCCCTTGCTTTGTCGCATTGGGCGGAACAATGTAGCTCTCAACACACAACGCAAACCGGAGGCAATTTGCAGTAAGCCCTAGTATGACCATATTCTTGGCAATTTAGACACTGTACGGGTCCTGATCGCTTATGCGGTTCCTCTACGCTTATTTTGCGGTGCAACAGATATCTTAAATTATAGATAGGGTGGGTTTCGTTCTTTTTCAATCGCATATCTCCAGGTTCCAGTTCAAAGCGAAATAGAGGTTGAGGGACACGTTCTCGATTTCTGAGGTTGTCTACACTTTTTACCTTAAATCCCGCTTTTTGGAGGCCATCTCTAATTTCGACTGGATCAACGTATTAGTCTACACCTTTTATAACTACCTGTAGACCTTTACTACTCTTCAGCTGATATGTATAAAAGTTCTTTTTGCAGCTTTCAAACTCGTTTACTACTTTACGATAACTGTTTTGATCAATAAATTGTATTTTTGTTTCATCAATGTTGCCACGCTTGATTGGAATTACATAAAATGTGTTCTCACCAATAGTTGAAATTAACTTCTTTATTAAGTCGCTGGAGTTTTTCTTCCTTAAATAAATTGGAGGTGGTTTGAACGACCTGGGTGCCGTTTTTTTTTCACTTGTTTCGCTATCTAAAATAGCAAAACGATTATGGGAATTTATTCCGTTAGAGTCCTTGTATTTTTGTACTTTAGCCATTGGTGCAATCTGGGAAGATTTAGGGCTTCGACCTCTTTTCAGTACAGTTATGTATCTGTCCATTCCTACTTGAGTCTTAGGTTTTTCTACACTATCCATATTAGTTTTGGTAACACTATGTTCAGAAGGGGATTTGTTTGTAGTTATTTTATTGTCATCGCTTAGCAAAAGTGATGAACAAGATTGGGCACGTATAACTTGCTTAGCATTTTTTTTTTTTTTTTTTTTTTTTTTTTTATTTTTCAGATAAATTTTATTATAAATAATAAACAATTTTACATATGTCGCCTCAGCGCCAGATTTGGCATTATAGAGGCTAGTTGGCAAAAAAAATTTACAAGATAAAATTTATATACATTTTATAACAAATTCAATTTAAATGAGTAAAATATTTAAGTATATTAAAAAGAAAATTATGGTATAAATATAGTGAATAATTATTTAGCAAATTTATCTAGAACAATTATGTTAGAAGTTCATCAACATTCTCAAGAAGATAATTCTTTAAAGAGGACTTAAACTGTGAGAGTCTTAAGGCTTGTTTTATATTGCGAGGCAAATTGTTATATTCCTTGCAACCAGAGTGTTCAATACGTTGTTTTGTTGTTTCAGACAAACAAATGGCTACTCTTAAGTTTTCTCTATTTCTTGTATTAAAAATGTTTTGATTTCGTGAGAAATGTAAAGTATGGTATCCAATACCATTGATACATTTAAAGATATAAACTAATAATTGTAGTTTGTAAAGCCCGTGAATCGGTAAAACACTAGGGAAAATTTCTCTATATAAAATAACGGTTGGGAACCGGAGAGGCAAATTTGCTACACTTTTAAGCGCTTTATTTTGTAATCTCTGAAGTGATTTGAATTCCGTTGTTTTTTTGAAACCGTATATTAAAGCGAGATAATTGCAATGACTTTGAACTAAAGCCTGATAGATTAAGAATTTCGTGTTTTTGTCAAATTTGTTTTTAAATTTATAAAGTAAGCCCAAGGCTGGAGAAATTTTTGATTTAAGATTTTTAATATGTTGGTCCCACATTAGGTTTCCCTGAAAACAAACACCTAGATATTCAACAGATGAAACTTCCCAAACTTCTCTACCCTCAACAAAAATGCTGAAATCATTGTTAAAACCAGAGTGTGGTTTAAATCTAATAAGTTTGGTTTTACCTTGATTTAAAAAAAGTTTGTTTAAACGAATATACTCGGATATTAATGCGGCATCCCTTTCCATATACGGTTTTAAAGCAGTTTCATGCTTATAATGATAAAATATACTGATGTCATCAGCATAAATAAACATTTTTCCCGATAGGTCCAGATTTTTTAAATCATTAATATATATTGTAAATAACAGAGGACCTAAAACACTTCCCTGTGGAACTCCATGCACAACATCCCCAAAATTGCTAGCCTTCTCTTTGACCTGAACAAATTGCTTTCTATTCGTTAAGTAACTTTTCACAAGTAAAAGCTCATTCCCATGAATACCATAATATTTTAGTTTCTGCAACAATATGTTGTGATCTATAAGATCAAACGCTTTTGTCAGATCGAAAAATATTCCCGCAGCTCTGTAGCCTTTATCTAAACCCTTGCAAATATAATTTTGCACATTTAAAGTAGCCTCTTCCGTGCCACAACCCTTTCTAAATCCAAATTGGTACTCATTCAGCAAATTATTTTCCATGAAAAAAGTTGAAAGTTGATTGTGTATTAATCGTTCAAAAATTTGATTGATAATTGGAAGCATCGAAATAGGGCGATATTGATCTAAATTCATTATTTTGTTTTCCTTGGGAATGGGGATAACTTTATGTATTTTCAAAATATCAGGATAAACCGACGTATCAACTATAATGTTGAAAATGCGTGCAAGACATGGCGAAATAATATTAGAACAAAGTACAAACACTTTGGGACAAATATTATCGTGGCCACAACTTTTTCCAGGAGATATGCTTGATATTATTTCTTCAACTTCTTGACTAGAGGTATGATAAAGAAAGAATCTGTTATTAAAAGGTCGTAATGTCCTAAAATCATTAAAATTCTCAGTAGGAGACTGAACTATTTGATGCTTTATATTGTTGACAGATTGCAAGAAATGATTATTGAGCATTTCAGCTTTACGGAAATTGTCTTTAACATGTTCTCCATTGGTATCAAAAACCGAAATTTCCCTTTGTTTTATTCTGCCAAGAGTTTCATTAATAAACCTCCAAGTTTTCTTAGGATCATTATTTATATTTTCTAAATTGCTTGTATAGAAATTGTTAAATGAGCTTCTAAGAGCTGTTTTTATGACATAGCTAATTCTTTTCAACTGTGTTTCAATAGTGTTATCATGTTTTTTTCTTCTTTGCTTCAGCAGATTCTTTTTAATATCAATGAGTTTTTGCAAATTTCCGTTTATCCAAGGCGTTATTTTATCTTTTTTATTTTTAAAAGTATGAGTTCTAACGGTGGAATTATCAACTGCACCTCTAATAGATGTAATTAAATTAGAAGTGTCAGTGGATGAATTACCAGTATACGTAAAGTTTGACAAATCAGTTTGTAAAATACGCTTTACTTCTTCATAATCACATTTAACATTTTCCTTTTTTTCAAAATCTTGACTTTTAGTTTGTATCTCTACCAAACATGATATTATATTGTGATCTGAGATTTTACAACTTACAGAATCTACAATCATTTGTTTATACATATTAGTGTAAACATGATCTATCGATGTGCCACTAATTTGACGTGTAATTAAATTATGACAGTTTCTGAAATCAAAACCTTGCAAAAGATTTACAAGTTCTTCCGACACATTTCTATTCAACAAATCAATATTTGCATCACCAACTAAAATGCAGTGACTTCTGCCATAAGTAGACAGTAAATTTTCTAGGCAAAACAAAAAATTATTTGAATTACATTTTGGTGATTTATAAAATGAAATGAAAATGACATCCTTTCCGTCAAATCTTAAATCACAAAACTTAAGAGCCACGTAGTCAATAAAGTTGTGACTTGAAACTTTGTCTACAATGAAATTCAAACTATCGTGGACATACACTGATGTCCCACCGTGATGATCAGTTCTACAACAATGAACGGCTCTAAACCCTGGTATATTATATATTTGAGTAATATTTTTTTCAAACCATGTTTCTTGAACAGCAATAATTGCTGGAAGTTTTGGAAAACTTGCAATTAATGTTTTGAATTTATTAAATTTTGAAATTGAAGATATGCTTCTAACATTGATCGATATGATATTTAAAAAATTTTTATTTGAGTTATTTAAATGCATACTATATGCTTCAAAGCTATGAAAAAATTGATTTGTAATCATCATGAAAAAGATAAAGTGGACTAAACCATAAAAAAAAAAAAAAAAATTTTAATAAGTTAAATTACGATGGTGACATAAAAGAGTTATCCGAATCATCAAGAATATTGGCATCATGTTGGGTTGACTGCCTCTTAGCACGGTACGTGGTTGCCTCTAATAACAGTTTATCAACATCATCAGCACATCTTATTAGTTTTGGCCTGGATAATTCACTTCTTTTAGTGAACACTCTACCATCATATACATATACAGAGCGATACCCAATTTTTTTCAAAGATTTGGCGTAATTGAAAAGGCTCATTGTCTCACGGCCTAAATAATCATTTACATATACTCTTTTCGTTTCTTCATTTTCTCTGAGTTTGGGCTTAACTGCCATTAGCTTTTCTTTCGATTTTTTTGTATTAAGTTTAATTACGACGGTTTTTTTATTAGTAGCGTTTTTTGATTTTATGAAATAGGCATCACTTATATTCTCTTCTTTTAGTTCTACACCAACTTCGTTTGTAAATTTGAGCACCGCATCCACAGCTGACACTCCATCACCTGCTTCAATACCAGACAAAATACAATCATTTTTGACTCTCTGATCATTTAAATATTTTACAGAGTCTTTCAACATTTTCACTTCAGCCTTTAATTCTTTATTTTCTTTTTGCAAATTCTCCACCTTTTTCTTATTTTCTGCTACTCCTTTTATCAAATCATCGAATTGTTTGGACATAAAAGTCATAGCTTCTGTTAAAGCAGACAATTGATCTAGTTTTTTTAGTTCTGTTTTGATTTCAATCAGTTCAGCTTTAACAGATGAATTTTTATTGTTGTTGTTGGTATTTTTACATAGATTGCATTCATACTCTTCATCCGAATGTTCAACTAAGTACTCAAACTGAGGTTTGTCTAGAGAAGTACAAACAACATGAAAGTTTTTTTTACATTTATCGCATTCTATGCTTTCTTCGTTATCTTCGATGCACAATTTGCATTTAGCACAATTTATTAGATTATTTTTAACACTGCGCCTGGTTTTCATAGACATACTTTATAACTTCCAGATACTTTTCACTTTTTATATTAATAGTCTGTACTTATTTAATAAATATTAAGACTTTTTATATGAAAAAAATTAAATTTTATTTTCCACTCAAAGGACAAAAGAAAAAACTGACTTTACACAGCAAGTGTTGCCAACACTAAAAATTTATACACAAATTGTCACTAGTTTTTTTGTTTTTATTTATTTCAACATTGTCAACATTTTTGTTGCTTAAATTAAAGAGGCTCATTAGCCTTTATTGTTTTTGTTTTATTTTTAAAGTAGCAATTCAATATGCCGTTGTATAAAAAAAAGACGAAAGAAAAAGAAAAAAAAATATTTTACAAACAACTTTGTTGTTGTATTAAAACAGGTTTGTTTTTTTTTGTTTTTGTTTTAAATTATTCACACAATTTATGTTTTGTTTTTTGTTAATGCGAGCTTGAAAAAAAATCGCGACCGCACTTATCAACGCACAAACTAAAACTGAAACACAACAAATAAGTTAAATAAAATAAAGAAATAAACCATTAACTACATTAAACAAACTTAATAAAAACAATTAAGAAAAATAAAACAATGTGTTTATAAAAAAATGTACCTCAAAAACAAAACATAATTATAACAAAATTTTAAACTACATAAAAAAAAACAAACATAAACAAAACAGAAAAACTCGCAAAACAACCACATACCTAACCTACAGTGAAAACGAAGACTATTCGTACACCGCCAAAAGAACTAGCTTAAAGTGGCCCACTACCAGGTGTGTAATTATTAATTGTAGTACTTTAACCAGCCTTTAAAATTTATGTTGTTTCTTTTTAGCTGGCCCTATATGACCCGCAACAAAGTAAATCTTAATGAACCAAACTATATATACTGGGATGATCCTAATGAAATAATAGATCGATTAAACCTCTTGATGGCATCACAACAAGCTGGTAACGAAAACCATAATAATGAAATAATATCAATTACTAAGGAACTAAAGGAATCAAACATAATTGACTAGTTGTGAAATTAAAATGACTGTTGATAAATTTGGTCATTACTTTAAAAAGCATAGTAGTGAGTTGAAAACTAAAGCTCTTTTTAAAAAAATTGGTTTCATCATGGATGGCAACAATATAAACGTAGAGAATAGAAGAATTATAAATATAGCTTGACCATTAAACGAATTTGATGCTGTTAATAAAACTCATATGAATTTAGAAATCAAACATATACAAGAAGATTTAAAAAATCATATATAAGCAAAGAGTTAAGCTATTCAAATCGGAACCTTATAAACAAGTTCGAAGAAAGAACAATAAATTTCCAAAAATATTGAAACAGAAAAACTTAAAATTAAATATGATTATCAATTGAATATAATTAAAAGTGATATAAAAGTATTGCAAGATTCGTTCACAAAGGATATTGATAAATTTATTGAAAAAGCTGTGAAGAATCAGATATATAGTGCAAATAAAGACTTTATTAACAATATTGAAGACAGATTTAATAAAATTTAGGATTATATTTTCCAGTGGATTGATAAAAACTCCAAAGTAGATGTTATAAAAAACAAAAACTGGCACCACCACCACCAATTAAGTTATCATAATATAAGCAACCAAATTTAATATTTAAGGATAACACAACGCTCATGTAATCTATGTAGACATGAATACGGATAAGAGAGAAATAGTAAACGAACTTCATTCACGAGCACGGAAAAAGCTGATTTGGTAGAAACGGGCAATTATTCAACAAACAACAATGGATATAAATATATGCTTACAGTCATTGATACATTTTCAAAATATGCATGGGCCGAATCACTTAAGCCAAAAACTGCATTAGAAGTTCGTAAAGCATTTCAAACAATATTTCGTATGGGGCGTATAGATGGATTAACATTTATAAAGGTTTAATTAATCAATATAATAACAAAATACATCGAACGATCAAAATGGCTCCTATTCACATAACTCATGAACATGAAAAACATTTACTAAACACTGTATACAATCATTTAAAACTATTTAAAGCTTCGCGGTTTAAGGTTGGAGACGATGTACGTATTAGTAAATATAAGAACGTATTTGAAAAGGGATATACACCGAATTGGACAACAGAAATATTTAAAATAAGATCGATACAAAATATTTATCCAATCACATTTATACTAGAAGACTATGAAGGAAATGAAATAAAAGGCGGGTTTTACAAGGAGGAGTTACTACGCACCCGTTTTCCCAATTCATTCTTGGTCGAAAAAATATTAAAAACCAAGAATTATAGAGCATATGTAAAATGGTTAGGATTTCCAAGTCAGCATAATTCTTGGATAAGTAAAACTGAAATATTGTAAAAATTAGTGATAACTAAGCAAATAAGTAAATATGTAAAATAAAACACTATACATTACGTTTTTTATTTTATTCACACTCAATCATTCGCTATGTCAATAACATTAGCACTAAGTGGGAAAGCTTATATTTTAACGGCAAATTTCTTCCCTCCAATAGAATTAGCGGTTGATTATGAATGTTCTCTAATTAATTTTCATTCATATAATTCAATTCCTAACTTAGACTATGACAACAATCTTTTCCATATTGGAGATAAAATAATTGAAATTCCTATAGGTTCTTATGAGTTGCAAGACATAGCTGATTATATAGTCGCACAATATAAAGAAAACAAATGTTAATAAACCAATTGTGATTGAAGCCAACAATAACACTCTAGAAATTGAAATAACATCCTCGCATGATACAATTTTCTTTGATCGAAAAAGATCTATTGGTAGATTACTTGGTTTTAGTGGTGTTTTTTTAAGTCCTAGTATAAAACATTCATCGAATCAACCAGTTAATATTTTAAAAGTTAATGCTATACAACGTTACCCCTAATAATCTAATCTATTTACCAGTGAATGTTAACATATCTCAAAGTTTGGATTGTTGATCAAGAGGATAGTTTAATAAACTTCAGAGGTAAAGAAATAACACTTTGATTACATTTGAAACCAAGGGAAATATAATTTGTAATAAAACCTAACAAAATAAAGTCCTTTAGAAACCGTTAAAGCTAACAGACTTAATTAACAGAAGAAAATAAAATATTTTTAAGATTACTTAAATTAAAAGCAAAGAAAAATGTGTGACATACTAAATGTTATGGAAACTCCTATTTCGGATGAGAATATAATAAAAAAGGATTATCATAGTTATGTACCATACATTCAATCATTTAAAAATAATGATGAGATACGAATTACTCGACAAAACCAAGACTTATATGTTCTTCCTAGTGAAAGCTACTTGTATATAGAGGGTAATATAAAAAACACTAAAGGCGAGAACTCTCCAAATACCAGACTAAGAAATAATTACATTGCCTGCTTATTTGATGAAATACGTTATGAAATTAATGGTGTTGAAATTGATAGTACCCAATACTTGGGGATGTCTATAGCACTATTAAAAATTATGTTTCACTTAATGAATTTGAAAGCAATATGATGAGAAATGCTTGATGGAGTGTTTCTGAAGACTTAGCTATGCAAATATTTAATTTTTATTTACCTCTAAAATTATTACAGGGATTTGCCGAGGACTTCAATAAAATAATATTAAATAGTAAACATGAACTCATTCTTTTGCGGAGCTCAAATGATGAGAACGTGTATTATTCAACAGATGAATATGAAAACATGGAGAATTCCACACGTACAGCTTTCAGACTCTAAAAAAATTACAAATAATGAAGATCATTAAAGACGGAACTACTTTATCCATAGCATTTTGGAGTTGGGACTGTTATTTTAATCCTACATTCTCTGGTGGAAGAAACCATATTTAGAATGTTAAGCTGTCAATAAACCGAGAGGCCTAGATTTATATTAATCGCTTTAGAAAACAATAAGAAATATATTCATTCTGACTTAAAAAATATAAAAGTACATTTAATTCAGATTCTTATCCGTACGATGATTTAAATTTGAAGATTGCAGAGAATCGCTATGCTGTTTTATATGATATGTATGCAAAATTTTAACAAAATTACTATATGAAGTCCGCCCAACCACTTCTTTCCTGTGAAAAGTTTAAGGACAATCCAATTGTTGTTATTGATCTAAGCTATCAAAATGAAATGGTCAAGAGCGGACCAATTGATGTGAAAATTGAGTTTGAGACTACGATTCCCATTCCTACAATAACAAATGCTTATTGCTTAATTCTCTATGATCGTTCGATGAAGTACACACCATTAACTGGAATTGTTCAGAAAGTTATTTAATTTAATGATTTGTTATACAATTTTATTATCTACCATATTTTCCTTTTTGTTCAATTTAATGTAAAATTAAAGACATAATAAAGTTTTGTTCTTGATTAAAACAATGGAATTTTTTATTTCAAGAATATACATAATTTATTTATTGTATCTTCAATATTTTTGAACTAACAATAATTACTCGTATCTTAAGTCTAAAATAAAATATTCTTTTTAAGTCCAGCCAGTGCTAGACAAAAATAATGTTTGTTTCACGGATTTTGCAATCATTTGCGGGTCATCGCTCTAATGTACGGCCAAGAAAAGCAGTATCTCTTCTTTTTAGTCGAATATAACCAGGTTCATTCAGCATGTTACGCGCCAAGGGGTTTGGATGAGATTCAAGCCTCTTTAGATATGTGACTGCATGTTTCTCTATTTCTGCTTTAACTGATGGCATGTTTAGGTCTTTGTGGATGTTCGAATTTTTTATATACCAGGGAGCAGATGTAATACGTAAAATCTTATTTTGGCGCCTTTGAATTTTTTCTACATTGCTAGCTGAGGCAGTGCCCCATAACTGAATCCCATAACACCAAATTGGTTTGAGGATCGACTTGTACAGTAGAAGTTTCAAATCTAAGCTCAGGGTGGAGTTTCTGCCAATAAGCCAATTTAGTTCTTCTGCTTTTAGTTTCATTTGTGTTAACTTGAAGTCAATGTGGTTTTTCCAAGTAAGGCGAAGGTCAAGATGTATACCCAGGTATTTAACGTCTGAAAGCTGTGGTATCATTTGGTTATTTATGCGAATAGGAGGGCATGAGTCCCTACGCAGTGTGAAAGTTATGTGAGTACATTTTTGTTCATTCACTTTTTTTCTCCATTTTTCCAAATTGAGTATGTGGTCTTGTAAAAGTTGTGATGCTTGTTGGGCACTTTCATGAATACTTAAAAAAGCTGTGTCATCTGCAAAAGTTGATGTGTGGACTAGGGTGCTAATTGGAATATCTGATGTGTACAGTAAATATAAAATTGGTCCCAAAATACTACCTAGGGGAACTCCGGCTTCAATGAGCTGTGGCGAGCTTAAAAAGTCACCTTCTTTTAGTAAAAACTTGCGATTCGTTAAATAATCTTTTAAGATCTTATACAAGTTTTCGGACAAGTTCAGCTTTAGCTTAAATATTAGGCCTTCGTGCCAAACCTTATCGAATGCTTGAGAAACGTCGATAAAGAGCACAGAACAGTATTTTTTTTCTTCAAAGGTCGTTTTAATTACATTTACTAATCTGTGTGTTTGTTGGATCGTACTATGTTGTTTTCTGAAGCCGAATTGATGGTTCGGAATGCATCCTTTCGCGCTAAGAATTCAGCTTAGTTATTAATATTCTCTCAAATAACTTTGACACGTTTGATAAAAGGCTTATAGGTCTGTATGATTCTACTTTTGTGTGGTCTTTTCCAGGTTTAGATATCATAATTATCAAAGAGACCTTCCACTCTGTGGGAAAGTACTCAAGACGAAAGATGGCATTAAAAACAAACAGAATAATTCTGCGACCTATACGCGGCAACTCAACTAAGTCGCAATTTACATAGGACAGAAACAGGGCAGACATTTTTTGAATTCTCTTTTGCTCTTGCTTAAACAATTTACATTGGACATAAACAAGACAGACAGATTTAAAGCGCCGGCTTGAAAAATATACCTAATGTGTGGAAATTCCATTTTCCGCACATGCACATTCTACTAGAAACTCATTAAAATGAGGCCGACTTGAGAAATATAAAGTGAAGCAACAAAGAAAAAAGCGAAAAGCAGAAAAGAGAAACGAAAAAATGTCCAGTACACTAGTCATGAAATACACACTCTACCTCTTCAACCCCTTGCCTACAAATCTCGTCTGTCTGCCCATTTTTCTGTCTAATGTAAATTGCGACTAACATCTTGTTACTTGTTTTATCAACGCCAGGGGCTTTTTTGGTGTTTAAATCCGCTATTGCCCTTTCAATATCGCTAAATTCAAATCTTAGGGGTACTACGGCTCTAGTCTCTACTGATGGCAACTCAGCTATATCAGTACATACATTTGGGGTGAAAACCTTCTTCAAATGTCCAACAAACAAATTGCCTTTTTCGGTATCATTCCTTGCCCAGTCTCCACAAGAAGTTTGCAAGGGAGGCTTACGTACGACCGGTCTTTTAAGGTTCCTACATGCACGCCATAATGAATAATCTGATTGTGCAGTTGCGTCGAGGTCTTCCAAGTAATTTTTCAGAGATGCTACTCTTCGAGATTCTAGCAGCTGTCTTAGCCGTTTCGTGCAATCTTTAAGTCTAGATTTGAGTTGAGGAGACCTGTATGCTTGCCACTCTCTTCTAATTTTTCTTTTTTCAGCCAAAAGCCGCTCGACATCTGCAAAATAAATTTGATTGTATCTAGCTGGTTGTCTGGTTTCTGTCGCATGTTGGGCAGCTGATTTAAGGTTTTGATCAAAATAAATTAGACACTGGTCCACATCTTCTGTTGTTCTTAGCGGTATGTTTTCTGAACAATGAGTACTGAGATACTTTCTATATTTCAACCAATTAATGCTTGTGCAAGTTGTTGGCGACACGATATTTTGCTGATTCCATATATAGACAATAGTGAGTGAAAGATCTGAGTATAATTCGAGTGACGCTTCAACCTTAATCATTTCTCTCGAAATACCTTTAGTCACGCCAAAATCAATAACATCAGGTATTTTTTGTCGATCAGTAGGCCAATAGGTGGGTTGTCCACTTGATATCACATTCAGACGCATTTTTGAAATAGTGTCAAATAAAACACGACCTTTTGGAGTTATTAGGCGTAATCTCCAAAACGTATGTTTAGCGTTGTAGTCGCCTGATGCTATGAAACAGGAACCTAGTGATTTGTAAAATTCGATATATTAACTCTCTGATATTTGAAATCTATCTGATGATATTCTTCAATACAGATGTTTGTTGCTTGAAGCTAGTCCTCACAAAAGTCACACAAAAAATGATGTTTAATTCGAGCCCTTATTAGTATTGTTGAACCACCACATGCTCTGCCACGGGGGTCTTTAGTATCATATAATATATAGCCATTGATTTTAAAAAAGCTATTTGTTGTTAAATGAGTCTCTGAAACCATCATGACATCAATTTGTTGGTTCTTCAAGAAGTACTCGAGTTCATTTTTGTGTTGGCGTAAGCCGTTTGCGTTCCAGAAACATATTTTTAAACAGTTCATGGTTTGTTAAGTACGGCCTGCAACATCATAGATTGCATGCGAACCATTTCTTGCATCATGCTTCTCATAGAGCTCATAAAACTGTTTAACGAATGCACTAATGTCTCGATACTTGCTTCGAGACGATTGTAGTTACCAGATGGTGTTTGTTCTTTAGCTTCTGGATGCATATTTGGGGTAGAATTGGTTGTAGCTGTCGCTTTGTGTGCTAAAACATGATTGGATTTTAACATATCCGCGTATGAAACATGTTTGGTTGTGGGTTGAGCTAACTGAGGGTAATGAGCATTTGCTTGGTATTGTGGCTGCCTAGCAGGAGTATTTAATTTCTGAGTTGACTTCCTTACCACAGAAAAAACTGGACAGGCTCTGTAGTTAGCAGTGTGATTTCCACCGCAATTGCTACATTTTTTATAATGCAGTTATAGCTCTCCCACCGAGATGTATTTTTATTTCTTTTCTTTACATATAAAATCACTAGAACAACCGTCATAAAACATAATTTGTTTATGACCGTTTGTGTACCAAACATTGTATACAACCGCACATACATACATACATAAGAATTTTTTTTCCTAGAATAACAATAACAAATCGAATATTCAAGTATGTAAAGTAATAATTCAATAATTCTAATAATTAAAAGTGGAACAATAAACTCTTTCCGAAATCATTGTGTACGATTTTAGAGCATTGAGCCCAGAAATTATGCAAATTTATATACATATTTTTTTTTCTTATTCATACTGAGGAGCAAAGAAATTATTGATTCATCAGCATAAATGAATGCGATCAAATGCACACGCTTAACATATTATTAAAATTTTAAATATATATATATATATATATATATATATATATTTAAAATTTTAATAATATGTTATAGATATATATATATATATATATATATATATATATATATATATATATATATATATATATATATATAGATATATATATATATTTAAAATTTTAATAATATGTTAATTTTAATATATATATATATATATATATATATATATATATATATATATATATATATATATATATATATATATATATATATATATATATATATATATATATATATATATATATATATATATATATATATATATATATATATATATATATATATGTTATACTATTTTTAACAATTCAAATTGATATTCATTCATACAATTCTCATGTAGACACATATGTACATATGAATGTAAATAGTAATTCCTTGAAATCTTTTTGAATATGATCGTTGGTATTAAAAATATTTAGCATGACAAAATATAAGTTTTATTGAGGAGCAAAGAACTTATTGATTCATCAGCATAAATCCACTTGTATAAATAAATAGAATATGTAAATTTTTTTACTTTGCACTGATGGGGGACTAACTTTAAATTATTGATTCATTAACATAAATCTATGCGATCGAATACACACAAGGAGGCCTACTTTTAAAATTTTAAGTAAACATAATATTATGAGAATTTTTTGATTTTGTACTATTTTAAATAATTGAAGTTGATATTCATACACTTCTCATGTAGGTACATACATACATACATACATACATATGTATGTAAATAGTAATTCCTTGATTTCTTTTTGCACATGGTCGCTCACGTTCAAAATATTTAGCATGAAAAAATTTCAGTTTTATTGGGGATGGAGAACAAATTAAAAAAAATATTGTTTATCAGCATAAATCCATATTGATTAATCATCATAAATCCACTTGGTTTAGTTTCATGCTCTTTCACATAACATACCTACATACCCAGATAACATACATAAAAACATTCAACTCCATAAACATCAATGAGGTCCAAAAAACAGACACACACAAATATTACCTCTCAAGGAAGAAATGGTCGGAACTAAAATATACCAAAAGAAAAATATAAACTGTAAACAATTCTCATTATCAAAAACGGCTGATGATCTTTCATAAAAGGTGGGCGAAGCTTTAGTCTTTCTCTCTCTCATTTGAATGGCTAATGTATGAAAATTCCCCTCTCCTAATTGATTAATAAGAGAAAGGCCTTTTACTACAGGGCCTGAAAATATATCCAATAAGAAAGTGGGCGGGAATATGCCACGCTCTTGGAGCATTGATTTGTATGAAAAATCTGCGCTAGAAGGTACATAAACATACTACTGATATACGCCGAAACATTGGTCTTAACGAGCCCGTTTAATACACAAGAATTTAATCTATCCACTGGAGAATCCACTGAATATTTTGCAGTCACCTTTACGGGAATCAACTTATATTCACATATATAATAAAACTCATCAAATAAGGTTGGTAATTGATTTTAAAGTTAGTGTTTAAAACTTAAATTAAAGAAATTACATGCACAGAAAATATATACCCAACATACCAAATGGCTTGTGAAAAATATTTTAAATAGCTTATAAATATAAGCCTTAAGCTTGAGAAAGTTTTTAGAAAATATTGAAAAATGTTTTCGTAACAATTGTAAAAAAATCAAAACGGAAGCCTTATGAAAATATTATATGTACATCATTAATAAAAGCTTATATTTGTAATTGTAGAATAAGCTTACAGAAACAATATTTTATTAATTTTGGTACAGAAAAGCTTTTTCGTCTCAATATTTGTCTAAGTTTCTTTACATAATTCTAGACTTATATTTAATTTGTGGCTAATTTCTACAAAAATGTTCACCTAAAGAAATATGAAGAGCAATGGAGCACATAAACCAGTTTTCTCAGATCTCATAATCCCTTCTTACTATATATGTATGTACATCTTTCCAGAATAGTCAATATAAAATTTAGCACACAACACTACTATGAAGAAACACTGCCTAGGAGAGAATGTATAGCTTGCTCATAGATACTCACTATTAATCACATTATTTAAGATTGCCCCAGAAGTACCACAAATAAGACAGTTTGAGAGATCCTATACTGCAATAATAAGAACTCTTAGTAGATCTGCCAATGAAATTTAAACCATTAATTTGTGGTGTAGTGGCCTAATAGCCCAAAACATTCATTTCTGTATTTTATACATTTATTTTTAAGTTTCTCAGAAAAAAAAAGATTTATGTCAAGAAAGAAAACGAATTGTTTAGAAACATTTGTGTATAATAATAGTTTATTAATCATTGTTAAAAAATGCTTGTGAATTTATATTTTCTAAATTCTTCCCTTTTTTTTTCTTTTACACTTCGTCATACTACGGTCGGTCGATTTGACTACACAAAGTGAATTTATTGTTCTTATCAAAATACTTTCTCGGGTTTAATAATTTAAACGCAGCTTTTCTCTTTTTTTCATAATACTTTCATATGTTTGTCAAAATCGATTTGTGGAAAAAAATTTCATGATTCATGATTGATACCAAATTAAAGCGTATGAAATACCCTTTACAATGATCTATTACTCAACTTTCTAGGACTTATATAACTGGATTTAGAATATATTTAATCCTCGAGCGCATATGCAAAAAAGCGATATTTTTCAATTTTGTTAACTGTGTAGCGGAAGAACTGTAAGAGATAGAATTTTTAAATTATAAAACCATATTTGGATTCAGAGAGTCAACGAATATAAATAAAAAAACTTTCAATAAATTCGGGAGTGGTAAATTTTTTTGGTTGATTTGACTTGGAATTACCCATTCATCAATAAAAGTTAAAAAAATTCAAGCTAATACAGTTTCTGGAATGAGAACAAATGAAACAAATACTTATGAATAATAAAAAAAGTATTAGGTTTGTTCAAATGCCTGATATTTTTACTATTTTTGAAATTTTTACAACTTTTTTAATTGAAAGTCGATGGAATATTAAAAAAAAAAATTCAAAAGTAGTAAGAAATTCAAGAGAATTTATTTGAAAAAATTTTTCACTTTTGTTAGTTTTTGCTTTTAAAATTTCTTCGAGCAAAAATAGTAAAATGAAAAATTGTTTGTGTTTTTGTAATTAAATTTTTTTCAAATGAAATTTTTTGAATTGTATGAAAGGAAGTTGATTTTTACTTTATCCGTTTTTGTGAATTTTTCATGAAAGTTTTTATTTTGAGAATGTTTTTTAAATTTCTCTACTTTTACTACTTTTACTAGTTTTGCCCTCGAACAAACCTATTGATTAAAACTAAAAATATTAATAATAATAAAAAAATGATTTGAAATTACAATTCTTTCTCTAAATCGTGATTAATACATTTTTTATCAATATTTGAATGTAGAAACATAATTTAATGTACATATACATTTATTATAATAATTAATACTTACATCTATATCTATAATGAAATAAACATATGCATGTACTTTCTAGATATTAAATTATTTTTTTTCTATTTTCAACCACTCAACGCGCGAATTAATATAAAATAACTAAAATACAAAGTACAAACCCTTGCTTTTAGCATCATACATTTACATACATGTTGTCTGTTATAACAGTATTTCATATCAAGAGACACTATTGAAACAAAATATTCACTACTGAAATTTTATTTCAAACAACAAATATTGCATTGGTTGGAAGAAGAGCAAATGCTATTGTATGTTTTTTATTTAAGAGCACAGCAATATTTGTGTACACATGAAATCAAGTGCAAGAAAAAAGAGACCAATTCATTATTGAACATTATGAAGTTAGTCTAACAATGCTCACGTTTAGTAAATACCAAAGTACTCTTAACATTTACGCTCGTTGTATGAAGACAATAATGATCAAGCGTGATGAGTTAGAGGCCCAATCTAAGTCTAGCGATCATATTAGTAGCAATGATAATGCGGCATTAGATATTTCCTGGCACAATTTGCCTCTTCCACCATGCGATATGGACAATTTCAATGGTAATTATCTTTCATGGCCTACATTTAGAGATCTTTTCACGGCCTTGTACATAAATAATAGTCGACTTAGCAATATAGAAAAGCTTTTTTATTTATTAAATAAAACCGATAACGATGCTTAGGAAATTGTATCCAAGTGTCCAATGACAAACGCTGGGTTTGATATTGTGTGGAATAATCTGAAGATTACATATGAATACCCTCGTATGTTAGTAAATAATCAATTGAAGTGCCTTTTCAGTACAGAACCTATCGCTAAAGAGAATAGTTCAGCTCTGAAAAATTTGCAGCGTGGCATAAACAGTTTTTTGACCGCTATGTCAACTTATGACAGTTCTACGGAGAATTGGGATCCTATTATTGTATTTATTTGTATTCAGCGGTTACCGCCTCAAACAATCACGATTTGGAAACAAGTGTCAAGGACAAAACTGCCTTGTCTTTGTGGAACGATTTGGATTCGTTCTTAACAGAACGGATTCAAACCGACAGCAAATTCGTTGAACGAGGGGTACAAACTCACGTTTCTGCCACAGGTTTATTTTACAATTTTTTTCTATGAACAAAAGAAAGTCATGTGCTAAGATTTTGTCGTCGTTTTAAAAATTTTGTTGGAGCCAAAGATCAAAACGCGTATATTTATTTACAAGAAGAAATATTTATTTAATTCATTAAAGGTATAATTAACAATTAAATTAAATTTAAGAAAACGTTCGTACAACGTGGGTGACAAAAGAAGAGAGAAAGTAAGAAATCAAAATTGAATGACAAAAAGACAAAAGTTACAAAGTTGCCATATTTAATAATATATGTTTCAAATATAATGTGTAATGTATTGATAGCAATAAACAGATGTAAATAACATATAACAATCTCCTCCTTAATTTACATTTTTTATTTCAATTATTTTAAATTCAATTTATTTCTTAACATAATAAATCTGTCTTTTGGAATAGCTTTGGTAAACAAATCAGCTAACATATCTTCAGTAGGGCAGAACTCTATATTAACTAGTTGTTTTTTAATGTAATCTTTTACAAAATAAAGTTTGGTATCAATGTGTTTTGAGCGATTACTAAGTCTTTCTTCTGCCGTTAATTTAATGGCACTTTGGTTGTCTTCATATATAGTTGTTGGTTCCTTGTAACACCAATTAAGCTCTCGTAACATACGCTGAATCCAAACTGCTTCTTTACAGGCTTCGGACAAAGCGATAAATTCTGCTTCTGTAGATGAGAGTGCAACGCAATCTTGTCGCTTACAAGACCAGCTAATAACGCCGTTTAATAAAAAAATATAACCAGAGTTTGATTTCCGTGTTTGACGGTCCTCTGCCCAATTGGCGTCGGCATATCCAATAAAATCTTTATACACATTCATTTTTCTGGTAGCGGCGATGGATAATAAAATTCTAAATGTAGCATGTTTAGCTACGGGAGCAAACACTTGGTTATAGTCGACCCCATATTTTTGGCTAAAACCTTGTGCGACTAATCGAGCCTTGTATTTTTTAATTTTTCCATCTGCATTCGTCTTTAATTTGTAGACCCACTTGCAGCCTATTAAATTTTTACCCTTTGGTAAATTCACTAAACTCCATGTATTATTTTTAACAAGTGAGGAGTACTCCTCCTCCATAGCGTTAATCCAAATATTTTTCTCTTGACTTTTTATTGCATCATTGTAATTGACTGGTTCGTCGTTTATGACTACATCAATTTCTTCTATAAAACGCAAAGGGGCAACACCTTTGTTTGATCGCTGTAACCTACGCAAATCGTCAACACTTTCACATGGTTGATTATTGAGATCGTTTTGTTTATTTTCATTGCCTATCTCAGGACTTTTGCAAATATTGTGTTGTTCATTTCTTGTTTTAACAATTTGGTGACTATCCGTAAGGCCATTCGTTTTTATTGGCTCATTTACGAATTTAACATCACGAGAAATGATGACTTTTTCTTTTACTGGAATAAAACATCTACATGCTTTTGACTGCACATCAAAACCGATAAAAATTGCTTCTTCTGCCTTTGAGTCCAATTTTCTACGTTGAGCATCTTGAATGCGAACAAAACACTTTGAACCAAAACGCCTCAAATTTCCATAAAAGGGTTGACGGCCATACCAAATTTCAAAAGGTGTAGTATTTACTGATTTCCATGGAAGCAAGTTTTGTAAGTAGTTAGCTGTTAAGACTGCTTCGCCCCAAAATTTATTGTCCATCTGAGAGTCTAATAACATGCAGCGTGTCATTTCGATTAGTGTCCTGTTTTTACGCTCCGCGACTCCATTTTGTTGTGGGGAATACGGTGCAGTCCGTTGAATTCGTATGCCTTTCCTTTTTAAATATTCTTCAAAAGTTTTATTAACAAATTCGCCGCCACGATCTGTTCTGAGACATTGAATTCTGTGACCAAATTTGTTCGCGGTATACTTATAAAACTCTACAAATTTCTCAAAAGTTTCAGATTTTTCTTTAAGCAAGTAAACAGTAGTGAAGCGTGAAAAATCGTCGATAAAAGTTAAAACATAGCGCTTACCTGATGGTGTTGTAGTTTGCATCGGTCCGCACAAGTCGCTATGAATTAGCTGCAACAATTTTGTTGATCGATATTTAGACTCTTTCGGGAAAGGTAGACGTGTTAATTTTCCCTTAATGCAAACGGTGCAATCGGTGGAAAATTTACAGCTTTCACTACATTCAGTCACTTTTATACCTGATGCCAAGTTTTTCTTCTCAATATTACGAATTGCATCTATACTACGATGTCCTAAGATGCGATGCCATTTATGGATGCAAACATTTTGCGTGCTTGTTACGCAATTAACAAAGTTTTTCATACGGAGCTTATATAGATTATTAATCATATCACCGACTGCTATTTGTATATTATTTTGTGATCGTATGTCACACATACTTTTGCTGAAAATAACTTTTATTCCCTTTTCGGCTAATCGTTTTACGGAAATTAAATTACCTCCAATTTGAGGAACATACAATACATTTTCAATTCGCACTTTATTTATTTGTCCAGCATTATTTAGTGGATATATAACAATACTGCCTTTTCCAGATGCCATTACCATTTCACCATTCGCTACTGAAACGCTTTCGGTATGGGAACCATCAAATATGTCAAACAGATTGCGATCACTTGCTATATGACAAGTCGCCCCAGAATCTAATATCCATCGGTATTAGCTTTTGTACCCACAAAAAATAAATGTTCGGGAGATTTATTTTACTTTATAACATTTGCTTTTGATCTATGTGCATCTTTTTTAGCCTTCCAGGTAGAATATTCTATGCATTTACTTTTCACATGGCCCTTCTTTTTACAAAAAAAACACGTAATGCTACTCCCACTCTTACCTTTAAAATTTGTAACTCGTAGCACATCAGCACCTTCAAAAGCAATGACTTTGTCTCTCTCTTGTCTTCGACGAAACTCTTCTATAATTTTTGCACTTACTAACGCTGGTGTTAAATTTTTTTCGCCATGTGCCTCCATTGCTGTTATAAGTCCATCATAACTGCTTGGAAGAGAGCCTAACACTGTGGCCGTCATTAAAAATTCCCATGTTACAACGTTACCGAATGCCAAAAGCTTTTGGAATATTTCATTTAATTGGTTAACATGTGCCTCCATGTCTGTGTCTTCATTTGCCCTTTTTGACATCACTTCGCGAAGTAAACGTACTTTTACACCTGGAGAATCCCGTTCGTAAAATTCTTTTAGCGCATCCCAAGCTTCCTTTGCGCTGGTCTTACCGCGTATATGATGAATTTGATCATCTCCAATACACAACGCAATAGTGGCGTGAGCCATTTGGTCAGCCTTTGTCCAACTAACTGCATTTTTTTCATTCATCTCCTCGACAATGGCTATCCACAATGCCTCCCGTTTTAGAAGCATCTCAATTTTAAAACGCCAATTGAAGTAGTTAGTCGATGTCAATTTTGGTACTTGATAATTTCCATGTAATTCGGCCATATTTATTTCTTGAATTTCTTGTAAGTAAAGTTATAATAATCTAGGCAATCACTGGGCCCATAACCTTTGTTGGAGCCAAAGATCAAAACGCGTATATTTATTTACAAGAAGAAATATTTATTTAATTCATTAAAGGTATAATTAACAATTAAATTAAATTTAAGAAAACGTTCGTACAACGTGGGTGACAAAAGAAGAGAGAAAGTAAGAAATCAAAATTGAATGACAAAAGTTACAAAGTTGCCATATTTAATAATATATGTTTCAAATACAATGGGTAATGTATTGATAGCAATAAACAGATGTAAATAACATATAACAAATTTATGTGTTTCTGAAAGATTTTCTAATATAAAGAAGCTTGATTGCTGCATGAATTGTCTTTCAAGGTCACATAAAGTTAAAAACTGTAAAAGCGAGCATAATTATTTAATTTGTGGTAAAAGACACCACACTCCATTACATCGTCATATGTTTGCTAATAATAATAATAATAATAATAATAATAATAATAATAATAATAATAGGTCTAAACTAGACAAACTAAAGACTTCTGAAGAAGAAGAACAAATGCCGTCGGCACCGGACGCAGCGAGCTGAAATTTAAATCGTCAAGGTTTCCGTACAGCACAGAATTAGTCTGTTTTGTTGGGAACTGCTATGGTTAGCATAATTTCTCATGGTACTACGTACAGAGCAAGGGCCTTAATAGACCCAGCCTCCGAAATCAACTGCAACTTCCGTCACATTATACGAATGTACAGATTTCCGGTGTTAATAAAGAGACTCCTACAACTTCTAGGAAAATTTATAAGATTCGAGTTGCATCTCCAATAGCTAAGATAATTAAATTGGAAACTTGTTTTATTCTTTCACCTTCAATCTCTGGTAATTTACCATCATTTACTTGTCCTACGGATGTAAGAGGTGAATTATCGAAGTTACAATTAGCAGATGATAATTATTACAAATGCAGTCCAATTGACCTTTTACTTGGCGCTGATTTGTATCCTTCTATTGTTCTTATTCAAGTTTGTCGAAATATCTTTGGATCATTATTGGTTCAGAAAACCGTTTTCGGATGGATTTTAACAGGCCCAATCCATACTACAATCACAAAAGTATACATTTTTCAAACTTCTGTTAACTCTACAGACAAAGATAATCAGAACAATTTACAGTTTTGTGGAAAAAGAAAAAAGAATACATAGAGCTACAAGCGACATAAAGATATTGTTGTTAATGATTTCTTATTCGTGAAAGGTGAAAAACTATGCACTGAACGATGTTCGTATTCAAAATGAAATAATCAACCAATTAATAACCCAACTTTTGTTGAATCATATTCACTTATCACTTTACTATTAATTACTGTTATTAACATTTATTATTTTTTATAGAGTATTATTTGTTTTATCGGTCCATCATGACCGCAACAGGAGTCCATCATAACTCAAACACCAAATAAAATCAACAGGGGTCCTTCATGACCCATAAAGAATATGTTGAAAAAACGTGGATGCATACATCATCTTTATACAGTTCACAGGAGCCCTTTATGGCTCAATAAAAAATAATAACCAGGAGTCCTTCATGACTCATTTATAATCAACAGGAGTCCTTCATGACTCATATATTTATAACTTTTTTATTTGCAACATACTTTGTCGTTGCAAGGTGGCCGGCAATGTTTAAGTACAAATTTGGTATTTTTGTGGTTTCATGAAATTTCTTTAAGTGATCATTTGTTACTTTTTTATCACCCTTGTTGTAAAACCTTTTTCTGTTTTAAACGAGTAACGTTAACGGTACTTAAATGTTGTTTGTCACTTGCTAAAAAAAATAAGTTTTATAACTATAAACGTTTGATATAGTTCGTCGATGATAAGGTAAATTCTTTAAATAAAGAAAGAGAATTCATTCTCGCCTTTTTGTACTTAATTAATTCTTGTGTTTTATTTTTATTTTAAAATCGGATATACGCCGAAACATAGGTTCTATACTCATTGTAATTGTTTCATTTAAAGTGGCAAGTATGTTAATAATATGTTTGTTTGTGATTTAAAATACATACATATCGCACTTGATCAACAAGAGGGTATTAACTCAAAAATTTAAATTTTTCAGTAGAGGTAAAAAACTGTTTGTGATTACATTTTAAGATAATTTAAAAATCGAAACATATTACAGTAAGCAAATTCCATTTAATAATATATTTACACTGTATTTCTATTAAATTTTTTATAATTATTGCCAAATAGAAATACAGTAGACGCTCGCAAATTAGAACCGATTTGTTTTTGAGGCAGTTCTAATTTTTGAGCTATTCTAATTTCTGGACGTTTTTTTCATATAAAAAAACATTGAGTAAATTTACTTCCAAAAACTAAAAAAAAACAAAAAATAGGGAAAAACATACATGTATATGATTTGGTGATTCCCCTTTTTAATTTTAATTTGTTCAAACAGAATGAAAATAAATTGGGGATTTCTTGTGTTCAAATAACAAAAAAAAAAAAAAAACACGCTCAGAAATTAGAATTTTAAATTCGAATTTCAGGGCGTTTAATTTATTACAAACACTGGTTCTAATTTTTGTACGTTCGAATTACTGAACGCTCTAATTCGTGAGCGTCTACGTAATACCTTTTTGTTGATATAAAGGTACTCAAGACACTATGAAAATGGTCGCACAGTAGATGGATATTTATGTTGTTGGTTGATTTCTTAAAAAAAGTGAAAATTTAAAAATTCTTAGTTAATATTCTCTTGTTGATCAAGTGCAATATGCATAAAAAGTTTTGTAAACTTATCGAAAATTGGTATATTGAAAATGTTTTATCAATCAAAATTGGCTTATAGAAAAAAATGTATTAAATGTTACCTATAGTTTTTAAAATTTATTAAAAAATTTTGGTATATTATTAATGAGGTTTTTAAACATCATCGAAGATTATACATTTCAATTGCTGTTAATTGTGTAGAACAATATGAATATTTTGTAAATCATATACTTTGTAATTTCCACACTTTTCTCAATATTTTGCTACACCACTTCATAGCATCGTCAGGAAATAAAAATAATAATAGTCAAAACAATTTAATTGAATGAAAAAATTGTTTGTCAATCAATTCAAACATTTCATTCGAGAAACAAAATTTCAAAAACAAATAAAAAGTAAATTTATAATATTCAAACACAAACAAAAATAATATACATACTAGCTTTTTGTGGAATTCCTTGTCACTAATGGTTAGTACTCTTTCTATTAAATTATTCGTTTATTTTGTTTATAAAATTAATAATTCTACCCGAAGCTGTGGGCTTTTGGTACCAATCCATTACCAATTTTTTACCCTTTCTCATTAGTAAGGTATCTAAATAAAGAAGTTTTGAATCGTTTTCCTTTTCTATTGTAAATTTAATGCAATCATCAAATTCATTAAATGTTTTTAACATACTTTTAATAGTGTATTTACACTACGTCGAAATCTAGTAGATTTCGTTTAAAATCTTTTTCAAAGTCTAAATCGTTTACATTTAATTTTTTTGACACTAGTAAGATTTCATTAACCATATTCCATTAACTACCTCTTATTTTCTGCTTGCACTTAATTTTTTTTATTATTTAACTTTAGTTATCTTTCCAATCAGAATTATTTCAATTTTTCTTGCAATGTTTTAATTGTTTTAGTAATTATAGTTTTTTTTTATTATGGTTTTTAGTTAAAATTTTTTTGTTGTAAAGCGTAATATTTTTAGTAAAATTTTGGCAAAACCATAGTTGCTTCGTTAAGTATTACTATATTTTGAGTAGATTTCGTCAAAATCTAGTGACGAAGTAGATTTTGATTTGTATGGGAAGTCTGGTAAAAATAACTAGATTTTGTTCGAAATCTCATAAGTACTAGATGTCGCGCAAGTGTAAAAGCACTATTACTGCTGATTAGGAAATAACAGAAAGCAAATCATCTACAGTATTGGTCATAACTAAAGCACCCTTCCAGAAGTATTTTTTCATATCAAAATATTTTTCATAAATATACCGTTTTAAATTGTATTGTCTAATAATTTTATTAACTTGTAAGGTTATCGTTTACAAATCATAAGTTTTATGACAAAAAAATATTTATGTATGTGTTTTTAATTTGTAAAACATAGATAAGCATTCAATGAAATGGACAAAACAATAGCACCCCCTTATATTATGTTATACAAATAGCTACGCTACTGTATAATCTCCACATACCAAAGGCACATACTAAATTTAATTTTGATATGTCAAACGGTATGACCTGTACAAACTCCACAAAAATAGTGGCATACACACCCACGAAATTGAAATTGAATTGAAATTTAATAGATTCAGGAGATCTCAAAACGTATCAATCTGTCCAAATCCCGACCTCGATTTTTTTCCCGATTACTATACTTTACCTTATACTACGTATGGTATGCACTTTACATAGAACTCAAATTATTAGTTTAAGGGAATTTAAATGTCGTGTCTATCACGACACGAATTAAATGGAAAATATTCAATCAATCGATCAGTGATTTCCAGGTTCATTTCAAAGTTTTTGAAGACAGGTCGAATATTACCGATACATTCTGGAGGACGTCCACGCAGAACCTTGCTACATGAAGATTCTTTGATTAAAAGAGCAGTTCAAAAGGATCCTATAGCGTCTTCTAGCCAAATAAAAATACATACAGGAAACTACGGATAGACCCAACAACAAAGTTACAGAAAACAAATAAGACGATCATAATGGACCTCTTAAAGAAGGAATATATAAGTAAAATTAAACAAATTAAATTGACATCAAATGCGGCAACAGCTCCCAGACTTTACGGGCTCCCAAAAATGCATAAAGTTGACACACCGTTTCGACCAATATCATCATCGGTAAGAGTTTCATGTTAAAAACTGCCAAAATTTATTGGAGACATTTTGAAAAACTCACTGGAACTAAAGGAAAAATTGGACTTAATAACACTAGATGAAGATGAAATTCTAATATCATTAGACGTGGTATCATTATTCACAAATATACCTACACACTTAGCTATGAGTAATGTTATGACTAAATGGGATATGATACAAAAGCGCACCAAGATACCAAGGACACAATTCTTTAAAATACTTAAATTCTGCCTGACTGAAAATAATTATTTTGTATATGGAAACAGAGTTTATCATCAAATATATGGTATGCCAATGGGCAATCCATTATCACCAACCATAGCAGATATAGTCTTAGACAGTTGAAGCAGAATAGTGACGATTTAAAAGAGAGAAACATTCATATAAAAGTATTCGTAAAATATGTGGACGATTTATTTGCCATAATTAAACAAAATAACGAAGAAATAATACATACAACATTAAATAATTATCACAACAAACTCAAGTTCACGATTGAAAGAGAAAAGGACAAGTCAATTCCGTACCTAGATATGAAAATATCTAGAAAATATAACAGAATCTTGTCATGTGCCCTGAAAGGGTTGCATTCTCGCGTAAGGGGAATGATTGGTATAGGAATATCCCTTACGCTAGAACACAACTCTAAAAACAGCAGATTAGGGGTTTTTTTTGAGAAAAAAGATGGCGACTGTCAAAAACTGTCGGGAAATGAAAAGGTTGGGAAAAATGGGAGGAAGATGTTTTTTTGGAAGGGAAGAGAAAAAAGAAAAGACAGTGGAAGAAGACGGTTGTGCTATCGGAACACCCTTTAATTTTTAGGTTTAATATTGTATACTTGCTTAAGTGGTTGCCTCCTATAGCTCAAAAAATAAAGACATAAAGGCAAATAACACGTCACTTTAGGAACACCCTATAAGTTTTAATATTTGTCGCTATAGCGGCCACAGCTATACATCATCTGTGAAAATTTCAAGAGTCTACCTATTACGGTTACAGAGATAAAAGGCGCTGACAGACGGACAGACATTGTAGCGAAAACAATAGGGGAACGTTTTTACGCTTTGTGTACGGAACCCTAAAAATCAAGAACATCTTATTACTTCAGCAACAGCAATTGTTTTTAAAGTAATTGCTTTAAGCAGAAAGAGACACATAACAAGCAAAAATAAAAGTAAATAAATTTCATACTTTCAAAATTCTACAAATAAAAAAAGAACGAAACTGAGTATGCCATGACATTTTTTTGCTTTTGTATTTTTTTCAATGATTTTTCAATCGCAAAAATTCTGGGCTTGTTCGGAAATGCTTCACTGCGCTGCATCTGATACTCAGTACGTTCGGAAATGCATCAGTTTGCATCACTGCAAATGGCGTGTGTTCTAAAATGCATCACTGAAATAGATGATGCGCAAACAAACGTCAAACACGCATAACAAAAATTGCTGATGCAATGGATGAGTGAGTTTTTTATTTGTTCTTTATTAATTTTATTTTGTTACATTACATTTTCTTACATTTGTTTATACATTTAAAAGAGTTCGATTAGATATGGAAAAATTTTATTTAATTTTTGCTTTCATCTAAATCAAGAAATAAAATTATTATTAACTTCCCAATTTGTATTGTTTAAGTATTCCAAAATTTGAACAAATGTTAATTAATTTTGTTTGCGCATCAGAGACCTGGGGCCTAATCACCGGATTCGATATCGAGTAAAGTATAATAATATTTCGATACGAGTCAAGTAAGCAAATTATGTCATTCGACATGTATCGTATCGTAATTTTTATCAAATTGTAATAGATTAATAAATATGTTTTCATTTTGTAAACAAATGAACAAATAAAAAACACGCTTCAAAACTTACGAAAAATAAAATAATATTTAAATGAATTTATATAATATTTGAATTAAAAATTCGTAGTCGCACATAGGGGTATTTTGCCAATCTGGCCGGAAATTACTTTTTTTTTAGCTTATATTGGCTCTAAAAATGTACTGAGTGCCCCTAGGTTAATGAAACTGTGCAGAAAGATCTGTTATGGTCATAGGCTGTTAATGCTATAAAATAGGAAAAATCCGATCAAGGAGAAAAAAGTTCCCCTTGGAAGAACTAATCCTACCTCTGAAAAATGCAAGTTTTTTTTTGATTTTCGCGTCATTTTGTTTAGCAATTACAACTTTTAAGGTCAAAGAATGTTCAAAAACTTAAAGTTGGACTCAAGAGATTCTTAAATGCCATTTTTAGCCCCGCCCCCTTTTGTGGGCGGTGAAATAAATTATTTGAAAAAATAATGCAATTATTCAAAGAAATAGATTTTATACTTCTTAAAACCAAAATTTATTTTTGGTTTTAATCCAATCCCACCCCCAAAACGTCCCTGTGAAAAAAAAAAATTTATTTTTCTTGCCAATTTCCTAAAAATATTCATTTTTAAGCTTTCCAATGCCTAACCAATCCCCGCCTCCCAAGAATATTATTAATTTTTTTTTTTTAATTTGTTACTTAATAGTATTTTATTTATCGCAAAATAATTAATTTATTCATGGTAATAACTTATTTATGATTGTAACGATAAATTTTATTTAAAATTATAACAATTAATTTATTTAGAACAAATTCTCCTTTGCACTAAGATGATGATGAGTGCCATGGTTCTTCTTCGTCTGATTCTTCAAAGACCTCTTCTGAATCCTTTTCAGCGTTAAGTACAGGTGGAAGCATGAAAGAAATTGCTTCTTTCGTAAAAGGAGTGGGTCTAGTAAAGAGTGGGTCAGAACTTAGTAAAAGCCTATGAATAATATCTATGTTACACTGAACCCTTGAAAACTCTCTAGCAAAATTCTGCCTGTAAAGCCGGAAATGTTTGTTTCGTGCCTCAGCCGGAAATATCTGTTTAGTGCCTCAGACACTTCTTCTGGTAACAGCCCAATAGGCAACAATGCCTCATTCATAACAGTTGCACCATGTATTAAAATCTTGTTCATTGTAGGTGTCACTCATTTAGAGAAAAGTAAAGTTTTGCAGTATCTAAGCAATAATCCACTTTATATTACTTCAATAATAACCTTGATTCGGTATATGAAATCAAACTCAATTCCAGTTATTTCTGCAGCTAATTCAGGATTAGAAAAAAAATCTTCTGCTAGTGTTACCATCGTTGGTGTTTCTAAATCCAGCTGTCGGTAGACCCACTATTAGCCCTAATTCACTTATAAATTTTTCTTGGATATTTTTTCCTCACGTTAACAATGGCTTTGTTCGTATCAGATTTTATTTGCCATTTTTTCACTGTCAGTTTATATGACAGGTGTAATATGCTCTCAAATAGGCGAATTCTGGCGTGTAAAGTAGATAGTCCGAAAGAAAGGGCATCTACGTCTATATCTCTTTTGATATTTAAATTGGTTTTTGTACAGGTAATAAAATTGTGTTTTATGTCCGACAAAAAGGTTTCTTACTCGTATTTACCTATGTAAGATAAGAAAAAACAGAAAAAGGTGTAATTTTTAAAAAATCGTCAAAAAATGGCGCAAATATGCGCAAGGTTTTTTTACAGTATAAAAGTAGAGATCGCAAATTTTATAGTGATATATAACATTTTTAAGATCGCGATGGAGATCACTCTTAAAAACCTTTTCACTTTTTTTTTGACAAAAAATTTTACAAAAAAAAAACATTTTTTAAATTTTGAACGAAATTTTTTATCATTAAAATTTAAAAAAAGCTACTAATATACCCTTTCACAAAAAAAAATCAAATCAAATCTTTATTCGTTTAGCCACCAAAAAATATATTGCAAACCTCTCAATATCGTTTAAAGTCAATAAAAACGTATGCGATTTACTCAACTTTCCTGATTTTACCAGTGTCCCGAAACGACAAATCTTAAGCAAAAGCCTTGAGAATTCACTATACGATGTCTGTCGAACTGCGTACTTAAATTTTTACATTTCTCAAAATTAATTTTTGGCCTAATGTCTGGCTAGATTGGCAAAATACCCCTCTCTGAGTCGTATAGTTTCTCAATTATTCAAGAACAACTGCGTCCATATGTGAGTGTGATCTTTGCAGCAAAATCTTAACCAACACAAACACAAATAATTTCATTTCTCCGTTGAAGCCTTCCAATACGAAGTGTGCAACAAGGCATTTACTACACAGCATAGTTTGCAAGGTTGTAAAATCGGACACTCGGGGCAAAGGCCACTTATTTGTCGTATTTGGAACAAATCTTTTGTGACCATGAACACATTCACACCAGTAAAGGGATGTTTAAATGTGTTTTGTCCAATTGCATTTGCCCAGCGCACAAATTTGGTTCGTCGAAAGAAATCTACATCTACATTTGAATTAAAAATTACATAAATGCAACATATGTTTAAGATCCTTTAAGCGTAAACGTTTATTAGACTAATCAACGGGAGAAATGTCAAGTATGTGGCGCTGGATGTGTCTATCAAGAACACTACATAGTGGCTAAAAACCATACGCCTGCGTATGTAGCAAACAATGTAATAGTCCCGATAATCGCAATGCATAATTTCACTTTTGTCTTTAGCTTGCCAGTGTACAGTGTGGTTAATAACTACTTGGAACGATTTGGACAAGCATAGTGTCGACAATTTTCTAATTCCTTTCGTATGGGTTAGATTTATACATATTGCCAAATTTAAAATTTTAATTTTTTGTGTATTACAAGTATGAAAAAAATAATTATTTTTGCATAAAAATAATTATTTTTGTGAAAAAATAAACTTGTAAAACAAAACATAATAACATTTTGTCGCTAAAGAATTAAATTTATATGCATACGATGAGCACAAACGTATCGTATGAAAACTCTATCGAACAAACTTTTTTATTACTCGATATCGAATGCTATAATCTTAAATTACGATACTTTTTATTCGATATCGAGTGCCATGATACCAAAATGAAAAATTACGACAGAATTTACTGGATATCGAATGCGGTGATTAGACCCCTGCATGAGTTGATTCACTTTCGCTGTCCACTCACATTTAAATTGCTTTTAACATCAATATGTAGGAATGATATTGCTTGCAGTGTTAACTCTCTAACAATTGACTGTTATTAACACACCCTTGTTTTATATGTGCTATTAGCGAAAGAGTGTAAAAATGTCTTGCTGTTGTTTGATTGTTTTGCAGAACACTCAAACAACTTACAAAAGCACGTTTTTAAAGTATTGACTAGCGTTCGAAAAAGAAAGTTATAATTTTTATGTAAGGCAGCAATTCTGTTAATAAACATCTTGAAACATCTATGTGTGTATATACATATTTAAAGAAAGTGGTAATTGGGTTCAATTTTTATGAAAAATAATTAAATTAGTGGACAGTATAATAAAATAACAATTTCAAGTATTTTTTAAAATACTGTCATGTACAGAAGTACTTAACAAAAAATATATTTCTTGTAAAAGAGTTTTATGACAAATTCATTATTAATGTTAAAAGTTTAAAGTCTGTATGTTAAAAGTACAGGTAAACAGTTTTTAGCATTTGTTTAAAAAAATCTTTGCATTTAGATGCAAGACATTTCAGTTTTTACATGCAAACTTTTTCTTGTGAATTAATAACCCAACTGGATTTGCTACAATCGTTGAAATTATTTTACCTGCGACAAATGGGCTATTTGCATACACAAATAGCCTAATTATAAACATCAAATTCAATTGAAAGAAGGGTTAAGAAATTGCAAGTATTCCTGGAATTCATGTACATGTACTCGTATTCTATTTTTGCAAAAATATTTAATGAATTAAATGAGAAAATTATAGTAAGGCAAACAAATTGTGAGTTTTTCGACAATAAAGTAATTATTTTTTCTATTTGAAAAAAAAAAAAAAAAAATAAGTATTGACAAATAGTAGTGTTAATGGATGAAGAAGAATCTAAATAGACAAAAGTGTTAATACAATTTTGTTCATTAACTGAATTCTCCATTGGTTCACCATAAATTTGTGTTCTATATAATGTAAAAACAATAAATTACTGCCTTGTAAGGTGTAACTATTCAAAAAATCAAAAACGAGTTTTTGATTGATTTTTATGAATGCCATTAAACTACATATATTGACCAAGTTCACACTTCTACGCTTTTGTTAACAAAAAACAAAGACAGAGTTTAGTTTTCATTTTACAAAGTTGTTACTTCTTCTGTAAAATTATATATTTGTTTGTTTTTTATCTAACGATATGTATGTATCAATAAAAAATATATTCTTGAACGAAAAAGGTTTGGGAAGAATTAATTTTAAAATATGTATATTATTTATAACGAAAAAGATTGTAAAGACCACATATTTTTTTGCATCTTTTCCAGGTAGAGGGGTTTACCTACAAATATTTTTTGTAAATTTGCGTAAATTGTTTACAATATACATATACTTATATAAAATTGCTCTAAAATTATTTCTTTCATCAGGTATTTATAAACTTCGTAAAACTAACGCAAACTTCCACAACATATATTTCTGCAAGTAGTGCGGCTTTCGAGCGCGCGTTTTCAGCCTCAGGTAACATCATAACAGAAAAGCGTAATCGCGTTGGTTCGAAAACCGTAAATAATTTAGTTTTTCTGAATTCGTTGATAAATATGAATAGATAATTTCATTTACTTTTTTATTTTATTGAATTTTGGTACTTTTATAATAAGTATATATAGTTATATATAAGTATTTGTACCACCCTACTAACCGTTTGTGTGATGAGATGCGCCCTAATGAATGCATCTCATATTCTGTCTACCAGATGTGTGTGAATTTGCAATGCAAGCAAATTCACACACTACTCTTCAACTACAATTCAAAATCTAGCTGTAAGAATACCAAATAATTTGACAAATAAAGACAGTACCAAGGCGAATTCATACCAGGTAGTGTTGATAGCCCAGCTGATTGTTTTTTGCTCACGTTTTTTTGCTAATGTCTTGTCAAAAATACATTGTTTCATATCTGCTAATCTAATGTCAAAGTTGTTGTTTTGTTGTAGTTGTTGCTCCACTGCTTACACCTGGTATGAATTCGCCTTGGACAGTACTAAGGAAACAACCAAAGCGTGCTTTACTTTACTGGCGACGAGGATTAAAAAAATGAAGAAAAACCTAATAGAAAAACTAAATAAATAAACCAAGAAGAAAAATAAATCAAAGTGATCATTTTTTCATAAAACTAAAAGAAGAAATTGTTAAATAAGTAGCACATAATATCCTAAAAATAAATTCGATAAAAGACGAAAAATTGTTTAAATCATAGTTATAAGCGAAGAAAGTGTTTAAGTGGATAATAAAACTAAATAACATTACAAAAAAAAAGAAAAAAACAATAACAAAATTAAAAATAATTTTAGTACAATTAAAAAACGAAACACAAAAGAAAAAAAAACTAAGAACTATTAAAGCCACGAAAGCAAGTGTTAAAGCAACTTTTACCAAATTATTTAAAGCTCAAGATAATTGTGTTGCAAATACCACCTTCTCAGCATCCACAATATCATCAATACCTGTAACAACAAGAGCAAACAACAGCAATAGAATACTTAATCATTGGGTCATAACAGCGGCAACAAATAAAGGAAAAAAATTCAAGATAATTCCGTTGCAAATATCACCATCTCAATAGCAACGATATTATCAATACCTGAAACAACAAGAGCAAACAACAACAATTGTACATCTAATTAGCCTCGAAATTGGGTCATAACAACAATTACAACAGCAACAACTAAAGGAAAAAAGTGGGTGTATAGATATTTATTTATTTAACCATAATATAATTATTTTAATATTAAGAGAAAAAATTACTTACATATTTTTGTTTTAACAACACAATTTAAAGCAAAAAAATACGAACAAAATTATACAAATAAACTGGAAGAAAAATCCCAGTCGGCAAATATAGTTTCTTTTAATTTGAAGTTATACACCAATTTAATCTAGTTCTAAACTTTATTAAAGAAATTCCATCATTCGATGGTACTGACCCAAGTCAATTACCAGACTTTTTGGCACAGATCGAAGCTCTGCTGCCATCGATTGAACTGTTCCAAGAGAATAATAAAAGTTTATTATTAGATAGTTATTGTAGTTTTTGACCTTTTTTAGGGTTCCGTACACAAAGTGTAAAAACGAAACCCTATTGTTTTCGCTACAATGTCTGTCCGTCTGTCAGCGCCTTTTATCTCCGGAACCGTAATAGGTAGACTCTTGAAATTTTCACAGATGATGTATAGTTGTTGCCGCTATAGCAACAAATACTAAAACTTATAGGGTGTTCCAATAGAGAGGTGTTATTTACGAAAATGTGTTTATTTCTTGAACTGTTGGAGGGATACACTTGAAATTTACAAACAGTTATTAAAACTTAGTTCACTATATAAACAAGTATAAAAAAATAAATCTAAAAATTAACGGGTGTTCCGATAGTGGTGTGAAATGCATGTATAAGGCATAAGTTTTGAACCATAATAGGTAGACACTTGAAATTTTCACAGAAGGTGTATAGCGATGGCCGCTATAACAACAAAAATTAAAACTTATAGGGTGTTCCGATAGAGAGGTGTTATTCACGAATATGTGTTTATTTCTTGAACTGTAGGAGACATACACTAAAAATTTACAAACTGTAATAAAAACGTAGTTCGCCTCATATACAAGTCTAAAAAATAAACCCAAAAATTAAAGGGTGTTCCGATAGTGGTGTTATTTTGATTTATAAGGCCTAAGTTTTGAATCATAATAGGTAGAATCTTGAAATTTTTACAGAACGTGTATAATTTTGGCCGCTATAGCAACAAATATTAAAATTTATAGGGTGTTCCGATAGAGAGGTGTTATTCACAAATATGTGTTTATTTCTTGAGCTGTAGGAGGCATACACTAAAAATATGTAAGCAGTAATTAAAACTTAGTTCGCTATATAAACAAGTATAAAAAAATAAACCTTAAATTTAAAGGGTGTTTCTATAGTAGTGTGATTTGCATGTATAAGACCTAAGTTTTGAACCGTAAGAGGTAGGCGCTTGAAATTTTCACAGAGAGTATATAACTGTGACCGCTATACTAGCAAATACTAAAACGTATAGGGTGTTCCGATAGAGAGGTGTTATTCACGAATATGTGCTTATTTCTTGAACTGTAGGAGGAATTCACTAAAAATATGCAAGCACTAAATTAAAATTAGTTCGCTATATAAACAAGTCTGAAAAAAATAAACCTAAAAATTAAAGGGTGTTCCGATAGTGGAGTGATTTGGATGTATAAGGCCTAAGTTTTGAACCATAATAGGTAGACTCTTGAATATTTTACCAAAGGTGTATAACTATGGACGCTATAGCAAAAAATATTAAAACTTATAGGGTGATCCGATAGAGAGGTGTTATTTACAAATATGTGTTTATTTCTTACAAACAGTATTTAAAACTAAGTTCGCTTTATAAACAAGTCGAAAAAAATAAACCTAAAAATTAAAGGGTGTTCCGATAGTGGTGTGCTTTGTATGTGTAAGGCCTAAGTTTTGAACCATAATAGGTAGACTCTTGAAAATTTTACCAAAAGTGTATAACTGTGGCCACAATAGAAAAAAATACTAAAACGTAGGGTGTTCCAAAAGTGACATGTTATTTATGTTTATGTCTTTTTTTTGAGCTGTAAGAGGAAACCACTTACAATTTGCTGACTGTAATTAAAACTATGTTTGTTTTATAAACAAGTATACAAAATAGAACTTAAATATTAAAGGGTGTTCCAATAGTGACGTGATTTGAATGTATATATCCTAAGTTTTGAATGAATAGGTGGAATCTTGAAATTTTTACAGGAGGTGTATAACTATGTCCACTATAACAAATAATAAACATTAAAGGGTTTTCCGCCAGTGACGTGATTTGCATGTATAAAGCCTTATTTCTTGAACCGTAACAGGTAGACTCTTGAAATTTTGTACAGAAGATGTGTTGCCACGGCCGATATGACAATTACTAAAAATTAAAGGGTGTTCCGAAAGTGACATGCTTTTCACTTATAGTGAATTAATTTTAAATCGCAATAAGTAGACTTTTAATATATTTATAGAAAGGAAGTTGCCATGGCCACTATAATGAATAATAAAATTAAAGGGTGTTCCGACAGTGACATGATTTTATAAACCGTAATAGATACCCTCTTGAAGTGCTTACAGTAAATGTGTTACTTCGGCCGCTATAACAAATACTTAAATTTGAAGTGTGTCCATTAGTAACGTGTTTTTCACGAATATAACCTTATTTTTTTAACCGCAATAGGTAGGCTCCTGATATTTTTATAGAGAGTGTATTACCATGGCCGCTATTAAATGAATTACATATTAAAATTTAAAGGGTGTTCTAATTATGATGCAATTTTCGCGAATATTACTTTAATTTTAAAAATTAAGGGTGTCCCATAAGACATAAAGAAATAAACAACTGGAAATTTTAAATTATACTGAATATAGTACGGAACCCTACGTGTGTGAGTCTAACTCGCACTTGACTAATTTATTTATATTTGAATTCTATTTTTTAACAAGCACAAGGTCTCTTTTATAAAAAAGTTTTAACAATTAAATAGAAAAATTTTAAACATATACATTCATTCATTTGAATTTTTTCAATCATTTAAATTTTATAACTTTTATTATTTTTATTTCCTGAAGATGCTACCCAATGGTGTAGCGAAATATTGAAAATAAAAATTGTTAAAACATATTTATAAAAAAGACCTTGTGCTTGTTAAAAAATAGAATTCAAATTTATTATTGGGCTACATAAAAAACAAATGTGTAGGCTCCACAAGGAAAGCACTTTAGACATGAAACAACTAATACTTGGGCGAACTGAAAATCGTACCCTTAAATAATTATGGGGAAAGACATACAAGCAGTGAATTAATGGACAGATTCAAAACATGGAGGATGGACTCCACAATTGAAAAATACCATCTTGACATTAACAAAATCACAAACCAGCTCCATAATAGACGGTTAACACATCCGGGGGAGGGGTTTTCAACGGAGGAAATTAATAGGATCTCCTTACGGGTATTCAAAGATCACCTGCCGGAAACGACGAGGACTATGATATTTGCGCGAGACCCACAAACAGTACAAGCAGCGTACAAAATTATTCTCGAAGCTAAACACCAGAATTACACTGCAACTGGTGATAAACATAAATCGAATAACCAATTTAGGGCAAATTATAAGAATAATAACCCAAATCAAATCAGAAGTAATAGTACCTTGAATAGAAATTACAGGGACAATAACGTTATTTCCTATAACAATAGGCGGTATAATAACGGAAATTTTTAAAATAATCAATCGGGAAATTCTCGTAGGTATAATAATAATCAATCTGGAAATTTTTATAGAATAGAAATTACAGGGACAATAACGTTATTTCCTATAACAATAGGCGGTATAATAACGGAAATTTTTAAAATAATCAATCGGGAAATTCTCGTAGGTATAATAATAATCAATCTGGAAATTTTTATAATAATGACCAATCGGGAAATTTTCGTAGGTATGACAATGAGCAATCTGGAAGTTATAATATGAGAAATAACACTAGATCAGGACAGAGTAGAAATACTAACAGGACTGAAGGTGTGGTTCCTATGGAAGTCGGCTCTTCCAATGTAAATTTTTCCACAGAAGCCATAAACAACTACTCTATATAATTATAGAAACCCCATTTAGAAAATTATATTTTATCATTGACAGTGGAGCGGAATCTAGTATTGTAAATAATGGAAGACAAAAAGTATCTCTATATGCTAGAGCTTTAGGAAAAATATTTTTAATGGAATTCCTTTGTAGATTCCCACTTTTTAAGGAATTTGAAACTGAAAATTTTAATTGCAAAGTTCTGGAATGTAAATTGCATAATGGTTATGATGGCTTAATCTTAAAAATTATGCACTGTAATCGATTACCCGAATCGGCAGCTGATCACTAGGAATGCAACATTGCCGCTACACATGGGTAACTTCATATAAAGAAAATTTTATTGACGTAGGAAACAACGAAATAGCTAGAGACAACTTTTTTACTTTTATTACAACTTGCCACTTGAATGAGGAGGAAATATCTAAATTAAGACCAACCCTACTAAAATACAAGGAGGTGTTTTACCAATCAAAAGAAAAGCTACCGTTTACGAATGACACTAAACATAAAATAAATACTAAACATGACATTCCAATATATTCCAAAATGTACCGATACCCAGAAGTTCATAGATTGGAAGTTGATCGACAAATCCAAGAAATGCTTACAGATGGTATTATCAGGGAATCAAATAGTCCATACAATAGCCCGATTTGGGTCGTACCCAAAAAGATAGGTTCTGATAATGTACAGAAGTGGAGAATAGTCATTGACTATAGAAAATTAAACGATATTACAATAGAGGATCGCTTTCCTATACCTAACATAGACGACATCTTCGACAAGCTAGGAAATTGTTAATAGTTTTCGACAATCGATTTGGCAAAGGGCTTCCACCAGATTGAAATGCATCCTCATGATATGCATAAAACAGCTTTTTCGACCGCCAGTTGTCATTACGAGTTTTTGATGCACCCGCCACATTTTAACGCCTCATTAATGGTATACTAAGAGAATTCATCGGGAAAATATGCCTAGTCTATTTAGATGACATCCTGTTTTTTTCTACAAGAATAGAAGAACACATGAAGTCGTTAGAAAAGGTCCTAAAATGTTTAAAGAATGCTAACCTTAGAATTCAACCGGATAAATGTAAATTTTTATCCAGGGAAACAGAGTTCTTAGGTCACATAATTACACCAGATGGAATCAAAGCTAATCCAAAAAAAGTCGAAGCCATAAACGACATTCAACTACCTAAAAGTCAAAAGCAGATTAAATAATTTCTGGGGATAACTGGGTACTACAGGCGATTTATCAAGGACTATTCCAAAACAGCTCATCATCTTATAAAATATTTAAAAAAGAACTTCAAAATAAATATAAACGATCCAGAATATGTAGAAGCATTTAATAAACTTAAGACATTGTTAAAAAATGACACGATACTTGCCCACCCAGACTTCCAAAAACATTTCACATTAACAACCGATGCGAGCAATTTTGCACTAGGTGCAGTGCTCACGCAAAAAAATAAGCCCATTGTTTACGCCAGTTGCTCTCTGAACGGTCACGAGCAACGATATAGCACAATCGAAAAAGAGCTCCTTGCAATGGTTTGAGCAACGAAATATTTTCGCCTGTATTTATATGGTCGTAAGTTTACAATTAGAACTGACCACAGACCACTGGTTTGGCTAAATAATATGAAAGAACCAAATTCGAAGTTACAACGGTGGAAAATAAAATTGAATGAGTTTGATTTTCTGGTCGAATATATAATGGGCAAAGAATATATATTGGCAGATAGTTTGAGCAGAATGATATATGACTTTAAGAGAAATACGACACCTAGAGAAGCGGTTACAGAGTCAACACTTTTTATTAACCTTAATGAATTGTTTAACTCTGATGAGGCCAACTCTAGTAATGATATGGAAACGATTCTCAGTGCAGATACCGATGATACAAATTTTATATCAGAAACACATTAACTTATTCAAGAATCAGATTATTTTAGATTACGTAACTAGGGAATCAAGGAAATTAAAAATTATTCCTAGAAACAAAATAAGAAACATGATAATGGCAACAAAGGAAACTGACTTAAAGAATACAATGCAAGAGTGACTCCCAGAAAAGGGACTTGTAGCAATTTTTTGTGCGAATGACAGACTTCTTTGAAATTTCAGGATTGTTATAGAATGTATTTTGCAAATAACAGAAATCTAAGAATTTTAAGGTCCAAATCATGGTTGGAAGACATTACGGACAAAGAAATTATACTTAAATGGATTGAAACTGAACACCTTAGAAATAATCACCGCGGAATAAATGAAGTATTTAATAATTAAAAAAAAACATGGTATTACCCCAATTTGCAAAAGGAAATTCAAAAATATATCAACAATTGTGAAATATGCAATACAGCAAAATTTGACAGACACCCCATCAAACATGCGTTTAATGTGACAGACGATATAGTGCACATAGACCTCTGGTATCCCCAAAGAAGCGAAATGTACCTTACAAGCATAGACAAACTTACAAAATATGCTACAGCCGAAAAATTAAAAGACAGAACTTGGATTTCTGTCATCGATGGATTGAAGAAAAGATTTCAATATCTGGTTAAACCAAGACTGATCGTGATGGACAATGAATTCGACACGGTGAATGTTAACCAATTCCTTAGAGAAAATGGAATAGATTTTCACCTGACCACTACGTATCTAAAAACTGGGAACTCGGACGTTGAGAGACTACACTTGACACTCAACGAATACATACGCCTTTTCAATGCAGATCTAGATAACGAAAACGATCTAAAGGAAAATGTTCACAAAGCAATAATGGCATATAATAACACAATTCATACTAACACAAAAATAAAACCTTCATACACTTCATTACCAATCTAATAACCCGCGAAGATATAAAAGAGCATTCAGAACAACGTCATCAAGAAAAAATAGCGAGGACAAACGCAATAAACGGAAATCAGGGAAATGAAAGTAACTGCAATTTTAGAAATAAATACATAAAAAACTACAGAGTTAGCAAAGCACAACCTAAGTATAAAAACGTAGATAATTATAGGGTAGAAGGGAATTACTTAGTGTCTGATAACAATAAATTTAAGAGGATGTATAAAACACAAGTTAAACGTAAACACCCTTTTCAGGAAAATCATGATGAAGATCGCATTCCTGACATTGTTAGTGGTGATGGCCGAAGCACTTCTGCGGGTCACTAAAATTGAAGATAACCTTTGTTTTGCAGTGGTTCAAATAAGAAGGATCGAAGTGCCTAACACGACAACCACGCTACTACAGACAATACGCCCTCTGGAACTTTTGGATATAATGAAACAAATAGAAATAAACATAGAAGAGATAGACGTAGATAGTAAGGGTATTTTAAGGAAGGAAATTAGGATTATTAGGGCAAAGTTTAAATCCATCATGCCTTTTTAATTTAAGAGGTCAAAAAGGGGTCTAATAAACGGAGTCGGCAACGTATACAAATGGCTTTTCGGACTTATGGACGACAATGATAGAGAGGAAATTTTAGAACATCTACGGATTACGGAAATTAACACCCATAACGCTATAGGGACCTTGAATAAACAAATAAAAATAAATACACATTTCGACGAAGAAATACAAACAATAAGAAAAGCAATAGAAAGCGACAGAGACAAAATAAATCAAACATTTGAGGAGGTGAAAAAACGGAACAATGAAATAGTGTGGAGACTTTTGTACATGAAGCAGATACTTAAATTAAAAAGCCTAGAGAGTAAACTTACTCAAATTCATACAAATATAGCGTCAGCTAGACATAACATTATTCAGCAGGACGTACTAACACCGGAAGAAATAGAAAACTTTAATATTGACTATTTTAGCCTCAAACTTATTAAAATGGGTGTAATGAACTACATTAATGACTCACTAATTATTGCAATAAGGATTCCAACTGATTTTCTTATAACAGATCTAAAGTTAATCACCCCCCTACCAAATGATAGATACCTAGAAATTGATGAGAACAGTGAATCGATAGTTAATATTAAAAATAAAACTTACACTTATGAAGGAAACCCACATCTTAGCGAATTAAAAGTAAGTAAAAATTGTATTGTAAAAAACCATTGTAAATTGAGATATAATAATATAACTAGTGTCGAAATTATCGACGACGATTTAATTTTAGTTAAAAATACTAACAATACGGTGATAACACATAATTGCGATAACAGGGATATTGTTGTTAATAAAAATCACTTGATAAATTTTTATAATTATGAACTAAAAATATTAAATACAACCTATAGAAATAAAAAGATTACTGTAGACGAAAAATTTATCTACCCAAATAATGATTTCACAAAAGTTGTTTTTGAAGAAGAAATCAATTTTGAAAAAATCAAATTGAACCAGTTTGAGAACATTAAAAAGATCGAAGAACTAGTGTATCATAGGAACGTGGCTAATGGAATTAACATAATCTTAGTCGTGTTAATAACAGGTATAATTGTCATATTTTTGATTTGTAAAAGATATTGTAACAGAAATTGCATTAAAGCCTACAACCACACATTCAATAAAGACTATTGAATCCGAGGGCAAATGTCCTATATGGGATACAAAATGAATCGTATCCTTGTAATTATAAATAATAATATTGTACTTATACAAAACAAAAAAAGGAATAATAATTTTGTTTTTGAAAAAATTGTAATTGAGGAGAAAATAAAATATATTGTAATTATAAAAAAAAATAATATTGTACTTATGTTTACAAAAATAATAATAAATCTGTTTTTGAAAGAATTGTAATTGGGGAGGAGGGAGAATACATTAAATGTTATGATGAGATTTCAGCAGAGACTGCTGAAACTGAGGGTGGAGGAGTTATATATAAGTATTCGTACTACCCTACTAACCGTTTGTGTGATGAAATGCGCCCTAATGAATGCATCTCATATTCTGTGTACCAGCTGTGTGTGAATGCAAGCAAATTCACACACTACTCTTCAATTACAATTCAAAATCTAGCTGTAAGAATACCAAATAATTTGACAAATAAAGACAGTACTAAAGAACCAACCAAAGCGTGCTTTACTTTATTATATACCTATAGTGTATATATATGTACATATATACATATATTTATTTATATATTGACGAATTTTTAAATTTTTTTCTTAACTTCTGTTTCTTATTTTCTTTCGATACATATGTACATACATACGATACTATATATACATAATAAAACGAAAAAATCATATTTCAATTATAAATTAATAATTAATTAATGGCCTAGATTCTCCTACTTTTATATTTATGTTATATAAATTCATTTAATGTTTTATATAATCATTAATAAATATATAACAATATATTTTTTCTCATATTAAAATGAAAATCTTCTGTAAAACTATATATGTACATTTGTCAGAAGCTTCTTTTACGAACCACTAAAAACACTCAAACTAATTCATTGCTTTTGTGAATCATGGGAATAAACAGAAATTGCAAGCAGTGACAAGCATAACGTCGTGCGGGAGTTTATGTGCTCGATATGCCAAAAGTGTATTTTGAGAAAATCGATCTTGAAGTTTTAACATAATTTTTTAAAAAACTATACGATAGAATTTTGAAATTTTTATTTGTTTTGAAAATATGATTCTGACGAAATGTTTTTTATTTCTCGACGGCATTTATAACGGGATATTCTCTAAAGTTAATACAAATTCTGTTTGCTCCATACGCCATCGTAAACAAATTTCGTTGCAAATATATACACGTAGAGCAAAACGACATTAACAAAGAAATAAAACACAATTAAAATTTGTGTAAAAAAAACGATATATTCATTTGATAAAACCAAAAATGAAAACTGTTCACAAAGTAAATACTAAACACATATGTATATTCAAATTTTATAACAAAGTTAACAAAAGCACTAAATTAAGATTAATTTATCTGGCTCAGATAATAATTTTTGTCTATTTCATATATAAAATTGAATACCAACTTTAGATCGGAATTTTTTTCATTTTTAACTCTTTCTTTCTTTTTAATAATATCTAACTCTATTTTGAAAATATTTAACGTTGCTGATAATTGGTTTCGACAACCTTTTTTTAATATTTTTGCTAATTGGATATAGGGATGCAAGATTGAGTTTTTATATGATATTTGAAATAAGTTATTTTGGATATATTGAATAAGTTTTATTTTAGTAAATGGAACAATAGAAAAATTTAATTGGTTGGATATCCTGGAAAAATTCTTAAAATCTGAGAATTGCATTTCAATAATTTTAAGTTTTATTTTATTTGTTTCAAAATTTTTCAAATAATTAACGAGGGACAAAATACTGTGAATTTCCAAAGGTTTCAGATATTTATCTAAGGCACTGCGAACGCAATCGACCTCTTGGATTTGTGAATGTCGAGGCTCAGAAAATTTTTGAACAATACTTCTGATCTGTAAGTGGTCCGACATAAATTTTAAAATTGCCGTGGATATCATTTGATTTTTATTCTGGGCAACGCACGAATCACTCCACATAACTATATTTTCAATAGTTGGGTATTCTGTCACCAGATTATTTAGTACTTTATATATACAACTACGACCGTTATTAAATTCATCCCAAAAGCAACAATAAGTAAATTTTTCCTTATTGGAGAAAATAAGTGTAGCGGTAGGAAGGTTAAAAGTGCTTTGCAAATCAAAATATACAACAACTTTAAAAGGGTCTTGATTCAGGCGATCTACATCACGTTCCCTTTTAAGACCGTTCGTCTCATTTCTATGAATATTGAATTCTTCAATATTATTCTCCGTTGGGTAATTTTTTGCCAAAAATTGTACGCAGCGGTCGCATTGGTCTTTTCTGGGTGTTGAAAAGGACAAATTGAAATTGTGGTTGAACTGATCTCTATAAAATATTTCTGAAACGGGTTGGGAAGGTTGCTGCTCCAAATAAAGTGCATACATTTTTCTGATTGATAAATCTGCACCCAAATATTGTCTGCTGGTTGATGGTCGACAATAATGGGAGTCAATAGTTGGAAAACTTCTAATATGTTGTCTCACTTCCTTCACTCTTCCATCTTCGATAAAATTCGATCTGCTTTTGTCCTTTCGCAAAGGCATTGGAATTTCAGAAGATTTGTCAGCCAAGTTTTGAAAACAATAGTAGATCCTTTTTGCTGATATACTAAGAGTATTAAGAAAAAATAGTTTGCAAACTTTATGAATTTCTTCGTTGCAAGCCAAAGAGTATGAAAAGGTATTTTTCTTTTTATATGACTTCACGCGCCTCCTTTTTGACAAACTTGGAATAAAATGTTTGCTTTTCCTTATCGGTCAGTGCCCAAAACTTTTTGAAAATTTCCATTCTGTCGGTTTCAGAGAATTTTTCATTCTGCATTACAAACTGCTTTGATTTTTCGAGCTTCTACAATTTTTCCTGTTTGACTGCAGTATTTCTTCCCTTGCACGCGTAATTTTTTTCTGATGTTCTTTTTCCAAGTTTCCGGCTGACGTCCTTTTTTTCTTGATGGCCCCAAATGTAATGTAATGTATGTATTTTTGGTAAATTCTGGGTGTGATAGCAGTCCTATTCAGCAATCTATTCCTGTCACTAGTGTAAATTATTTTTAGATTGTACAATTTTTCCACAAATGAATTATTTTTATTTTGCAGTGATGTTTTTGGATCTCTTTTCAAACGTCTGTAAACACACATATCCTGTAATATACTTTTCATCTTATTATCGTAATCCAGTTTTTTCATTGCTACAGTCTTGTTTCCTTTGTCCGAACCAAGTATTATAATATCGTCGTTTTTACTCAAAAATTGCCTAGTTTGTCCCACTGTGTCAAGTATATATTTGTCTCTTTGGTTTATGTTTGTTGTTTTTTGTAAGTGGTTATCCAGTGGAATTCTACAAGAAGAGAATAATTATGTGAAGAGATTCATGTTGGAGATGCTACATATAATAAATGTCCCAATTGAGAAGAGATTAAACTACAAACAAGATACGGAGAAATGTGCTCACATATACAGACGAATAATAAATAAATATAAAAAATCAAAATAACTTTCAGTTTAAATGTTTAATTACAAAAGTTTGGATGCTGTGATAATTTAGTTTTGTGATAATTGTTTAATATTTTTCAAGTAATATTGTCTAATAACGTTCTAATAAGATTTGTGTACTTAGTATTTTTTCTTTTATTTTATCAGATCCTTGATGATGACTAACGATGTTAGTCGAAATATTGGAACCTTTTTGAAAATAAATATACCAATTATTAATAAAAACGGATTCTCATTAAACAATAGGAAGGAAGTTTTTTATTAATTTAGACCTTGAGCCAAAATAAGATAGAACTATATTTGCTAACTAAAAACAGGTCAACTATATGAAAAATATTTAATTTAAAATTTATTATTTTAATTTACCATTTTTAATATCTCCAATAGTTTTCTTAAAACATGTTCTTTTTTTTGATAATTTTTTTTTGCACAGACAACATTATAAATAGAATGTTTTGTTACTGGATTAATTAGAACTTTTAATTTAATATGTAAATTCATATCAAAAATTCATCAGTCAATTTAAAATTATTGTTGCAATAGTTTATTTTTTAACTGTAAAACAAAGTACTTAAGAGGTAATTTTTTAAAATTCTTTGCCGGTACTCTTTCCCTCTCTTAATGAGAAAGAGATAGTATACTTTACAACAGTATTCTGTTTGGAAAGAAAAAATTCTTATAAATTCTTTATAAGAGAAAAGTATTTATATTCAGCAATATTAATTACACGTAGAGCAAAATGACAATCAAAACTCAATTTCAACTTTTTACATTAAAATTTTCCTGTATATGCCACTGAATGGCGTATAGAGCAAAAAAATACAAAAAAATTCTGGTTTGAATGATATAGAACATAGCCGATAAGGATTACATATTTGAAAAATTTAGGTTCGAAAACCTAAAGTGGCATAATTAACTCGAAATGTGTAAAATGGGGGATAGAGCACATAAACTCCCGCACGACGATATGTTAACAACAGTCTCATTGATATGAATCATGCATTAACAGCATTCATGCTTTTAATGTTAAGAGCTAGTTCAATAGTCATTTTAGAAAATGCAAAATGTTGCCGATTGAATCGTAATCATGCAGGTCTCTGTTGCGCATCAAGTAAGTATCAGCATCAGCTCTTTTGCATCGGCATCGCAAACTAATTACACATGCGCATCAGATGCAGCGCAGTGATACATTTCCGAACAAACCCTCTGTCTAAGTGTTTAGATAAAATATACAAAAGTGCTTAAAATTTAGTCTTTTTTGAAAATATTATGCTGCAAATAGTAATATATGTATGTATGCAAAGTAGAAGTGTTTGGCAAATTAATTATATGTACATATACATACATATTTATAATTTAAAGTTTAAATTTGTTTGACACGCAAACAACAAAAAAAGGTAAATTTGTATTTAAAAGGAAAATTTAATGACAGCTTTAATGTTAAATTTTTTTCTTATTTTGTACAGACAAAGAAAGAATCTGTTTCTCCAAATCCAAATTTCACAAATTGATAGCCATTGTATTAACGGCCTTTCCTTGTGAGGATATCCTTTTTGAGGATTCTCGGGTCATCAAGCCTTGAGACACCATCATTGCGAAGCTGGTCAAAATGTGCAAATTTCAAACCCTTAATGAAATCCAGATTTCTGAATTAATAACCCAGGATAAAAAAAAAAATTTAAATTAAGCTGATAAAATACATATACACTTATACATACTATTATTTTTCCTGATTTTCAAAATGTAAAGCTCATTTTAAAAACCTACTAATTCCCATACTTAAAACACATACCATACATTCATAAATATTTATATATGTATACTAACTTTTGATATAAATACCTATAGTCAACATAATTATTTAGTTCATAACTTAACTTACGTCATACAATAAAACTTCAAGCTCCTTTGACAACAGGCCTGCGGTCGTTGCACAGAGGGGTATTTTGCCAATCTAGCCGGACATTAGGCAAAAAATTAATTTTGAGAAATGTAAAAATTTAAGTACGCAGCTCGACAGCATCGTATAGTGAATTTTCAAGGCTTTTGCTTGAGATTTGTCGTTTCGGGACACTGGTAAAATCAGGAAAGTTGAGTAAATCGCATGCGTTTTTATTGATTTTAAACGATATTGAGAGGTTTGCAATATATTTTTTGGTGGCTAAACGAATAAAGATTTTGTATTGATTTTTTTTTGTGAAAGGGTATATTAGTAGCTTTTTTTAAATTTTAATGATAAAAAATTTCGTTCAAAATTTAAAAAAGGTTTTTTTTTTGTAAAATTTTTTGTCAAAAAAAAAGTGAAAAGGTTTTTAAGAGTGATCTCCATCGCGATCTTAAAAATGTTATATATCACTATAAAATCTGCGATCTCTACTTTTATACTGTAAAGAAAACCTTGCGCATATTTGCGCCATTTTTTGGCGATTTTTTAAAAATTACACCTTTTTCTGGTTTTTTCTTATCTTACATAGGTAAATACGAGTAAAAAACCTTTTTGCCGAACATAAAACACACTGTTATTACCTGTACAAAAACCAATTTAAATATCAAAAGAGATATAGACGTAGCTGCCCTTTCTTTCGGACTATCTACTTTACACGCCAGAATTCGCCTATTTGAGAGCATATTACACCTGTCATATAAACTGACAGTGAAAAAAATGGCAAATAAAATCTGATGCGGACAAAGCCATTGTTAACACGAAGAAAAAAATATCCAAGAAAAATTTAGAAGTGAATTAGGGCTAATAGTGGGTGTACCGAATGCTGGATTTAGAAACACCAACGATGGTAACACTAGCAGAAGATTTTTTTTCCAATCCTGAATTAGCTGTAGAAATAACTGGAAAACTTTACTTTTCTCTAAATGAGTGGCATCCTATGATACCTACAATGAACAAGATTTTAATACATGGTGCAACTGTTATGAATGAGGCATTGTTGCCTATTGGGCTGTTATCAGAAGAAGCGTCTGAGGCACTAAACAGACATATGAATATCTACAACAATGTCAGAGTTTACGATGTGACCATCGTCTTCAATATACTGACATTATTAATTAGCTGACTACACGGCGACAATTGTAGGCAACGGAATTTGTAGTCATGTAGCTGTGTATTCTCATATCTTGTTTACACAGGTTGTTATTGCAGAGCAGGCATTTCACTCTTGCTTCTGCCGCCAAGCGTTCCAGAAGATATAATTAATAAAAAATTAAATCAGCTGGATTTAGTCGACACTTTCTTGGATCTTAGAATTTTACTTGATTCTAAATTAAACTTCATTGGACACATTACTATGACTGTCAATAAGGCTAGAGGTGTTTTTGCATTTATAAAGAGGTGGGCAAAATCAGAGATTGTAATGATTATGAGTTTTATTTTAAAAATTGGGTTTTAATGATTATTTCTTGATTTTTATTTTCTACTCAAAGAATAAAAATTATTCTCTGAGCTTTATTTAATGCTTAGAACATAACGATTATGTATTAAGTTTTATTTTCTGCTTTGGGAATAAAAATTATACTCCGAGTTTTATTTTCTGCTCAGAGAATATTAATTATTGTCTGAGTTTTATTCTTTGCTCGCCATTTAATGATTGATGTTTAAGTTTTATTTTCTGATTGAAGAATAATAATTACTTTCTGAGTTTTATCTTTCACTTAGAAAATAAGGATTATTTTCCAAGTTTTATATTTCGCTTAGAAAATAAAAATTATTTCTTGAGTTTTATTTTTTACTTAAAAATAAAAATTATTTCTTTCTTTTGTTAATTTGGACATATGTAAGTATATAAATAGTACTTTTTGGAACTTTTTTACTGAAACACATATCTCACTGAAACCCTATCTCAAATAACGATACTAATATTATTTCTATGTGTTTCAGTAAAAAAGTTCCAAAAAAGTACCAAAGTACACGTTTTATCCCCAAAATATTGAAATGAAGAAAAAGTACCAAACACTAGTTTGATACTTTTACTATATCAAAAGAATGCCAACTAACCTAATTTCTATGTTTTTTAGTTAAAAAGTTTCAAAAAGTACTATTTATATACTTAAATATGTCCAAATTAACAAAAGCATTAATTTTTATTTTTAAGTAAAATTTAAAACTCAAGAAATAATTTTTATTTTCTAAGCGAAATATAAAACTTGAAAAATAATCCTTATTTTCTAAGTGAAATATAAAACTCAGAAAGTAATTTTTATTCTTCAATCAGAAAATAAAACTTAAACATCAATCATTAAATGGCGAGCAAAGAATAAAACACAGACAATAATTTTTATTCTCTGAGCAGAAAATAAAACTCGGAGAATAATTTTTATTTTCCAAGCGAAAAATAAAACTCAACAAGTAATCATTGATGTCTGAGGAAAAAATAGAACTCGAAAAATAATTTTTATTTTTGATTTTTTGCAATAAAACTTAAAAAATAAAAATCATTGGCGGAACGGACAGTCCCCTTAAAGACGATTGCAATGGTGTACTCCTTGTACATGTAGCATATCCCTAACATAATGATTTTTTGCTTTTAAAATGTGATGGATAATCATTATTTGCGATCCCTGGGCAAAATAATTCTCTGATCCTTATATTACCAAGCAACCACGTTTCACTCGTCAGACCTGTTGTGGAATGGATCAATCGGATCCTTATTAAAGGGTGTTTTTTTAAGAGGTAGAGAACTTTAAGTTGAAATAAAACAACGATGCATTATTCGATTGACATGAATTTTATTTATCGGAAAGATAATCTTGTAGCATTACATTTTAAATATGATTTCTGGCATATGACCGCCACGGCTGGAGCGGATGTAGTCCAATCTGGACGTCCAATTTTCTATGACTTTTTCCAACATTTGTGGCCGTATATTGGCAATAACACGGCGAATGTTGTCTTCCAAATGGTCAAGTGTTTGTGGTTTATCCGTATAGACCAATGACTTTACATAGCCCCACATCAAGTAGTCTAGCGGTGTTAAATCACAAGATCTTGGAGGCCAATTCACAGGTCCAAAACGTGAAATTAGGCGGTCACCAAACGTGTCTTTCAATAAATCTATTGTCGCACGAGCTGTGTGACATGTTGTGCCGTCTTGTTGAAACCACATCACCTGAACATCATGGTTATTCAATTCAGGAATAAAAAAGTTAGTAATCATGGCTCTATACCGATCACCATTGACTGTAACGTTCTGACCACCATCGTTTTTGAAAAAGTAAGGACCAATGATTCCACCAGCCCATAAAGCGCACCAAATAGTCATTTTTTCTGGATGTAACGGTGTTTCAACATACACTTGAGGATTACCTTCACTCCAAATGCGGCAGTTTTGTGTGTTGACGTAGCCATTTAACCAGAACTGCGCTTCATCGCTAAACAAAATTCGCTTATGAAAATCGGGAACAACGGTAATCTCGTTTTTACACTATTTGCAAGCGTTGTTCAGGCGTGAGTCTATATATGATGAATTGCCAAACCAAACTGAGAATAAATCACTTGACAGCTGTTAAATCCGTCGCCATCTTGAAAAGTAATGTCAACTTAAAGTTCTATACCTCTATAAAAAACACCCTTTACAATATTTATTGGCAATATATTGAGTCAGTGCAAAAACAGTTTTTGCTTTTCTATTTACGTGATCTTCATTGGAATCCTGGAATAAATCTCCCGTCACATTCATGCAGACTTGCGTTAACAAAACTATCTACGCTAAAACCTGTCGCACTATGCTAAATGTTTCTTTTATGTTGAACCTAATAAATGGCAATTTAATTTAATGTTCCGTGTCGCAATACTCGTCATTACATACCTCTTTTTCTCAAATTGTTTAAAAGAAATTATGCTCTAGCTATATGCAGACAATTTAATAGTTTGTATAATTTTGTTGATTTTTTGTGAGTGTAAAAGTAATTCAACATAATATCAATGTCCTTCTAAATTCTCAAAAAAATTTTAATATTTTTTTTCTTAGGTATAAGTTAATATGAATGTAAATTGTCTGTAAGGATTGTATCCATAGACTAATAATAATAAAATAATAAATAATTACTATATTATGAGCCTACAATGCAGAAAATCCAAACATGTGTTTATAAGAAAAAAACTCAGCTTTTAATCAATTGTTTAGAAATTATATTTTTGTAATCTTGTAATCAATATTGCATTCGTATTTATAAACTATAGTTTTAAAAATTAAACTACCCAATAAGCACTAAGTAATTCAAACTCAAGTACTAAACAATTAACTGAAATTAAACTTAAATAAATGCATTTTTAAGGTAACTATTTTTGAAGTTTTAAAATATTTTAAATTAAAGAAAACTCTACATATGTATGTATGTAGGTTTTTAAATTCAATGCTATAAACTTCAAATTCAATGTTATAAACTTTAAATTCAATTTTATAAAATTAAAATTAAATTTTATAAATTTCAAATTCAATTTTCTAAACATCAAATTCAATTTATATTCCAAGGTTAAAACATTTTTTTATTATTCTTTTAAAATTAACAATACTAAAAGCAAAATAATAGATCAGTCAGGTGCTAATAAAAGATTCACACACGTAGGGTTCCGTACTATGTTCAGTACAACATTAAAAGTACAAGTAAAAGGGAACACCCTTTTATTTTAATAAATTTTCGACACTTGTTGTTCTAGAGGATATTGTAAAATATATTTGTCTAAATTTCAAGTGTCAGCCTACTACAGTTTAAATATAAGAGCAAAATCGTCTCACTATCGTTTAGTTTAATTTTTTGTATTTATTACAGAGCGCAAAATATACATACTTTGTGTAGATTTAAACTGTCTTCTCATTTCAGTTTAATAATTAGGCTATATATGTACATACGTAAATTTGTGCCACTTTCGCACAACCCCTAAATTTCTTATTTTTTGCTATAGTGGGGATAAAAAATTTAAAAAAATTTGGTAAAAATTGTACCCAATATTTTGAAAAAACTGGACCAGGGTAGCGAAAAATCAAAAATTTTATTTCTTAAAATGCTTATACTCAATAATTTTAAATTATTATTTGCAAATTTAGATACCGTTTTGTAGGTATTGACAAGACCTTTAGGACCATGTATAATTTTAAAAAATCAGAATAAAACTAAAGAAATGGGAAGCTGTAAAATAATTTCCAGGTGCGAGGTTCCCAACTTTGAGGGTGTGTGGTACCCACCTTTAAAACTTAAGTTCAGCTGTTTATAAAGGACTAGGTTATATCCAAAATATTTTGATTCTGCCCCACTGTGTAGTGGATATAAATTTACACACTCTATATAAATTTAGTTTAAAAAATTAAAGTCGTATTCGCGAAAATCGCATCATTATCGGAACACCCTTTAAATTTTAGTATTTACTAATTCTATCGGTTATGGCAATAAACTTTCTTTAAAAATATAAAGAACCTATTGCATTTAAAAAAATAAGGCAATATACGTGAAAATCATGTCACTGTCTCCTTTAAAAATTTCAAGGGTCTAGGATACTCTCGGAACATCCTTTAATTTTTATCATTTGTTATAGTAGACTTTGCCCACTACTATCCCGTTGACGCAATGGACTGAATTCATTAGAAGAGGAATTAGACATGTTATTCGTTTAAAAGGATAAAGAATTAAAAAAAATTAGGGTTTTTACGTGTGATCAGTCGGACTGTATAGAACTTAAAAAATTGAAATTGAATTTGATATTTAAATAATTGAATTTGATGTTTATAAAATTGAATTTAAAGTTTATAAAATTGAATTTAAAGTTCACAAAGTTGAATTTAACTTTTATAAAATCGAATTTGAAGTTTGTAAAATTGAATTTGAAGTTAAAAACCTATATAAATAATAAATACGAGTATGTTCATTTGTGTAAATACGTTCAACTATATATGGCCTAAAAGGGCTTGTTGAAATAAAACGAACTGCAAATATAATAGATAACATTGCCTATTTATTTTTGTCATTATACATACCTCTTTTCTAAACTAAATAAAATACTGTTATTTTTTTTTTTTTGTTATTTTAGTGTAAATCTTTTCATTCTTTTTTTATTTAAATTTTTTTATTTGTTTTGTAATTTATTTAAAGAAACTAATTTATTTAAATAAATATAGTTACACCTAATTAATTTAGTTGTTTTTTCTGTTTTTAGAATTTATTTTTTATTTAACTCACGCTTCTCAATTTTAGTTTTTTCCTTTTAATTGTATAATTTGAATTCGTTTCATTTTGAATACTTTTTTATTTATTTTAATTCATCAGTTTTAATACATTTAGTTTTTGTTTATTTTTATGTTTTTTCACGAAGATAGAAGTAATAACGATAACAATTACTTAAACTAATATTTAAGGTTTTATTTTAAGTATTCTACATTCTCGTTTTGCTTTTTGAGGATTTCCTTTTAAAAAATTATTCGAAATAGATCTTCATATAGATTCTTGTTGAGTTTTTTTAGAATACAAGTATGTATTTATGTATGTATGTATTTATGTATGTATGTATGTATGTATGTATGTATGTATGTATGTATGTATGTATGAGTTTAAATGTGAGCTCAGATTAAAAAGAAAAATAGTTATTGTAAGTTTTAAAGTTAAGTTATTGTAAATTAACCTATAATTATTTTGTTTGAGGTAAAAAATAAAAACTTTAACTTCTTCAATTTTATGCAGACTAAAATGTTGTTTTAAATAACTTTACTGTTCTTTTCAAAGGAGGGGGTTTTTTAAGAAAAGGTCTTATAAAAGGAGTAAAACTAAGAGGTTAGGCCTATTATGAATTGTTTGTCTCTTTCTCTTCCCCTTTTCACTCACATCAAAGTAAGAATTGCTACTAGTAGCGTAATTTACTAACCTGTGTTAATTAATATCGAATCGTAAAAAAAATAAACAATAAAATTAATGATTTTTTATTGTCGACAAGCCTATTTTTTTTTTTTAAGAGAAGTTGTACCACTCAGGCAGTTAATATGCCTATATTAACTGTGGTACTTCCTTTGGAAAGGGATAGTAGTAGATAAGACAGATGATGGTTAGTGCGATAGATAGTAAAGCTTCGATTCTGGCAACACTGCAATTGCACGTTATGATTATTTTTAGAACAGTATTGCAGCGCCTCTGGTGTTATTTAGGCGAATTATTTTGTAGCTAGCATAGCCAATTTATAATTATTTCACTTCGCCGGCGATTAAGTGCTATGTGGTAATACCGGCGAAGGAGGGCGCTGTGATATGCATTGTTATAAAGAAAAATTAATACATATCAGAAAAATTGATGTTGCCATGGCTGAGTATTAACTCGTGACCATTGCTTGGTAGTCAACGTGCTAACCACTTAAGCTACAGCACCGTCGTTAAATAAGCGACCATCATTTTTGTGTTGTTTCTTTTGTCGATATGGCTTGTCATGGCTTTTCAATATTTAGAAAATGCATTTTTGCAAAATGATTCTGATTTTCATACTCTAATAGTTAATATGCCAAAATAATATAAACATACATGAATAATATGTATATACATACATATTGACTATAAATTAATACAAATTAAATTCACATTTTTATTCATTAATATTTGTATCAACTTAAATAAATTCTGTCTATACAGCACTCATTTTTTTCATTGTTCATAGCCCGTTCTGGCTGTTACGAATACACATAAGTAATGTGGAGCTGAAATTACAAACAAAATCTAGAGCGTTAATATTGGGCTTTTTGATATTTGAGTTAATTTCGCAAACAGGAGATCACGTTTAGTTAGATTTGAATAATTAAATTCTTTTACAAAAAGCTTTTGTGAAACACTTTTGCATTAATTTAAAATAAATGTAAAATTGTGTATTTCTTCATTATTTCATTTGACTTTTAATTTTTTTCTGACAAAAGCTCACTTTCAAGGTTGTAAATATGGTCATGGTTGCAAAATAAGTTAGTTTTTCTATAAAACCAGCATTATATATCGTAATTTCAAGTTAATTTCGACGAAATTTAGTAGAATGAGTTAATTTGGCAATGGTAATAGCCCGTTCAGGCGGCCACGAAATTAAGTCATTTCGTGATTTCGGCCGAAATCAACTTCATTCTGCTTAATTTCGTCGAAATTAACTTGAAATTACGATAGACAACGCGGGTTTTGTAGAAGAAGCTACTTTATTTGCAACCATGATCATATTTACCACCTTGAAAGCGCCTTTTTGTCAGAAATAATTTTAAAGCTACATTACTTTGGTTGTAGTATTTTTTTAATATTCGTGTATATTTTAAAATAATACGAAAGTGTTGTACAGAAGCTTTTTGCAAAAAAAAAAAATATTCAAACGTGATCAACTGCTTGCGAAATTAACTCAAGTGTCAAAAACTCCTTTGTAAAAATATGTGTTTCAGTGAGCAATATAAACATGTTGAGGGAATCATAACAAAATCTGTATCAGAGAGAATCAAAACATGTTTCGTTAGTTTTTTTTCAAACTAAAACATTGCAATGTGGCTAACGGTTGTCTGTTAAAATTATCATTGTGCCAATAGAAAATGAAATTACAGCTTTCATTTGTTTGCATAAAGACAAACTGAATGGCAGGAATACCGATGGATAGAACAGTCAGACGGACCATCTGATAGTCAGACCGTTAGTCAGACAAACCAGCAGACAATCAGTGAGACCATCAGACAGTTCGTCAGACCGTCAGATCGTCACACAGTCCTTCAGACAGTCAATCAGTCAGCAAACAATCAGTCAGACCGTCACCCCTTCAGATAGTCAAATAGTCAGGCTGTCAGTTTGTCAGATAGTGAGTAAGACCGTCAAGCAGTCATCCACATAGATCGTCGGACAATCAGATCGTCAGACCGTGTAACAGTGCGTCAGACCGTTAGTTTGTCAAACAGTCAGACAGTGAGTCAGACTGACAAACAGTCAGACCGTCAAACAGTCAGACCGTCAAATAGTCCGACCGTCAAACAGTCAGACCGTTAGTCAGTCAGACAATCAATCACACAGTCACTCAGTCTATTTATAAAAACCAACGTTGACCATGTTGTTGACCATGGTGACGATGATGCGAGTTCAATAATTTTTTTTTCTTCCAAATCGTGCATAATGGTGACGACGGTTTTTAAGTTCAATATTTTTTCTTCAACCAAAAAGTGCTCAACGTACCTACAGAAGTTTTCACTTCAACAATAATCAATAATAGAGACGACGGTTTTTGGTGACGACGGATTTTGAAATCAGTATTTTTTCCTCAACCAAAAAGTGCTCAACGTGCCTAAAGAAGTTTTCACTTCAAAAAAACTAAAATCGTAAGGGTCTATGGTGTGGATTGCTTTCAAAGCAAAATCGGACAATATAGTGAAGGACGCTGACGAAGTGGCGGGCACAGCTAGTTTAAATATAAAAGTTTACATAATAACTTCATACATACTTTAGTAACACATTTTAATAATAATAATTTGTTTTCTTTTCTAAACCTCTTTGGGCTTTTCTCTTTTTTTTGGACAGATGTTACATATTACTAATTTATGTAGGTAGAAAAATAGTGTAGTCTTCTATCGGTAAAAAGTACTTAGTAAATATTGCGGTTATTACTACGAAAATAAAAGCTGTTGATTAATATAGCGATTGTCGTATTGTTAAAAGTTAGTGAAATGCACTACTGGTAGTTTTTTGTTGGTTTTGATAAAAAAAAGCGGCTAACACGTCTCAAAGTTTTAAAATCATATAGAGGTTTTCGTTGGGAATATCCAGCCGAAAAGTACCTACATATGTACAGAAAGTATTATTGCTTCCCAAATATAAATAGCATTGACTGGGACCTTCTTCGGGCGAAAAATAATTTTCAGTTTGAAACTTAAAAAAGCGCAAATCTAGCTTTTTTAGCGCTTTGAGGCCCTTTTTTCTTTTTTGTACAGTAAGGAGAGCATTTTTGTAACGTTGTGTAACATAGAATCTACACTTGGGATGAGATCTGGGAGATCTCATCAACACAATTTCATAATATGAACTATTAAATAATCGCGCCCAATTAGAGCCAACTTACACCATGACATTTTTCAGGAAACTGGTTGCATGCAATTTTAGTTTGTTGGCAAGAGGTGTAGAGAAGCAAGCGGGGTAAACAAAATGTCAGGGCTTGAATTTTGAGGGGATTTTTTGACACTTGCTTTGTGCAATTTTCATTCGTTCAGAGTTGATTTCAAAAAATGAAATTGTTTGGTTTAATTATGAATACATTTCGGTATGATTTTAATAATTTCTTGTAAAATTTCGTTATTTGCTTGTTTCATTTTTATTTATTTTGTATTTCAGTACGAGTGCATATATTTTTTTCAAATAACGCATAAACAATAAAAATTACGAATATGAAATCAAAAGAAAATGTCAAAAACAAATTCAAGCCGATTGCATGAAAAAATTAATCGTAAAAATGTGCCATGAAATTCGCTGCAACTTTAAAAGAGACATGAAAAAAATGGCATGAAAAAATGGCATCGTATAAATTCGGTCTTACAATACGCACACAGATCCAATAAATGTTATCATGTATTAGTGTTGGGATTGGTGGTACAATTGTACCAAATTTGGTACAATCGACACATCAGTGGTACACTGGTACACTTCATACTTTTTTGTTACAATTTCATATAACATTTATTCAATAAATTTTTTTATTTATTCAATATTTTTTTCTTACAATAATAAACATTTCCAATTTGAAAGTTCTGCAACCCTGTCTAGAACTAACTAAAATGCTACATTCTTGATTTAATTTCATTTGGTAACACTTTTTTAGTTTGATAACCCTTCCATGTATAAGTAATAGGTAATTTAGTAACAAGGTCTTTTTACTGGACTACAGCGGTTGAACTTATTTGCATCGCTTCAATTCGTTTCCAACAGAACTTGGTATATATTTTTTTCTATTCTTTCTAGGGAGAAGTCGTAAGGATTTTTTTTAGCAATAAGATGATACGTTAATTATTATCCCAAATAGCTCCAACATACTCTATCCGATTAAGATCCGGTTACTTTGGCGGATTTTCATGTAATACTTTTGCTTATAAAATAGGTATTTTGGCAAATTAATTGTTAGTACATAAATTAGCAACACAAAAACAGTAATTCAAGGAATCAAGGCCTATTATCATTACTTTAAAATACTTAGTATTACCCTACTATAATGATTTATTACATTTCATTGGTGCGGTACAATTTATACATTGCCAATAATGCTAGCAAAGTATTGAGTTGTGGGTACCGAGTACTCGATACTCGATCATCTTTTTTTTGGGTACTCAATACACAAAAGTAGTTAATCGATACTTTTACGGTAGTATTTTTAGAAATAAATTTATAAAAATATTTGACAACTACGACGATAAATTTCCTCTGCTAGTATGTAAACGGAAGTACTGAGTACTATTGAGTACCCAAATGAAAAGTATTGAGTTGTATTGAGTAATTGAAAGTAGTAGAAATTGCCAGCACTAATTGCCAGATCCCAACACTGCCATGCATGAGTGCAGATAAACACAATCAACAAAGAAATTTGATGTTTACTGCCAACCAGCGTTGCCACAAAGAAAAATATTTTCCTACCAAAGTCATCCCTAAAATCTACCAAAACCTAGCAATACTTGAAAAAAACTTCCAAAATTTGTTTATCATAAATTAATTGTATCCTTTTTTTTGTCAACTACACAAATTCGATTGCATTGCTTTCATAATATCATTTACTATGATTTATTTTATTCATTTTAGAGTAGGTAAACTTATACTCATACATATATTTTTTCAATTGTTTTAGTAAATTGTATTGAACTTTTTAAGCACTTTTTTGGAAAATAATAATAAAAAAAATAAAATTGACGCATCAAAACTGGACCAACCAAACTACCAAATCGTTCATCAAAGAAAGAAAACTACAAATTTTGGTCTGATCGGACCAAAGTGGCATCCCTGCTGCCAACTAGTAATGGAATTTCATGAGAATTTTACCAGTACGTGTTCCCATTTCGTAAAATTGAGAGTAATTTCGACAAATTAAATCAGGGATGCCAACTTTTCAAAGAAACAAAGCGTTGCCTCAGCGGAAAAAAGAGCTAAAAAGCGTTAATTTAAAAAATAAAGATTTTTTCAGTCTATTTTATTGTTATATTTTTATTTTAAAAGTGCATTTTTAATTTTACAAAAAGTTCACTTACGTTTAAAAAAAATATACAAATATTTTCATAGGTATGTACCTTAGAGTGGGTCAATTTGTATGTAATAAAAAAAATCTCAACAAGCGGTTCTTAAAATCGTACTCTACGAGAAATTTTAAGAAGGGTTGCCCAAGAAACCATGTGTTTAAAACCAAAACAGAACTTCACGTCTTTAGCGAGAAACTTTTCGTTTTTTTTTGTCATACTACAATATAAAATAAAAATTTTGTATGATAAAAGAAAAATTTTGATTTTACACCCATGGTTTCTTGGGCAAACCTTCTTAGAATTCCTCGTAGAATACGATTTTGACAACCGCTTGGTCAAGAAAAAAATTTACCCACTTATATGTACATATTTAAATTAAAATCACCCCTGTTCTGTAAACCGAATCCGAACTTTTTCGATTATGACACGGATTCACATTTTTAGTGTTTTGTAAATCGAAATCCATTATTACATTATTTACTTTTAAGTGTCGAAAGTAAATCGAGTAGAATTTTCATATGTTTCATTAAATATTTATTTATTTAATATTTTTCTTTTAAAACACCTGTAATTTTATGTTACTGACTATTGCATTAACCCCGTCCATTAGACATTAACATGCCTTAACAAGTCAAACTTCATATGAAGAAAACATTATTTTTAATACTGTTTTTTTATATGAAGTTTGACTTTTGTTATGACATGTTGATAGCAAATGAAGACGTGATCATCATCCCCTACAGCATTTCATTTTTCTAGATTAATTAGGGGATGATGATCACGAAAACATACTTTTCTTTTTAATTTGGTCATTATATTTCCTTCTTTACTCGATATGGGCCCATTGTGTCTTAAAATTTTTTAAACCAAATGGCCATATATTTTTTATATATATTGACTTGATGTATGTTTTATTTGAATTTTTTTTTTCCAAATTCGCCTAGTGGTAAATAATAACTTTAACAACAGCTAGTACCTCTTTGTAAGACATATTTTATATTAATTATAATGTTATGTGATTGATAACAAAGATGAAAGGCGAAAATTTGTAAAATGGCCTATATAACCTTAAAGTGTTTGGGCCTTTATTCATAAATAAATGAAAGACGAAAGGGTAAAATAGGACAATTCATTGAACAAAGCATAAAGTACCAAACGTACTGTTGATAATATTGGTTTCTGTGACACCTAAAACCGATAATATTGGATTTCACGACACCAAAGTATTTTTTTGTCGGTTTAAAATCGAATTCCGACAACATTGGATTCTGTGACAGCCCTGATTATGTCAAAATTAATCCCAGTTGCAGACACTATGTAATATAAGATAAAGAGTAGGCCGCGAAAGGTGATCCCAAAGCAAGTGCAATAAAAAATAAAAGTAGAAACCAAATATCGTTAAACACACTAAATGCTGAATTATATTTAGAATAGTACGAAAGACATACATACATACATATGTATGTACTATCAGTTCAGCTTCAAAATTGTTGAAAAATAAATTTAATTATTAAAAATAAATTCAATTAAAACACTCGAAAAGTATGCTTGTCATATAGACAGAGTGTTATGGACTAAAAAGGAAGAAAAATTAAACAAATTGAAAAGTTATTTAACAACTACCAGTTTTAAGTGTATTTATAGAAATGCTTCACACATACGGGTGGATTTGCTAAAAGATAATCCTTGCATTTTCGGATTTACGAAAAATCACGAAAATCATGAAACCTTTGGAATTTTGCCGATATTATTATGTATTAAGTAATAAGTAAGAATTTATAATTCAATAATTTTATAATTATATACTTTTATAATTTTTTAACTTCATAATTTATAAATTATTTATAATTTCAAAATCACGAATCCCACGATTCCCCAAAATCAATCCCTATCGGTAATCCTGATTGTATGTTCTTTCATTCACAAAATTCTTTAAATTGGAATACGCACTTTGTGTAAAAATAATTAATTTCTACAAGTGCTCTTAGTTTTAGTGATACCTACTCATATAACAATTAATAAAAAGTTAAAATAAGAAAAATTAATAAAAATAAGAGACTTTCAAATAAAATAAGGAGAATTAATGGAATGAATTATGAAGGCTTAAAAAATGGAAATATTGCCTGTGAAAGAATGCCGAGAAAGATGGTAGAAACTTGTAAATCTAACTTTTGCCTAAAAAGTTCAGTTAGACATTTCGCATTATTTTCTGAAGACAACGTAAGGAAATATTTTTACTCTTCTGGAAGATGACCTAGGAACAGAAGAAGCTCTATGTAATAAAACTTATTGAAAGCGCAAATAGAAAACGTATTTGTGCAGAAAGCTCAAGACGATTGAATACTAAGCGTTATCATTTAAAGCTCAATACGAATGGAGTTCTAGTTTGTAGTAAAATGTTTTTCTCAACTCCAGGTCTATCGGAAAAAAATGGTAAGAGGCTGTATTAATTCCAGTGGCTTGCGTTGTATCCAAACAAGTCCTGAAAATCGAAGATCAGTAAGATCAAACTGTAAAAAAATAGAACAACATTCCCAATATGAAAAACGACTCAGCTTTTTTGAAAAATGGTTAGCAGGGACTCCAAAATTGGAGTCACATTATCGCCGACAGTACACAAATAATTATATTTCGATACAAACATTAAGTCTTATTATCAATTGTATGAACTACATATATTCATTGGAATGCAAAGCACAAAAAGAATATGAAATTTCACTTATATCCTTTCCGATTTTTTTGGAAAAGTTGAAAAAAAAATAATTATTCTATATTCAAACCTAGAAATGATCAGTGTGATTTATGTGTGTCATGTAAAGCAAATAACATATCAAAGGATGCATTTGATATTCACAGAAAAGAAATATAAATGATAAGAATTGAAAAAGCTAATGACATCGAAAACGCAAAGTCTGGAAATTGTCTATTATTTTGTATGGATATGCAGGCAGTGAAACTAGTTCCTCAATCAAACGCGAATGCCTCGTATTACAAGATGAAACTACAAGTTCATAATTTCACAATATATAATGTAATCGCCCATGAGTCTGATAATTATGTATGGGATGAGACTCAAGGTAATCTCGTCGCATCTATGAACGTTTGAAACATGCCTTTTAAAACATTTAACAAGTGCGATTAGTAAATCGCCTGAGACTAACCATATTATTATCAATTCTGATGGGTGCTTTTACCAAAATCGGAACGGTTTTCTATCTAATGCTTTGAGGTCTTTGTGCGTGGAAAGAAATATTACAATTGAGCAGAAATATTTAATAGTTGGTCACACTCAATTGGAGTGTGACTCAACCCACTCTTGTAATTCAAAGAGAAATTAACAATAAGCAAATAAATCTGCCATCGCAACTTGTGGACTTAATAAAAGACGCCCGAAAAAATCCTTTTCCTCTATAAGTGCACCATTTAAGCCATGAGTATTTTTTTTATTTTGAGTCCTTTCCAAAACGTTATTCATCAGTAAGACCAGGTAAAGTATTACATTTTATTTTAATATATAAATAGTATGCACATATTTATTGACTGTAAACTATATATTTTGAACAGGTAAAAAATCCAGTGATTCCACAGTAAACATGATTTTTGATGTTTTGGAATACAATGGCACTGGTGTTATTTATTTTAAAACAAATATTAACGATGATTATGAACTACTTCCAAGAGCTATAAAGAAATTTCTAGATCGTGAACCCACCCCATTACATACTCAGAGAATTAAAATATCAAAGAAAATGTGGCAAAATCTCCAAGACTTAGAACCATTAATACCAGTCGATTGTCATAATTTTTATGAAAATATTCCCTTCGAAAATTAACTATTTGTTTTCGACTTCTTTTAAATGAATTTTTTTTTTATAAAATGTACTGAATTTTTGATACAAAATTTCTCACATATATCTGTTAAACTGTAAGAGACTAGAATACTAATACATAGTGAGCATGTTTTTTCTTAACTTTTTCAAGTAGTTTTCGAAAATTCAAAATTATTTTTAATCGGAAAGTTATACGGACCAATAGGTTTTACATACCCGATTGTCAACTTTGTTCCACTGTAAAATTCACTGTGCTAGAAATACACAAGTACTAAAACATCGTTTTGAAAGTCTAACATCTCTTCTGCCGAGACTCCAAATTTCGTCAAAATCTGCTCAGTAGTTTAGAAGTTAATGAATTAATACCAAAAAGAAAACCTTTCACCCACTACGGGTACTTTTTGAATTTACGTCTTTTTGTTTAAAAAAAGTGGAAAGTCAATCAAAAGAACGTAACTAACATAAAAACTTAAATGTTCGAAAAAAAATTAAAAATATCTTCACCAATAAATCAATCCCCACAATTTAAGTACAATTTGCAAAAAGAAACCATAATATTTGTTGATTTTAGAAGGTTTTTTGCTTCTCCTGTAAAAAACAAAAAAAGTGTAGTTACGTCCGTTTGCATTTAATATGACGATATATAGCTACATATGTATGTATGTAAATCAAAGTGAAGAAAGTGAGTTAAGAAATTAGAAAACTTTAACAATTGTGTTGAGTTAGTTTAAATTTAAATTTAATGATTAAATATAGAAAATGTGATTTTGTTTGTTGAATCGTGAAATAAGTATGTATGTGTGGTTATTGTTTACAATATTATTATTTTTTTTTGTTAAATCTAATTTTAGCAAATGTAGGCACCCTAATTCTTAAAGCTTTTTGCAAAACACTTTTTTGTATAATATTTTACTTAGTTAATTTAACTTTAAATAATAAATAACAATTTATTTTGGTCTACAATATACTATACATGTTTTTTTTTTCGTTTTTCAACTTATTAATTTAATAGTTTTATTTTATTAAACTTTAATTTAATTTAATTTAATTTCATTCAATTCTTTTACGTTTCTTACTAGTGTAGTTTTACTTTTATGTCTTTATTTAATTATTTTTTTCTTAGTTAATTTATATAATGATTTATTTTATATTTTCTATTAAAATCAGTAACAGATGTTAGTTTTAGTTTTCAAATTTAAGTCAGTTTATTTAGATGGTATACATTATATGTATGTTGTTTGCTTCTTTAGTCAGATTTAAGTATAATTAACATGTTTATCTCATATATTTTGTATTTTCTTGTTAAAACGTACAACTCTATATATAAATTGGTCTTTGTTGTCACTTGTTGTTTTATATATAATGTATGTATGTATATCATTTTTAAAATGTAAAAAAACTATGAAATACTATACAAATGTGTTAAAAAGTTAACTAGTTCTGTTATCTTCTGTTTATTATATTTGTTTATATGTAGTTTTTGGGGAGATCTGCAAAGTTGTATAAATTTAAAAATTAAGTTTAAATGGGTAGACGATTCAAACTTAAAAAAGTTTTTATTTTTAAAATAAGAACAAGTAAAATATAAAAAATATTAGTAGTAATAAAAAATGTTGGTCCTACTATGGTTTTTATATATTATCTACATATGTATGTATATTATCAATCTAAACTCTGTAAAACATTTCTTTCAAGTAAATAATAGAGAAATAGAATATTTTCTATATGTAGACAACACAATTTACATAAAAAGTTTTAGTTTATGGAAACCGTTAGTATAGAAACCACTACTGGTCTGTGGTAAGTGCTTGTGTTAAAAATAATGGAGACTGTTTTGAGTTTTAGATAAACATAATTCAGCTAAAAATATAAATTTAAAAAGTTGAGAAACCAGAAACTAATTGTTGTTGCTTTTATTAACAAAAATCTTCTTAAAAATACAAATTTAGAAGATATACATAGGTATGTATCGTTATAACTTTTAAAAGCACTCTTATTTGAAATCTTTGCTTATTGCTTAGTTTTACGAAAATAGGTAAAAACTCTCAAAAAAACTGGTAATATTGTGGTAATTTTTTAATGTTAAGCTTTTCTGAACATCAATCGAACTTTTATAGGTTGCCTTGCGATGAAGAAGTTAATTATACGCTCAATTGAGCAGATAAAATAATAGTCATCAAAATGAACAAAACATAAACTTGACGCCGGCAGAGCAACGGAATTAAATTGTACCTGTTGTTATAGGGGATGAATGCGTGTTTATGTCAATTTCTGTTTAAAAAAAATTTTCCGTTTTCCAACAATGTTGTTTGAATGCTTATTGCACAGCAGATAGTAAGAGTGCCATTGCGCAACATATGGCGCTGTTCGAAAATACTACTGTCAACCTAAAATACAACAACAACGTCATTGTCGTGTTATAAAAAGAGTTTTTATAACAAATGTTTTAACAACCACGTTAAAACTTGGAAATAACATTAACATGGGCGGTCTAAATTTAATACTAACATGATGTTAGTGTAAGACTGGGAGTAAGGTCTATCAGCGAAAACGAAAAAAACAATTTCTATACGAGCAAATAAAATATCAACGATACCGCCTTTTAAATTTAAATTAAAGGTAAAATAAATGGAATAGCAATATTCGTAAAGACGATTTCGCCAGTCGGTTTGCGCAACTGATTCCACACATCGACATTAGCTGATGACACAGCTTTTTTAATCATTCACAAAAATCCCCAAGTAACAACTCGATATTTGCCAGACTACATACCCAATTTAGAAAAATAGTTGACGATAAGGTCAACCTCAACTTTCAGAAGTCAAATACCTCGGTATACATATTGATCGGCGCCTAACTTTTTATATAGTATGTATATTCAAAATTAGTACAAATGAAGTTAAAATCAGTCCAACTAAACTGGCCTATTGGCAGAAACTCTACCCTTAGCTTAGATTGCATGAACAAATAGAAAATATAATAGAAATCGTTGCTTAGAGTATTTTTTTGAAATTTGATTTAAATAAAAATATCAAAATTTAATTAATCATCGTCATTTGCAAGGCGAGTTGAATACTAGGTAAAACTGATAGCCCAAGTGAATATATTCTTTTATATGTGATTTTCACCCTCTTATGTCAAAATTTGTTTACATTTTCTTTGCGACACATTTTAATAAATAAAATTTTAAAATAAAAATTTATTTTACTCTATTTTTTTTTATTTTTATTTTTCACTTTTTACTTCAAATTTAATAATACATAGTATATTTTGCAAAAACAAACAAAACTTTTGTGTGTTGTCTAACAAATTTTCCTCTTTTTTATTTTCTTTTCAATTTTTCTTTGTGTTTTTACACAAACAAAATTGCCTGTGGTTGTTTTTGTTGTAACATTGCGATTACCTAGTATTCAATTCGCCTTGGTCATTTGTTTGTATGTAGTATAAACAAAAATCATTGTTTACAAAAGGATACAAAATTTTAAAATTTAAATACATTTATAAGTTATCGCTGTAGTAGATTACTTTTCTTTTTAGATTTTAATTCTGTTAAGTTATTAAGAGTTATAAAACCCAAAGAATTATTTATTTCATACATTTTTGATTTTTGTCTATTTTTTCTATGAATATAAATAAAGCTGTTGCAATATTGTGTTGTTACTCTTTTGTTTAATAAATTCTGTTAAAGCTTTACATTATTATTGGTTTAAACATTTTGTTTGTGTTGGGAGACAAATAGTCTTTAATTATTTATTTTTTGTTTTGTTTTTGAAATAATAAATGATTAAATATGTGTGTAGGTTTGAAAAGCTTTAAGTTATAATGAATCCAAAGAATAAAAAACGTAATGTTTTTCTTCATGTTAAAATTAAATAAAATTTCAAATTTTGCGTTGTTTTTAATGATATTGTTTGTTATTGATCGATGAAATATTTATATGTATGTATATTGACCTAAAATTTACGAAAACAAATGTTTTTTTTTAGAAGAATATAGGTATACCTATATTATCACTGTTACTTTAAGTTACTTACTTTTCGTTCATCTGTTCAATTCGTAACATATTGTATGCCTGCTAAATCGTTGGATTCTACAACAGTTGCGCAACTGTTGTTGGGTTTTTCCACGTAAACAATTGCTACAACATTTATTTACCTAGTTCATATGTCATTTTTTCATGCGGAATGCTGTTAAACTATGTACATATACTTATGTACATTAAAAATTTGTATGAAAAAATGTTGCAGATGTAGTACTCTGTTTTTATTGTGGAATAACATATGAAATGTGTCTGGCAACATTTATCAAAGCTGTAAAATAATCATATGGTTTTTGTTAACATTTTTAAAGTAATGTGGTTTACTTAAAAATAATGAAATCGTTAAATTCTTCTAAATAGCGAGATATGCTCCACCAAGTAAAGGACGGAGCACATAGACTCCGTCATACGTTATACGTCGACTTTTTCAACGCACAAGAAAGTTGAAATACAGCTTTTCTAATGAGTGTTGTCACAATCAGCAAAGAGAACCCAAGAGGTGAAACGGCGTATAAACAGGACGGCAAAAAATCCTAATTCAACCCGTCTCTTTCACACGTTGATTAGTTTTCTTTTGTGTTATTTCGTAAACATTGGTTTTCTTTTGTGCTATTTTCTTATTAATTATTTTCTTATTATTGTAAATGTGCGTAACTTTCATTAAATATATTTCTCAAGCTTATTTCACACCACCAAAAAGTTTTCATTGTTTGTTTTAATTATACTTTGTTGTTTAATTAATATTTTAATGTACAAGTTAACTTTCAAAGTACAAAGTTTTAAAGAACGAACACGCTTTAAAAGAAAATTTTAAAAATTTTTAGTTTTTATTTTGTTTATTTTTCTGATGTTCGTAAAAATTTGGTACTATATTTGTCTCTTTCTTGACAAGCTTAGGAAAGTCTGATTGTGGCCATTTTCATCAATCACTATTTACATCTCTGTGTACTTTGTGACAATCAGTACGTCTCCGTCAAGGCAAATTCATACCAGGTGGAGTTGATAGCCCAGCTGATTGTTTTTTGCTCTCGTTTTTTTTCTAATGACTTGTCAAAAATACATTGTTTCATATCTGCTAATGTGATGTCAAAGTTGTTCTTTTGTTGTAGTTGTTGTTACACACCTGGTATGAATTCGCCTTGGTCTCCGTCAACGCAAAGTACGAAAATTGGGCAACTTTTAACTTTTGACGTACGTACGCTTCTCTTTGTCTCTCTCTCTCAAAATTAAATTTTTGTGTTGAGTGGAAGGAAAAAGAAAAACAAAATACAACAAAATAATTTAATTTGATAGAGTAAAATGGATAAAAAAGTTTTTCTCGTGTTTTCTTTTCTGATTTAATATGCGTCAAGAAAGTACTCATTGTGTCAACCTCTTCCGTTGTTACTTTGATTTCAATTGAGAGCTTTAATGTATAACGTATGACGGATTATGTGTTACCCGGCCTATTAACCCAGTTTTGAGGTATACTTTATGAAAATTTTTTATACATAATTTGTCATAAAGCATACTTGAAGTAAACTTTAATTCTTATGAATTTGCCATTTATGTATGTACATATATACCTTTTAAGAAAACACCTACTATTTTAGAGTTTTTTATTGATATGAGTAAAAATTACATTTCCATCCCTGACACTGTATTCAAATAGATTTTTAAAATTTTTTTTATATAAAAAATATGGAAGTAAAATTACAGAATTTTTTTTTTTATTATTAAACTAGTAGTTTAATAATAGTTTAACAAGCTTTCACAACTAAGTTACTTGCAGTGCATACAAGGCTGACTTCCAAAACGACAATTGCCTTGTTTTCAAATAAAATATAGTGTTTCATAACGCCGCAGTACAAAACGTTGACAAGGAAGGCTTTCAAAACGCCGTCCGAAAGTATTAGTAATTAGTGCTGGCAAAGTATTGAGTAGTGGGTAGCGAGTACCAAGCATTTGGAAATTTCGGTGAGTCTTCAATACTCAAAAGTTACTCGATACTTTTAACGTTATAGTTTTAGAAAAAAATTTAATAAAACATTTGACGATTTATAAAAACTCAAATTAACAGTTAGTTTTCATTATGTAAACAAAAGTATTGAGTACTATTCCAAGTAATTATTAACCACACTATACACTGGCAAGCTAGAGTCAAATGTGAAATTGTGGGTATAGCGATTGTCGTGATTTGTGCGGCCGTTCTCCTGTATGTATGGGCTGTATATGATAGTCTAATAAACGTTTACGCTTTAAGGACCTTACACATACATATGTCGCATTTATGTAACTTTTAATTCAAATGTATAGATTTCTTGCGGTGGACCAAATTTGTGCGCTGGGAAAATGCCAATGTAGAAAAGTCAAATTTAAACGTCCTTTCGCAGGTGTGAATGCGTTCATGGCCACAAAAGGGTTGTCACAAATACGACAAATAAATGGCCTTTGCCCTGAGTGTCTGATTTTATGAGCTTGCAAACTATGCTGCAAACATCTTGTGGCACACGTCACCTTTGAAGGTTTCAGTTGTGTTGGTTAAGATTTTGCTGGCAATATCACTGACACTGTGGTATGGACGCAGTCGTTCTTGATCAATTGAGAAACTTTACGACTGTGAAAATTTAATCCATTAAATTAATACATTTAAATATTTTATATTTCGTAAATGTTTTAAACCGTATTTTTATTTGTTAATTTGTTGACAAAATGAAAACATATGTTTATTAATCTATTACAATTTATAAAAATTATGATACGAAACATGTCGAATGACATAATTTGCTTACTCGACTCGTATCGAAATGTTACTCGATATGATACTTTACTCGATATCGAATGCGGTGATTAGGACCCTGCTTGTGGGTTGGTGGTGAGAACTGAACTTTTTATGCTTAATTATGCTGTTGTTATAAAATCTATTTTGGCTTTTATATTCTCTTGAATTCGCCAGCAGATTAAAATTAAAATTTGTGTGGCTAATAAATGTGATGTCATTTAGTAAATTGTGGAATATACTGCTACTTCATGTACAAACGCCAGTTTAATTGCAAATTAGTTATATGCAGTTTTAGTAATATTTACATATGTATAAACTTGGTAAACAATTTGCAAAATACACTCCCAGAGTGTTATTGGTCTCAGCGTTGCCACAAAGAGACTTTTTTCCTACCAAAACTTTGCATAGAAGTTACCAAAAACTACAAAAAAAAATAAATACTACAATTTCTATTTATTGATTTATTTATTACAACAACAGTTCACATTCATTTAGCCCTAGAGAGTTGAGTATAAGCCCATTTTAAAGGGGATTTCAAAAGCTTTAATACCAATCAAAAAATAACTTAATTTAATAACTTTTATTTTTTAACATACTTTTCAGTTTTAACGAATATTTCTTACCTTTATTGCCCAGTTTATTAAAAATTGCTGTTTTTCAGTTTGTAATGAAACAAAATGATTTTTTTTAAGATAACTTCTGATCCCACTATGTTCGAACTTTCAAAGTTTTATGGTGTATTCATACACATTAAAAAGCATATGTAAATTTAAAAAAAATTTTAAAAAAACTCTATCTCAAAAATTATTTTTCTTTTTTTAAATTTAAGAAAAAAATTGTTCAATAAATTTATTTTTATGAATGGTATCAAATTAAAGCTTGTCAAATCCCCTTTAAAATGAGCTTTTAATCTCTTAAGCGTATAGAAATGGAATTAGAATATATTTCAACCTCGGGCGTGTATGCAAAAAAGGTATGCTTCTCTATTATATAAAAATTATATAAAAAAAAATTTCAATTAAATCTGAAGTAGTGCCATGATGATTGATATGGAACAACCATATAGAAGAGTATAGAAAACGTTACTCTACCTATGCCGCCAAGTAGTCAATTGTTGAAAAAGAAAGATTGAGCATAATACAAAACACCCTCATTATATGCGCTACATGCCACATTTGTGTTTCCTACATTTGTTTTTAGGGTTTATGTAGCTTGCCAAGATCGTTGGCTTGACAAACACTCTCTTTTATAGTTATAGTTTGCTTGGAGATCATATTTAAAACGTAAATATAAACATATAAAAATAACGTAGATCTTTTAAATCAAGAAACAGCTGATAGCTTATTATTAAAATAACATTGCTATTTGTATTAAACTGTTTATTTATGGAATAATAATAAATAATGAAGTTAAGAAACAATCAGTGTCCAAATAAAACGAAAAACTAATCATATTTCTTCCGAAGCAAACTAATAACAAAAATTAGATAACAGAAAATAATATACATAACGTAGCGTCAAGACTAATGAAGCCATATGTAATGGTCAATTAGATAAGTTTTGTATGATGTTTCAGTAAAAAGAAAACTTTCAAAATGTGATGATTAAATAGCAATAAGAATTATTATTAGTATTATGAATTTTGTAGTACTTTTGTCAGTTTTGAACAAAATTGCATTGATTAAATTTGAGTTTTTTTATTGAATTGGTTTGATATTGTCTCGTCTTAGATTTTCTTTTTTGAGTCTCTTATGAAATTATCATAACTTTTTATCAGATTTACTATATCTATTCATAATAGTTGTAGTTTATGTGTTTTTGTATAAGGTTAATTTTACTTTGCTAAGAGTCTAAAGTCTTCGATGCTATTTTTCTTGACTACTGGTAGTATTTAATTCAATATTTTGCTATTTTTGATATTTATTTTATTCACACTATTTCATTTTAATTGAAATAAAAATTTTTCAGTAAGGCTTAAATTCGACATACTATGTAATTAACTAGAAAGAGATACGCAGCAGTCAGATATTAGCAGAATATATAACAATAAAATCTGTGGCAATAAGGAAAAAGTGCTTAAGTCTGATTTTTAAGTTTTGTAGGAGAGCAATTTTAAACTTTAAAATAAATTTTTCAAAAAAATAACTTATCTTTAAAATTTACCTATGGGAGTCAAACGTATGATTTCAAAAAATATCTTATATCTACCAAAAGTACGCAGGCGTTGCAAATAATAAGTTGTGAAAGAAGTTTTTATGATTTCGAAAAATATCTTCTAGTTTCTTAAGATTTTTTCCAAATGCGATTCGACATTGAAAAAAGATAAGCAGAAAGTTATTTTGCCATAACTTCCTGAAAAATTTTACTAAATAATTGAAAATTTGCACATGGGTACTTTGAAGCACGCAGATTTCAAAGGTGCCCGTAACTAAATTTTTGCTTAAGTCGACTTAAGCACTTATTCCTTATTGCCACAGAAATAATAAAGCTAAAATAATTTTGTGTTGTCTTTTTGAATGTTTACGTGCTATCGTGAACTGGTGTGAAAAACCATTTGATTTTTTCCTAATGACCCGTAGAATTCAAAGCACTGCTGCCGCAGTTGTTTCAGTGGCTTAATGCTGTGGTCTAAAGGTTAACGAAAATCAATTCAGATTGGTATTTCCATGTGCTGGCTACACACAGGTCACCATGAGCAAGACACATGCAAAGTGTGCCTTACTAGCGATTGGATACGTAAAATATGGATGCTTTTTATGCCAATGTGTTAGCAGGTGAACTTCTCGTTCACCAATGTTAAAAAAAGAATGGAAATCAAGTGCTCAATAAACATCACCCCTGGTGTAAAAAAATGTTAAATGTTTGGACACAAGTGTATCCAAATTATATGACGAAACTTTTAATAACTAATAAATAAGTAACAAAAATTAAGTAAAACTATCGTAGATAAGATGCAACTATCATAGATAAGTGCAAATTAAAAATTTGTTTTTATGATCTGAAGAAGTCTAGAGACAGGGAGTCAAATTGAAATTCCGCTGAAAAGATTTTTTTCCTTAGTGTTAAATCTACTATTATATATTTTAGGCTTCCATTCGTCGAACTATTACTTCTAACCATCAATAATTGCAAAACCTCTGCCATTATATTATAACCAACACATTTTCCACGTTTTGCTCAAAATTGTTTCCCAGCGGAAAAGGTAATCAATAAGAAACGAGAAGGTGCTATATAATCCAAATCTTCTCAGTAGTGTATAATATTATCTTAGTAGATAAACTGTAATGTCCGAAACGTGTTCCTTACCTTTTCCGCCTAACACAAAAACATATTATTTAAAAAATAATTCATATTTTTGTTTTAATGTCACAATACAATTACAAATTAAATATTAATTTTTTAATTAAATTTTAACTAATTATTCAGCATACTAACGAAGACCTTCTCTCGTTTTTTTCGGAATCCGACCCACAACCCCGAGATTCATAGTAGATAGCATGACTACATGTAAAATGACCCTATTCAAAATGAAATAATTGAATCATCCTAAAAAATGGGCGATTTTTCGTATTTCATAAAATTTTTTTTGTCTGCAGCTCCTAACTCTAAAATTTAGCAATAAAAATATTTGTAACAATAGTTATACATACATATATTTCAACTCATGTCAGTAACTTAAAGGATAAGAGAAACAAAAATGTAGAAGCTGTTACTTTTTTGACAAAACAATTTAGGTAAATAATCAGAAGCTTTTTAAATGTGATGTCAATATATTTTCTGTAAATTCAAATTTTTTTTGGAAAAGCAGACAGAAACTAAATTGCTCTGTTCAATTTTTCATGCGGAATGCTGTCAAATTACATACATAAAAAATTTCTATGAAAAAGTCATGAAAACAATGTTGCAGAAGTAGTACTGTGTTTTTGCTGTGGAAAAACATTGAAATGTTTTTGGCAACATTTTATCAAAGCTGTGAAATAAAGCAAAGGGGCATTATTTTATGTGGAATTTTTCAAACAACAGCTGATCGCTTAGCTTTTGTTAACATTTCTAAAACAATGTGGTATACTTAAAAACAATAAAATCGTAAAATTTTTTCAAATCGCGAGATAGACACCACATTTTAAATGTAAAATTTTCCTTGTGAAATAATCATAGAGACCCACGCAAACCCCTCTGTATTCTGTGTGCACTCACACAATCTCAACGAGACTCTCACAAAGAGAACAAAACATATAACATTTGTAATCAGTAGCATGCCAAATTTCAACAAAGTAGGTTTATGTCGCATTGTGTAATAAAATAAGTACACTGAAAATATTCAACCATAACCAAAAATTTTGTTAGTTTGAAATAATATTTATTATTTAAATATAAAAAATATTTTTTATTAGTTTTTGTATTAGATTAATATAAACCACGCTTTCATTGAACAATTTTAAAGCAATAAACGTTACATTTATTTGTTTTATTTTCACAAAATGATATACGGGTACGCATGCATGAATAGTTTATTTGCATATTATTAAATTGGAAAATACGAAATTAGTTTTAATAGTTCAGAATGAAAAATAAATTAACGTAATTATGGTTGAAAAAAAAAAAAACTATACACAAAAGGATCTTATGACAGTAATGGGCATTTCTAAACAAGCGCTATTGTATTGTGTGATTTCTCTACCTATTAACATTGTTAATGAATATGTTAGATTTTTTTTTTTCATAAGAACCGCTTGTACGGGATTTTCACAACATACACATACATTAGGGTGTCCGTTATTTATAAGGGTGAAAAATAAAGTTCGTAATTCATGGTTGCCCACCCCCCATTTTTTCCTTTTGTTAAAAGATGAAAAATGAGCCCTCACTCATTAGGATCGGAGGTCAGGAACCCCTGCCGCATCAGGTCGAAAGGTGAGAAAACTGCGCGCTTCCAGGCAGGAGTCGCGGCCCGCGAATTTTTCATACCAACACTGCAGCTGATGAATTTTCCCAAATCTGTGAGAAGACTTTCACTGGTCCTGGTCCCTAGTTTTTGTTAAAAATCTGTGCGGAAGTGCTGTACGGGTTTGCATACCTCTTTTGAACGTTTTTCGTTTTAATCCAGAGCTCTCCGCTAATTTCAGCGACAAAACCCCAAAATCTACGGGACGATGACTATAGAGGGACCCGCCTCAAATTTGAATATAACCCATGCAACGTCGGCCTTGAAGGGGAGGGGGGGGGGAAAGGATAACAGAATTAAGTAAATGTGCTAATAGATACTCATTCTATTATTCAAAATAATTTTTTTTCTTTCACGTATACATACATATGTATATGATTAATAATAAAGCAGGGGTCGTAAATAACAATTATCGTTTTAAAAAAATTATTTTATAACAGTTAATTTAAGAAGTAAATAAAAAATTCATCTAAAAAGTTTATTTTATTAACGTAAAAAAAACTCAAATTAAATTTTTAAAAAAAGAATTTTATTTTGCCGATACGGATTTTGCGATACATCTCATACATCGCTTTTAGAGCAACAAGAAAACGAAGAAAATGATTGAGGTTACAAAAAAGTTTTCTTGGAAATTGATAATTTTTTCTCTGGGAGGAAAAAATGCATTATCCATATCCATAAATTGCCAAAAAAAGTCAATAGTTTGTTCCTGCAACCCAGGGAAGCGTGGAAAGAGCATTATATGCTCTTAAATTGATATTGAGCGGCCTCAGTTCAAATCTATCCACAAAAAAATGTAGAAATAAAAAAATGATTATTTTCTGACGGAAAAAACAAAACTCATCAAAAAAGTTTTATTTTATGACGGCAAAATAAAACTCTATTTTTAAAAGTTTCATTTGAACTTGTATTTTTCCGTTGAAAAATAACTCTTAACTATGTAATTGAGAGCTTTTTTTTAAGATCACCATAGATTCTGAAAGAGCTCATTAATACAAATCTATTGATACATGACAGTATAGATCTCCGTTAGCTCTAACATAAATAGTTTTTGGGTTTAATTTTTTTTTGATAACTGTTATTTACGGTCGCTGTAAAAAAGTAATTACAACTTAAACAAATTTTCGCTTTAATGATGTTTTTGTGCAATCCGGAAATTGCTTACTATGGTCTTCAACACAGTGAAGAAGGAATTCTCGTTGTTCTTCGTTAGATGTTAACACACACTCACAGATTTGGGAAAATTCATGGCGGTTCCTAAGGGTTGGTTCACTTATTCAAACTTAAACGCTTTTGTATTTACTAATGTTAAAAAAATGTGATTTTTTTCTGTGCAAAACACCAATACATTCTCATTTTATCCAGTTTTATCAATATTCTCTGGCTGGGGGCCTTTGGAAATAATACATGTTGCTCAACATTTTTCTCAAATAGCTAAATTACACGATGACATTTTTTATGAAACCGGTTTTGTGTGGGCAAGAGGTGTAGAGAGGCAAGGAAAAACAAGAAAGTTCAAAAGAGAATTGAAGAAATTTCATGAACCGATTTCATGGTGTAAGTTATGTAAAATTCGAACAGAGTACTAGGCTTAAAAATCGTGATAAATTTTTAATGTTGACTGACACTTCTGCGGTTTAAGGTAAACTTTATTTTTATAAAAGACAAACCATTATTTTTACACTCTTATTGAAAAATTTCTTAATATAAAATCGCTCAAAAATGGGTAATGTTTCATTAAAACATTTGGGTATTTTTTATTATGTAAAATCCCACAAAAATATAAAAATGAATTATTCTCCAAAAACGACGAAAACACACCCAAAATGTTTGGGTTATTTTTCATATGAAATATTTCCCAATTTTGTATGAAGATTTCTTGGGCTATTTTGCATTTATGCTTTTGGGCTATTTTTCATTGGGTCATTTTGCATGCAGCCAGATAGCATACTATCTACTAGCCTACTGAGGCACCTAATTTCTATTTTATATTACCGAAAAGCTATGAATTCAGTTCATATTATGTATGCACAAAATTTTTTCTGTGTATTAGAGGAAGAAATGAAAATACCAAATGAAAAACCTTTTCTAACTAAAATAAACAAATCAATAAAACATTTTTGAAAATTATCTACAAGTTGATATTTATAAAATATATTAGTAATCAATTTTGTATGGTTACTTTTTCTCAATGGATACAAATATGTGTGCGATTAATTCGAGTAATTTAAAAACCTTAATCGATTAATTATTTGATCGAATAAAATCAAAACCCGATACTCAAATGAATACTCTAATCCATACATATAATAAATCTTATCTGTACATACAATAAAACAGTAACTTATTTCTTGTCTGTCTGTCTTTGTGTCTGCAAAAACTACTGGACTAATTTTAACAAAATTTTGTAAGGAGGAACCTTAGTATCCGGACTCAAATATAAGATACTTATTTTCCGCAAAAACATCTTATTTCCAAGAGAAAGTGGAGAAAAAGGAGTGAAGTACGCAGTTTTACCCATATGCTTATTTAAAAGCGGCATATTTTAGTAGGGATGATACCCTTTTTATAAACTAAATACATAAACCATAACAAGCACTACAAAAGTAAGGGTCTTTGGTGTGGATTGCTTTCAAAGCAAAATCGAACAAAATATTTTAAGGACGCTGACGAAGTGGCGGGCACAGCTAGTATGGTTTAAATGCATATTTTCCCGCTGGGTTACTTGACAAGAACAGCTGATTGAAAAAACATAAATGAGTTAAATTTAAAGTCGAATTTAACGTCAACAGTATACTTTAACTTGTCTTAACTTTTAACCTGCTTACCAATCCATCTGTCAAAAATAGATTAGATCTACATGTGTGTGATAGACTTTTTGATAATTCTGTACGATTTCATAATCTTTAAAAAAAAGATTTTGGGATAAGAGTTGCAAATTCTTGTTTTGCCTAGGAGTGTGGCACCTACAACAGTCAGATTTTTGTGTAATTGTATCGTACGATTGTGTAGGATAGAGGTTGTATAAATATTTCATACTTCAACACCCACCAGAACGTATCTGCTACTATCTGACTTTTCTTCATAATTAATTACATATAATAACTAAATTAGCCAAACTGAAAAGTTATTAATTCATTTGTGTATAATTTTACTTTATTTTTTATTACTGTTATTGTGTTTTGATAGGAGCTCTGTACATTATTCTTTACACGAAATTAAAACCAATTTAAAAAATAACAAATGTGAAGTTTTTAGTTGGCGAAAAATAAAGTGATAAAAGATTTTATTGTTTTGTAAATAAAATAACTCAATTATTACTATTACTTACAGAGCTTTCTATGTTGCTTCTGAAGATGCGATTATTGTATATAAGTTTATTTTTTTTTTAATTTATAGAAGCCTTTCTTGTGTTAATTACTTTGTGGGTTTCTTTTCATGATTTTATTTAAACATGTTTTTTACCATCTATTGTTATAATATATAATTTTTTTAAATACTTTTTTTTATAAATTATATATATGCAAGTCTTTTTTTATTTTATATTTTAACTAATTTAAAATAAATTCTTAATAGTTTTATATATTTTTTATTATAATTATATTTATATAGTAAATAACAGTTAAAGTTCTTTAGAACCTAAGGTATTCAACTCAATTCTAATAAAGAAAAGTAGGAACATTTAAAACAATAAAATAATAAAATGAATGTACGAAGGCAATAAAAAAGTAAATAATTAGAAGCAATTTGTTGTTTTACTTAACCATTTCCATTTCACATAGATAAAATTACAGACATTAATCTATTTTATATTTTGAAATTTTTAAGAAATAAAAAAATATTAAAAATTAAATGGATTATTATTCTGTTTCAATCAGAGTACGCATTTGCTCTTTTCTTGCACATATGTATGTACATATGTGCAAATCAAATTTTCTCATTTGTGCACATTTCTTACACACTTCTGTGACAAGTTGGATGTGCACATTTATCCTTCATGTGCTGTGAAAGAAAATACACAACATGCTGTTTCATTCAGATCAATGATTTGTGTGCAAAACCAAAAAATATAATTTTATGCACATGTGCGGTGAAAAAATAACAAGCAAAGCAGATGCACGCACATGTGCAGTGAAAATCAGTGAGTAAGCAAATGCCTACCATGGCTTCAATATTTTCAATAAATAAATAATTAAATAAAAAAAAGGTAAATAGATAAATAATAAATTAGAAAACATGATGTAGATTATCATTTTGTGTAAATATTATTTAACATTTATTTTTTTCATTACCTTTTTTTTTAGCAAGATCATATTACATCAACGTGTACAGTCTCTCATTGTTTATTTTATGCAGTGCATACTGGGGATGGACATTTGAAAAAATATATTGAATTATATAATGAATCGATATTTTGTAACAGTATTAATATATATCGTCCGAAGATATCGATATACGGTATTTTTTGAAGCATGATTATTTATACGTAATCTCAAAAATCCATAAAAACAGATGAAAAAATTACGCCCATGTCAATTGGTCCCAAAAATAAACGATAAAAATTTGAGCAAAGTTGGACAACTGTAAGTGCTCCCCCAAAGAGGTCAAAGGTAAAACTTTTGTAAATCCTATATTTTTATTAAGCAATTTGTTGTTGGATTGTCATGAATATTGCTACATTTATTTCCGGTAAGTATTATTCAGCAATATTGTTTTGAAAAAATTAACCTTTGTGTGTATTCTTGAGGGCCAAACTTACCTGATGTTTTTAACAAATATAAAACCTTATATTTAGCAGGCTTTTATTTTTGAAATTTTACTCAACTAATTATCTAAAAAACGAACTATGTATTGTATTTAAGAAAATGAACCCTATTTATCGTGGGGTCATATATGCCCCTACTTTTATTTTTAATAACGTGCCTGTTGTCGTACACAATCCCTGATGAACTTAAAATTAAGGAATTTCAGAAAAAAATCAAAAAATATCTACTAGATTTTGTAAAGTTTATAAAAATCTACAAATTAAAAAGTAGAAAACTGCTGGCATCAAATCAGTTGAAAATGTATCCAATCTGGCGATTGTCATTTAGATTTTTATTTTTAATTTTAAGACAAGAGATTTTTCTTATTGGCTATTCAAAACTCCAAGTAACTCTTAGTAAATTGCGTTTTCAAAATTTAAACTTGCCAGCATCTAAAGTTGGGATTTTGTTGGAGCTTACCTTTAAGATACGTGATAGTGAAAGGTTACTTTTAGCTTAAATTAAATAAAAAGTACTTAAAATAACGAAAAAGTACTTATTTCTCCGACAAAATCCTAACATTGGCAAGTTATAATAATGGGTCTAAGAGTGTTAAGTTTTTTAGATAAGGCACTAATCCCTCTTTAGAAAACTATGAAGCATAAAAATAAAGTTTCAGAATAATTAAAAAAAGTGAAGAATGTAAATTATCATTGAATGTTTTATTTACTCTTGTCCACATTAATGATCAAAGTTGAAGAGGACAAGATAGTTTTAATTTTAATTAACTGAGATTAAAAGGACGTGAAGGTTGTGTTAGGAGTAGATATCAATTAAAAAAAACAACATGAAGAAAAAATAAATTCGTCAACTACAAGAAGAGCAAAATAGTAAATTTGTATTTTGTTTAACATCATAACTGGGCCCAAACTTTATATGTACATATATAAAAAAAATTTCTAATTATCCAAGTCTTTATTATCAGAGGTCTTAATTTATTTTTAATTGATTTTTTGTGAATATAAATTCCAATAAATTAACATGAAAAAGCTGTCGCCTTTTTGATGTTATGTTCAATGACATTTACTAATATTATCAAATAATTTACCCCTATCTGCAACCGGTTTCAAACGGACGAAGCGTTTTACTACACTATCTCGTCGGTTTCCAATAAGACCTAAAGTTACCTACCGGATAGTTTAACATATTGTGTTTTTGGACACCATCAATACAGATTAGGTATTGCTAACCTCAGACTTTTTTTTTTAAAGAGAAGTAACTCTCAGACAATTAATGCCTATATTAACTGTGTTACTTCCTTTGGAAAGGGATAGTAGTAGATAAGACAGATGGTTAGTGTGATAGTAATGCTGCGCTTATAGCAACACCGCAATTGCACGTCGTGATTATTTTTAGAACAGTGTTGCAAGCTCCTCTGGTGTTATTTAGGCGAAGTAGTTTGAAGCTAGCATAGCAAATTTATAATTATTTTACTTCGCCGGCGAAATTTTGCTGTGTGGTAATACCGGCGAAGGAGGGCGCTGTGATATGCATTATTATAAAGAGAAATTAATACATATCAGAAAAATTGATGTTGCCACGGCTGAGTATTGAACTCGTGACCATTGCTTAGTAGTCTACGTGCTAACCACTTAAGCTACAGCACCCTCACGTACTCTGTGCACATCTTGCCTTGGGTTCTCGTAAGAAAGAGTAAAAAATATTCTTAAAACAGCAACATCATAATAGTTATCCTATTGCTCGAATACACGTCGTCGACAACTTGCTAAAATTCATATGGATTACTGCTCGACCAGTAGCCAACAGTATCCGATGAACAAGGCGAATTAGTATGTTATTAAGGCAAAAAAGTATCTATTCAATTTCGATCTTGTTCTTTATTTTCTTTTATTTATAAAATAACACTTTGGTCTACATCCAATATTTTTATAATTTAATTAAGAGCAAATAATAATAATAATAATAATAATAATAATAATAATAATAATAATAATAATAATAAGAAATACTAAATTTATATTTATAAAATCGTGTTAACTTTTCGCTTTATGAATTTTTTATTTACATAAATTCTCTTTAGGGAATGGAGTATTTATTAAACTATTGTTAAAATGAATAATTATTAATTTATTTACTAGATTTAATATTTGGTTTCCCTTCATAATATTTTGAAAAAATTCATGGGATATATGTAGATATTATTTGTTTCTGTATACAAACTACAGTTGCATTCATACAAAACAATTTACATTTTACTTAAGTATTTTTTGTTTTTTGTTGTTTGTTACAATGTAATGTTTATAACTATAATTTTCTCATTTGTACAGTAAGAATCCTTTTTGTTGATGTCTTCAAACTTTCATTTGTTTCTAAACTCTACAGTTTTGCACAGGATTTGTTTTAGGATCGAATGATTCAATCAATGAAAATAACATATTTACACTGCATAAACATACATATCTAAGGGAGTTGTGAGATAGATGTCTTCAACGAATTAACTTCTAATAAATTAATTTAGATTCCTATTCCTATATGTAATCGGTTTGTTTTTTGGTTTAATGTTTTCAGCGATTAACTTAAACTTATATTTTAAATTAACAAGTTTAACTTTTTATCTGTGTTTTGTTTTTGTTCATGTAGCTGATTTTTCGAACTATTTCGAAAATGCTCTATTACAGATGGACAATTTCGAAAGAGCACTATTTGAGTTGCTGGTTGAGTTACAGACACGTTCTCGTTTCCTAGTGAATTTATTATTGGTACTTGAGGTATTCGACGATGCAGCCGACACTGAAGTGGGTACTGAGGCGGATGCCGTCATAAATGAAGTGTTGGTGGTGGCGTCAGTTGTGATGGTGCTGGAGGGTGAGAATGAAAACGATTGCGGTAAGGCGGTATTATATAGAGATGACGATGATGATGTCGACGAAGCAGCCATTACGTTGGCAGTACTTTGGTGCTTTAGTTGCTGGATCAGATGTAGTGATGAATTCGTCGTGTTAGTAGTGGCGGTGTCGGTTTGTGATTCTGGTGTATTGGCATTCGTTTCGGCATCTTCGGTTATAACCGTTTCTATAATACGTAGTGATTCGGGCAGAGCACATTGTGAATTAATGGCGTGCGGCGCAATGTAGTTCTTTAAGAATTTTTCTTTGTGATACAAATTTTGAAATTTTTGTAAATATGGTTGTTGTATATTTTGCAGCAGCTGTTGTTGGTGGTGGTCATTGTTGTTGTCTGTGCTGGTTGTTGATGCAGAAATGCTTTCTGTTATCGTGTCGGGTCTTGGAAACGCATTATTGTATTTGTTTGCTGACAAGTCCAATGTGTACATTTCAATATCTACTATGGATGCAGGCGTGGAGGATCTTCGATTATTGTTGATTATGGTGGTGTCATATTTACTGCTGGTTATCGTGGTTGTGTTGGTCTTGCTCATAATATCGGCTGTGCTTAAGAGGTTGATGGAGGAGCGTTTATCTTCTATTATTCAGCTGCCATACTTATTGGAAGATGTGTAATTATTAACTGCATTAGATCCATTAGATGACATTAGATGAGTGTCAGGCACTAAATGTGGTGTTCTACTTGAAATAGGTGGCAATATAGGACTTGTTGGCCAATGGTATGTAGTAGCAGCAACATTATTGGATGAGGGAACACTTCTATGCAAAAAGCAGTTTGGTCTTGATTTAGTTTTATTTGCAATTCGTCAATTTACGCATACAAAGGCAAACATACGCACACATACATTTATTTATTTATATATTCATTTACATATATATTTATATCGTTTTTGAAAAGTCAAGTACGCAGGCGCGTACACATACATACACACGCACGCACACAACAAGTGTTAAAACGAAAAGAACAGAATTTTGAGACACAAAAAACGAAATGAAAAAAGAAAAAGTTGGTTTTAGTTACATAACAATTACAAATTTCGTCTGGTCTGGTTATTAACACTGACTTAAAGCATGAATAACAAAAACAAAAGTTAATTATGTCAGATGAATTTTGTCGAAACGATAAACGAAATAGAGAAGAAGTATGAAGACGGACAAGTACGTTTTTTGATATGTGTTTGTTCTTTGTTAAAATTAAGCCATTTATAAATAGTCAGTTTTAAATGTTGCCAATGTTGTCTTTATTTTTGATAAGTTTAAGAAGTTGTGTTGCCAGTTTTATACTTTTATGTATCCTCAAGGATTTTGTATTTTTAAAAAGTTTTTTTTGAAAACGCTTTTTTTTAAATTTATATATTGCATACAGATGTTTTAAAATGTATTGAAATGTATTACTTATAAGTATACTTATAGTATTATAAGTACTTTTCCATACTTGTAAGTATTAGGTAGTTATAAGTATGTGTATGACAGATACCAATCACATTATCTACCTACAACCAGTTGTACTCATACATGCATTACTTATACATTTTTAAGTTCGTTGTGTATAAATAATGTTTGTTATAAGTATTGAGAACACCCATACTTATTTCACTGCAAATATGTATGTGTAGGTATTTTCTGTTTTATAAGTATAGGTATAACTAATACCCAAAAATATGTGTAAATACTTAACTACATACTTATATTTAATAAGTACTTTTTGTCAGTCTTTGGTGCACACCAGTTTATTCACTATCTCTAAAATCAATGAATTGGTCTACGAACTGCTACCCCACATAAATCATACTCTCCAGAATTAGAACCTTAGTTACAAATTTGAAGAACTGGCTGGGTGGTAAGGGATTTGGCTCAAAAAAGGGCTTTAAAAAATCCTAGTATTAGGAACTAAAAAGAAGATGGATTAAATGCTTCGAGATCGAAACTATGTTAATGTTAAGTTATGACTATGTTAAGACAAAAAACCAATATATATAAAGTTTATTAGGTTTTTAAGTCTAAGTTAAGTAGTATATATGAAGTGACCTTTAATGACCTTCAGTGTACTCATGTCTAGGCCGGCGTGCTTCGAAGTCTACTTTAAAGCTAATCCTCATACAAAAGAGAGCAAATGACTAACTGCTACATTGACTCAATGTGCGGTGTGTTTTAGCAATCTTTAGTTGCTGGAATGGAATGTGTTATAATAAAACACTTGACTGGATCATTCAACACAGTATAGATAAAAAGTATTTTTTTTAGTTTTACCGTTCACAGCAATAAGCAATATCCCTGCGGAAGTAGAAACGTTAAAACTCATTGCCCATAACACTACTATTTCCTCGCCAATATTTTATTGGTCAAGCATACTGCATATATGTATTAGGCATTGTATGCCAAGTTGGGACGTTTGGAAAAAAAAGTTTTAAGTCCTTTGTAAGGAGTTGTTGGCTTTTGAATTTGACTATAACTGGAGAACGCTGTTCCCCATTTTGATAAACAAAATACCAGAAGATGTGGGATAAAATCATTTTTAAGATAATATAATTTTCTTCAGGTTTGCTCAACAGTTTCTGCTTTTTCAGAAATTCTTTTTTATCTGTGCATACAACAATATCTGGGGCAAACATTGTTATTTTTCCTAACTTTAATTTTAGTTTTCTACCGATTAATAAGACAAATACTATCTACCGTAAATAGGTTGTAAGACCAATGATTTGGAGTGAGCGAATTGGTTAAAACCATTTTTCAATCGATTTTGTATGTCGATAATGCACGGGCTTATGCAAGAAATAAGAATAAAATCATATCCCAATAGTTAATTTATATTTAAAAAAATATAAATTTTGAATAAAGAAAATTGAACGACTAAGTGCTGGTTGATAATTTAGGAGTCTTCACTCAAGTGTGAAAAAATAAAGTTTCTTCAACTATTTTAGTTACGCTAGAATGTCATTTTATATGCACATAAATTCATATTCATATTGTTTTGAAATTTGTATTTAACGCCCAGTATTCTGTTCGTTTTTTCATGCGGAATGCTGTCGAACTACATACATAAAAAATTAGTATAAAAAAGTCATGAAAAAATGTTGCAGAAGAAGTACTCTGTTTTTATTGTGGATAAACATTGAAATGTTTCTGGCAACATTTTATCAAAGCTGTGCACAGTGGGGCAGAATCAAAATATTTTGGAAATAACCTAGTAATTTATAAACGGCTCCAAAATTTGACATGTTCATAGCAGAGGAGTATCTGAACGTAAGTTTTAAAGGTGGGTACCATATACCCTCCAGGGGTGGCGCTATGTGGTCTCAAAGTTGGGAACCTCGCACCTGGAAATTCTTTTACAGCTTGCCATTTCTTCAGTTTTATTCTGATTTTTTAATTATAGATGGCCTTAAAGGTGCTGTGAAATTTCATGTGGAATTTTTGTAAAATTTTCGTGGAAAATTTTGTAAAACAATGTGGCATATTTAAAAGCAATAAAATCAACTATTTTTTTATTTCCTGACGATGCTACCCAATGGCGTAGCGAAATATCGAATATAAATATAAAAATAAGTTTAGAAATTTTTTATAAAAAAGACCCAAAGCATAAAAACATAATTATAAAACACCACATTTTAAATGTAAAATGAGAAATGAGAAATAATAAATGTTGCTTCACATTTTTCGAACAGAACAAATAAACAGAAAATCAAGTATTTGAAATATTTTTTGAAGAAAACACGTTTGATTTTAAATAAAGCTCTGTTCAGTAACTGAAAGTTAGTACTAATTATTACTGGAAAAGTGTTCATTAACTCGAAAAACTAGCAACGAGAGAGTAAAATAAGAAAATAAAAATGTGAGAAGCAAAAAAATTTTTCCTAGTAAAATTTTTACTAGCAAGAATTAGTAAATCAGCTGTTTAAGGTTTTGTTTATAAAATATTTTTTTTGGAAAAATTGTATGAAAAAAGAAATTTTTGCAATATTGAAGAAAATATCTCTATTTAGTAGTTAAAAGAATTTAAACGTGACTAAAATTTTTTTAGTGTATTGTTTTTCTTTAAATTAGCGACGGTATCAAACGATAAAATTCAGTTTTTCCATTTTAAATTAGGTTTTCATTTTAGGTCTTTTTTGTTTAAATAATAAATAGTAAACAAATCGGGGATGATACATTGTGCATTGGAATATTATTAATGTAAATATTATAGAAATTCCTTTGAAATAAGGATGTTTATAAGCATAGACTAATTAAAAATATTGACATCTAAAGCTTAAATGCATCATAAACCCTTTCAAAAAACACCCAATATTTTACAACAATAATTTTGTTTAAAATTTGTTTAATGGCTGAAATGCTTTCCTTGAGATAATCATTAGTTTGAACTTCTTTAAAAGCAACATTTCTGGCTAACAGCGGTAGATTAATTATTTTTGCCTTTTAAGTACAATTACGTTTACAAAGGTACTATTTGATGGTCAAATCAGGACAAATTTCAAGACCTTATTAAGGCCACCGTAGTCTACTTGCTAATTTTTACTAGAAAACCGTTTATTTACTTTTTCATATTTGGGAGAGTAATTATGCAAATTTCTGTTTTACTCTCTCGTTGCTACTTTTTGCTATGTACAATGTACTTCGCCGCAGATAATTTCATTATTTACAAATTATTTTAAAACGTTTGATATTTAAGACAGGGCTCGTTTTCAGTGATTCTCAATTATAGATCAAACCCGCTTGCAAACTGGTTATGTGTGTTACGTACATTTGTATGTATTTTATGCTTGGGCTAGCAGCCAATTTAAACTCTTATAACTCTCAAGAACTATATTTAATTAAACATTACCCACATCCGTAAACAAATAGCTTTCTGTTCGTATAATTTTGGTTATAATAGATTTTTTTCCGTTTTAAATTTTTTACTTTTTAACTTTTATCGAATAAAAGTTTTCGCCTTTTATTTTCTAATAGTCCAAAATTGTTGAGTCGATGGAAAAATCCCGTTAAAAAGACTTGCATTTAATTTTATCTTCTGAGCACATCTTCTGATGTTTAACTTACTCAAATCGAAACCTTCTCGATCCAGATTTTAAGTGAAATAAGGTTTTTAGAATACAATTGCAAAATGTTTTTATATCTTTTGGTTCGTTTTGATAATAGAAATCGGTACATGATCTTCAACAATTGAAGCGCTCTTTTAAAATAAAATACTCTTGCGTTTTCTATAAAGTGTTTCTTGGGGCAGCAGTTTTAAATATTGCAGGACATATTAATTGTGGTACCAAGGCGAATTTGTCCATTTTCGCTGTGACTCGTTCATACAAAAAATAACTTTTATTTTTTATATGAAGCAAGTTCAATCTATTATGAATTCATGTCATTTCACATAAACTTCATACATCGAAATAGTAATAAATAACTAATTTCGCCGTCGAAAACATCGGGCGGTAGTTGAACATTTGAAAATTTTTCTTACAATTAATGGTGAATAAACTGGCAGCACAACTTTTATTTTGTTCCTTTGCCTTTAATCAAACTTTTTTTCGTTTTATGGTAAAATACTTAATTCAATTAAAAGGATTTATTTGCTTTTATTGCGTGAAAACTTAAAATTTTGTGAAAAGGAGCTTTTATATTTTAATTATTATTTTTTTTAATTTGGTTTTTAATAAATTTTAATTAATTTTTTGCCGATTTAAAAATGTCAAGTCATTACTTTTCGAATATTTTTTTTATTAGTTTCTTAATTTGATCCTTTTATATAAGTTTAAGCAAACGTTTTTCTCATTGCTAACGCCATCATATGGAATATATAAAAATAATAGAAATACTGAAATTTTTTAATAATTTTGAAATAACAGAACATGTGAAAGTAAAGAATTGCTTTCTGAAAGCCTTAAAACATTGTATTACAAAATATGATATAAATCCTTTGGAATATATAATTGATTTCAATATTCTTTAAAAGCCTTTTCTGTGAAAGCAGTTAAGCTTTCACACAAGAAAACAAAAACAAAAAACGAAAAAAGTTTATTTATGTCGTTTTTTTTCTTCCGTAATTTTAAATCTTTATCAGTCAATTGGTTGCTATATTTGCATTAAAGTGTCGTGGTGGCGGTATTTGTGGTATGGATGGCATTGTTTTTGATGTTTTTGACATCGATGGCTGTGATTGTAATAGAATAGATTTATGGAAAGGAGGAATCAATGGCAATGTTTCAGAGGGATAATGATAAAGGTTGGCATGATTTTGATGATGGTCTTGATATTGACATTGAGCTGGAGTTTGATTTAGAAATTGATGTTGCTGCTGAATTTGTTGCTTAGATGTTGCAGATGTTGTTGTGGTAGTTTTTGTGTTAAAAGGATAAAATACCAACCTTGAGTGTGGGAATTGCAATGACGGCGTATTGAACATGGGTGTTGGCGTATGTGGTGGTTGCAACGCTTGGGCTGCCGTATCTGGATGTAAAAAGTTTTTTCGTTGTTCCACTCGTTCCTGATGTTGGGTGAGACAACGTGTTATTATATCTGGCAAACTTTCCATATGATCCTGTTCATTTTTTTTTTAATTTTAAAAGTAAAAAAGGAAATATTTAATTAAATCAGATATTTATAAAAAAATGTGACTAAAACATAAAAGCATTAAAAAATATTTTTGTACTTGTAGAGCTTGTAATTTATCTTCTAAATTTGTTAAGCGTTCCTCTATGGCATCTTGTCTACTTGACATGTCTGAAATTATTTCATACACTGTATTCTGTGTCTGAAAATTTAGGAAAAAAATGACTATGAGTTAAACGAATCTTTTGATTTGTAAAGGGATTTCTGTATGTTGGAGATGATGTCGAAATGTTTAAAGAATTTGCTGTTTGCAAGATGTAAAAATGCTTAAATAAATTATATTTAAAAATCAAATAAGTTTGTTTTTCCCTATGAATTTTTATTAGTCACAAAAAATAAAAAAAGAAAAAATAGCGTAATTAAAATTCATGTCAAATAAAATTATTTTCAAATTTACTACTCCCGATTTTTTTGAAACTTGTTTTATTTATATTTGTAGACTCCCCGAATCCAAATATAATTAAAAAAACAATTATATCTAACAATTCTATTTTAGCTATACGGTTATCAAAATAGAAAAATATCACTTTTTTGCATATATGCTCGAGGGTTAAATATATTCAAATTCCAGTTATATAAGCCAAAGGAAGTTGAGTGAAAGCTCATTTTAAAGGTAATTTCATACGCATTAATTTGATATCAATCGTTATTTTTAGATCTCCAATAAGCAACTCAAACATTTTTAATAAATAAGATATAAAAGAGGTTGCAATACATCGAATGTCATTTTGCAATACTTTACGACAGAAAACTGCGACAAAAATGAAATGAAACTGGGGACGAACTGGCTGGATCTGGAACCTACCTTAGGGACCAGGAGATAGATCAACTAGTTGGCCTTCCGCTAAATTGCTGTAAAGACAATTTCCAGCAGGAACTACTGGGGGCTGCGCAAACCAGATGGTCGAACGAGCCCACCTAGGAGATTAAATCTGCCGTATAATGACTTCTGCAGAAGTTGTCAGGACGAGGAGGACAGTGAAGCACCTCCTCTGTCACTGTCCGATCCTATCTTCGGAAAGGGCGGCGCTGCTTGGCAGCCCGATGCTACAAGTTCTTACAGACTTTTCGGGTTGCGATATTAACAGGATAAATTCATTTATCCGGCTTTCTGGATGGTTTTTGCACCAAACCTAAATAGTGGATCAGCTGGTATCTTCCTGCTCATCCCTCTTTCGGGCGTCACAACGGGACCCAAGTGAGTCGGGTTTTCCCCCTACACAGAGCCGGCGACCCGAGCAACCTAACCTAAGCTAACCTAGCCTAACCTACCCTAACCTAACGTTAGTAATGAGCCATGTTTCAGAGCCGTAGAGTAGCACTGATTTGACGCATGCGTTATACTCTTTTATTTTATAAATTTTAATCGATTTCCAGATGTTTTTAAATTGATAAAAGGTAATTTTGGCCTTAACTATGCGATTTTCCGCGTCATTGTGATGTGATCACGCTACGCAAATAACAGAAATTTCAACGTTTTCAACCAACGTTTTTCATAGCCAAACGCTTTTCCGGTCAATGGTGTTGAATGCTTTCTCGAAATCTATGAAGGTCATGTACAGAGACGAGCTTAACTCGTCGTATTGTTGCACGATTAGTCTAAGGCTGTTAATATGGTCGATACAGGATCTGTTAGGGAGGAAACCAACTTGCTCTTTTCGAAGTTGATGGCCTATGGGGGTTATGATGCGGTGAAGTAAAAATTGGTAGCAAATTAAGGGCCAATTGGTGACATAGGTTGATATCGAAGGGCTGAAAGGTTTAAGGGTAATCAAAGGCTAGCGGGCACAAAGGTCATAAAGACTGCAATAGATAATTCGATTCCTAAATATACACAAAAAAGATAAAATTCGCCGCCGAGGAAGACAAACAGTTAACTAAACCCAAAAATTAAAAGAAGAAGCTGTTTAAGATATACAAAAAATCTTCGTCAATTACTGATTACGAAACTATCTATCTGCAGAGCTGAATATAATAAACATAACTCTTTATTGTACAATAACTATTTGAACATACAGCAAACTCATGCTGTTTACACTGATCTTAGTAAGGCCTTCGACAAAGTTAATCATAAACTTATATTGCATAAATTGAGCTTACTAGGATTCACTACGAATGTCCTTGAATGAAAATAACGGGTGCTATTTAAAAACAACACTTCGGAAGATATTTCAGTTTTATCTGGAGTACTTCAAGGCAGTCATCTTGGCCAATTTTAGTTTCCATTTCATTAATGATCTCCCAAATGTGATCCAATTCTCCAACATTTTGATGTACGCAGATGATGTCAAAATTTTCTTCAGCTACACTAATCTGTCAGATCAGTCATTTTTTCAACCTGATTTAAATTTCTTTCTAAGATGGTGGGATCTTAACTTAATGAAATTGAATCTACTGAAATGTAAATGCATTTCTGTCCCGAGAAAACAACTGTACGATGTGCACTACTTTTTGGGAAACCATCAGTTGCAATTGGTAGACAACTTTTTAGATTTGGGAATTTTGATAGACACCAAATTAACTTTCATATCTAATATTCATATGACCGTTAATAAGGCCAGAGATGAACTTGCATTCAATAAAGGTGGGCTAAACAGTTATACACTTCACTTGTGAGACCAATTTTAAAATATGGTGCAATAATATGGGACCCACAATATAATGTGCACAGCAATCATATTGAATCAGTTCAGAGGCAATTTCTAATTTTCTCCTTCAGAGATTTGATATGGCAATCTGGAGTACATCTTCCACCTTATTGTTGCCGACTAAAATTAATCAGATTGCCATCGCTGAAAATCCGCAGAACAATGCTTAATGTATCTTTTGCAATCAACTTAATTAACGGAAAAAATCTACAAAAAATATTTAAAATTCAAAATTAAAAAATAGTATATTCACATCTTTACAACAACAAATTCTTCGTATTGTTAATAAATTTTACGTGACACGGAGGAGTTTAGCTTACCTTGGCCATGTCAGTTATTGTATTGGCGTTATCCATTAGTTTACGTTGATCCATTTTTACTTTTCGTAACCTAGTTTTGTTTTTGTTTTATATGTTACGAATTTCGAAAAGTATTTGATTTTTTTTCGAGGAAAATAATAAAAAATAAAGAAAAAGAAGCCACAATGAATAATAAAATAATGTAAATGTATTTTGTTAGTATTTTTGTCATTGTTTTACAATTTATTGGTTGTAATTTAAAGGCTTTTTTGATAAATTAATTGTTTTATGAGCAAATATTTTATTTTTATTTTTATTTTTATTTTAATATTTCATAATTTATTGATTTATGTTAACTGGACTGTAATTCATTCGATGTTTTCCGGAGTTATTTGAAGGTTTTAATTAAATAAAATGTGGTCCATCTATCGATTTTGCAATGAAATATGGAGAAAATCAAAAAACGGTTTTTTATTTAAACCATTAAAAAATATTTTTAGATATATTAAGAGACTTCATGTATCTATCGGCATCATATTTAGAAGATTTAAAGCTCAGAATTTAATTTTTTTCACAACGCGTTAAAGCCAAATTCGTACACATATTAGTACTTGGACGACGGGTAGGAGTGACCGTATCTGCAATAGCTTTGAAATGCAGAGCATGTTTAAGGCGAAGTAACCTAATAAGACGTGTTTTGCTATAAAAGTAGTAGACTGTAATTGGACTATAGATGATTTGTATACGTTTTATTATTCTCCAGACCATCAAATTTTTTATTAAACGTCAGTACTGCGTTAGTCTCTAATTTTGGCGATTATGCGGGTTTATCATGTTTTCTAATAATTTCAAATACTGTTCACTAATACTGATATATCGATATATCTTAAGCATCGAAGATATGCAATCGAACCTTTCTTTACATCTCCAGTTAACTTTTGTGATAACTTTATATTTGTTTATTTAAATTTTAATTTATAATAAATATTTTTTTATTTGTTATAACTTTAATTATTTATTATTTATAAAATTTAATCATCTGACTCCCAGCAAAATCTTTATTATCTCTATAATTGGCGATTTAAATCTTTTATATCGCCAGTAGATTAGAGTTGCCAGTTTTATTATTATTTAAGCTATCAGTTTCGGAAATAATTCCTTATTTGGTGAAGTAAAAATTCAAAAATTCGCAAATAAAGATTTTAGCGAGATAATACGAATAGGAACATGATATTTTCGTTTTCCATTTTTTATGAAATTTATAAAATCAAAAATACATATTAAATTTTTGCAAGAAAATATTTTTTTCGCCACAGATTTCTCTACATTTCGAAATCTTCTCAGATTCAGAATTGAAGTTTTTATGAATATTTTTCGTACGAATTTTTCGATTTTTTACGTATCCAAATAGGACAAGTTTTAAAATCTTTCCTGGGTGTTTGTTTAACTTCGTTATATTTTTATTAAACTTTTGTGATTATTATATTAACGGTTTTTGTTTTGTTATAAAATTGTGAAGTTTATTTTGTTATACAATTCTAATAATAATGTTAGTAAATTAGTCTAATTAAAAAATAATTTTTTATAGTAATTTATATTATATTGAAAAATACTTAGCGATGAAAATTTAGAATTTCGTCGTTAAGATTGCAGAAAATCGTATCTCAAAATAAACCTAAAAGAATAAACCTCTCTCTCTCTCACACTCTCTATCTCTCTCTCTCTCTCTCTCACTCTCTATCTCTCTCGGCCTTTTAATTTTACTCCTAGAAATAAAAACCTCCACCACGAGTTTACCTTCTTAGAAGAAATTAAGAAAAGAAATAATTAAAAAGAGGAAAAACAAAAAAGTTTAAAAAAGGAAATAATCCAATGGTAGGGTTTCTGCAATCTTAACTGTAACGAAATTGTTTTAAGAAACTAATATTCAAAGTGAAAATTGGAGTTTACATTCAAATGTGTAAGTCCACCACTGGTTCTGTTCTATATAATCAAGTGCCTAATTCACCTTCTTAGTAGCGCTAGCCTAGCTGTTTTATCTAATTTCCTATATTTCAAAAAGAGTTTAATTCTTGCATGAAAACCTCTTTGGTTTAAGCATAAATTTGTATGTACGAGTATGTTTTTAAGTATAGACGTGAGTGCTTTTGATGAATATTTTGAGATACGAATTTCTAAAAAATTAACGACATGTCTATTGGAATAAAGCAAATGCATGTTTTTTCTTTTGATTAAAGTTGTTAATTGCGTTAATTGAGATGAAAAAAAAAAACACTTTGCAAATTTGGCTTTACAACCTAGTTACAGGCTAGTAAAACGAGTTGATAATTGTTTTGCTGCTAAATCATTATTAGGTGGGATGACCAGATACCAGAAGCTCAGACAACACTGTGCTACAAATTTATAGATGCAATAACCACTAATATTTTTGGAAGTTTTCTCCAACTTCAAAAATAGTTGAACATTTTTACTTTAGATTTTTTTCATAATATTTCCTTATTAAAATTTGCGATTGAACAGAATCAGTTGCATAAATAGCACTTTTACTTTAATAAACGTTATTGGGAAATGAATTTTGAAGCTTAAATTATATACATTACTCTTATTTCCAGGATTCGGCACCTAATATAATAAAAAGCTTCACTCCACAAAGAGTCAAGATTCTTTATATATAAATTTATTTAAAATTTTTTCGAACTATGATTTTTTAATTATATATGTACATACATATGTGTTTATCAAGAATTTGTGTTAATAATAATAATAAAAATTTTGATTTTATAGTAAAATTTTAATTTTTTGAGAAATTAGGAGGTTTTTTTGTGAAATTTTTAAGATTTTGGAAAACATTTGTGGGTTATTTTTGTAAACTTTCGGTTTTTAAGGCAACACAAGCACATTACTCCTATGAGTGGAGGTCTTCGATACTATTCTCAGTAAATTAAGTTAGAATATAATTTGTAATTGTATTGTAACAATTAATAAAAATATATTTTTGCCCATAAAACAGCAATTTGGAACCAAATTTACTGATTTCTACAACAAATTTAAAAACTATACCTGCTAGATAAGTATAGCAACAATATCCACTAGTTTTCTGGGATTCTTAAAAGTCTATATCAAACCAAACATGGTCAGACGGATATCGTTAAATCTGCAACCTTATCTATAAGAATTCGATGTAGATATATAATTTTTTGGGGTTGCAAAAAATGGAATATTGTAGAAATTACAAATGGTTGTGCCGGTCATGCACGACCTAATTCAATTGAACGATACAGATAACTGAACGATACTGACTCGGTCAGTGTTTTCTTTTTTAATGTTTATCGTTCGTTGCGTTTATTTTTTTGCTTGGCATTTTGTTCTATAAAAGTTCATATGCAAAAATGTTCAAATGCTTTTTCTTTCTTGTTTTATATCAGTGTCGTCAACTGGTAAATCTTAAAAAGCGAATTATTTAAATTGTGATTTTTATTTTGTAAATTAAAATAATAAAGGAGAAATTATTTCTTGATATTTTATGCAATAAACCTTAACGTTTTATTTATTAATATTTAATTTTTTAAGTTCTGTAATAATTCCACAATATATCGATTGTTTTGTTAAAATGATTCAGAACAATACCTATACCGTTTATTTCACATTAAATTCTGCCCTAAAATAAAAAGGTCCATTTTTAAGATTTAAAAAAAAGAGGAGTACCACTCAGGCAGTTAACAATTATGAAGTGTTGCGGAATTAACAGCTTTTAGTTGCTGTTTAAAATAAAGAACGATGAACGCAACGAACAACCTAGTTCATTAAATCGAGCTGTACGATCTGAACGATTCAGTGAAATTAACTATTGTGCCCAACGCTAATCGTTTAAGAACACATTTGAAATTATTCGAAACACAAAATTCAAGTTATACCGGGATTTTAGAATTACGGATTTGGCAACCAACCTTACACTCATAATATTTTTACATTAACTGATTGTAGTTTATTTAAAGTAAAGTTATTTTTAACTGAATAAACATTTAAAAAGCAAGGAATTTTTTTTCTACTAATTCCATTTATTTCTAAAAAAAACTGAATATACTGATTTTCCGTTACAGTTAATATATTCATTTATTTTAAATTGGAAATTCGGTTGAAACCAAAATAAAACTAAGTATGTATGTTAAAACTTTATTTGAGAGTTTTAGAAAAAAAAAAAATAAAAATATTTGTTTGAATAAATCATATGTGTAAATTATATAAAAACGTGTTAAATAAAAAATTTAGTACTCCCGCCCGCAGTCGCATATAATCTGGTAAGTAATTCAAGTACCGTAGGATACTTATGGCACTTTGAATATATTACCCATATCCCTACTTTTACTCTTAGAATACCTTTAACATGAACATTTTTTCTTCTGCCATTATCGTACAAATTTTGCTTTCAAATGTCGGTCACAGAATTTGCAACGTTTTAAATCTGACGTCCTTTTGATTTTTTGGCACAAGATTCATCAAAAACACTCGCTTTAATATCAGTTTGATGGTGAAAAAACAAAGGCAACCATTCCATTCTTAAGCCTTTTGGAATAGTCATGTATTAGAGACTATAGTATTTAAAGATATACTTTAAATAACGTCATGTAATTTTTTCGTTCCTGGAGGTAGAATCTCGGACTCTTCTTTACTAGCTGCAAAACATGGTTAAGATGGGGCTTTATGTATAACTGTTTTCAGTGATAGCTAGGATATTTTGAAACTGCATTGTATTTTTGTATTGTATTGTATTGTATTGTATTTTGTATTTTTAATTATACCTTCTTAATTATTCCCTTTAGGTATATTTTCAAAACCTCTTAGAAATCCTTACATTTTGAATCGGTACTTCAAGAGAAAGGTGAGTGGTTTACAATTCGCAATTTTTTTATTTGTTATATATTTTTTTATAATTTTCTTTTTAGTTAAGCTCCTGATTGTGGTTTTCGGTTCATAAGTTGATGAAGAATACTGGTAAAAATATCTTTAACTTATAAATTAAAAGATTATAGCTTTAAGATTAAGAAATGTGTATTTATTTATTTTAATGTAAAATAAAAAATAGTAAAAATAAAGGAAATGTCGTTTATTTTTACGAAATGTGTAGTTTAATTTTTTGTAGTTATAAAAACAGAAGCAACGGAAGAATCGTTTATTTTTACGGAATTTCAGGTCAAATTTTATTACAGTTAAAAAAACAAAAAAAAAAAAAAACGGAAATATCATTTACTTTTACGGAATATTCAGTTAATTTTTATGTCGTTAAAATAAAAGAAAAAACATTTGTTTTTACGGATTCTATCAGTTAATTTTTTAGCATTTAAAATTAACAAAACCTTTCAGTTTATTTAAATGAATGATGAGTAGACCGGTTTTTAACTGAGTTTTCATTTATTTTAAATTACATTTTCAGTTATTTTAACTTACATAAAATTTTTGTTGTTATAACGTGAAAATATTATGTGACGAGAAATAAAAGTTGAAATAGTTAGTTAAAATAAAATAAAAATTTATCTATTCTATAAAACCGTTTTCGATTTATTATGACTTGTGGCGGCCTCCCGGGACCGATTGCTAAAACGCACTAGTCTATAAGTCTGAAGGTTGCGGGTTCGATTCCCGCCAAAGAGTTTGGGTGTTCTGCAGAGAATTTAGGAGCTTTACAGCTAATATTGGCTAAAAAATCCTTGCTATAGTACTGACACTATTGGGCAGATTAGAAAGTAATGACAACATAACTTTATATGATCGCTGAATTGACGCTTAAATTTTGATGAAACGAAAATCGCAAATTTCACATAAAATATCTTGAAATAAATCTTCTTTTTCTTTTTTAACTATTTTTTATTGTTCGGAATCCTGATACATAAAAACATAGTGATTATTGAAATATAATTTTGTTGTTGCACAGTGTAATAAAACATACATACATTTCTAGTAAAGCATTACGAGTATATAATAGCCGATCTTTAAAAAAATGTATCCATTTTAATGCTGTGTTTGATTTAATAAAAGTGATAAATCTATTTTAGAACACTTTTTGCTTTATATCACATCCTAGTAACAATCTTTCATCGCATATAAAGATATTTGCAAAAGTTGATTCTTGCACGTAGAGATCGCGTTTCCGTAAGATATGTAATGAAGTGTTTAGTTACCGTAGTTACGCTTCACAGGTGAAAGGAAATCTAGTAATTCAGTTGGAGATTAGGGCTAAAAGGTAAATAATGAATGATACTTTCAAACATGATCTTTTAACATTTTTCGAATCGGGAACATGAGAATATAATCGATTTTAATGCTCGTTATACTCAATGTTGTATGCTTATGATCATGCGTGATCATGCGGAAATGATGCTTCATTCGTAGTTATGGGTGTGATATTAGTAATAAATAATTGGAATCCAGTGCGATGTTCGAAGAACTAAACACATTTTTCTGTAAACCGGATTAAAAATAATTTTGTAGTTTTAAAACGAAATAAAAACGACAATTTGGCATCACCGTTGGCGTTAACGACACTCGTCGTAATAATATCGGTATTCTCTATTTTGAAACGAAGATAGAAACGACAATAAAACATTCATTCTCTGTCGTCATCATTGTGTGCAACGAAATTCAAACGACTACAAGAAACAAAAAATTTCAAAATGAAAAAAAGTACATCAAGGCAGTTCGAAATTTTAGTTTCTTAATTGAAAAAACATCCCTCTTATGCTAAGGGTTTTCGAAAAAGCATAAAACCCTAAAATTTTGTGATTTTTAAAGCAAAACTGCCGAGAAATTAAATCCGTTTTGGCCTCCAGTTCTTGATGGAGAAGGTTGGCATAAAGTATTAAAATGTTTTTTTTTTTAATAAAATAAATCAAGATGACAAGGATACTCTGAATACAGAGCAACAGGGGAAGGCTGCTATAAACAAAAGCACTTGTCACCATTGGAGGAAGCGGTGTCAAATCTATTAAAATTTGGAAAACAAATTAACCCGAAAGGAAATGTAGATGTATTCGCCGACCAGAAGAAGTTGGATCACTACTAATCGAGTTTCTTATTAGAATCTAGGATGACAAAAATGTTAACGTTCTGTCGTATCATCTTCCGATGTATATTTATATCCATTATTTCATTATCACTTGAACTTGAAAAATAAAATTCAGTACTCGTCATATTTTGTTGAATTTACAAAAATGTCATAAATAATAACACACAAAATTGCAGTGCTACCACACTTAATTAATTTGTCTATTCTCTCTTTTCGATAATGTTTTTCCATCGCTTCAATATATTTCAAGAATACGAATTTAGGAACGAAATGACTAATATCCGGCATTAAAAAATATGACTCCTATATAAGCTATGGCGCTTCGAAGTGGGGTAAGACATAGTCTAGAACAAAGTATCATTTCTGTCCTGGATTTTTTTTCTTTAAACCATTTTTGTAAAAAAAAAAATAAAAAAAATAAGATCCAAATTTCCCAAAGTTGAAATTCCTTAGAATTTTGCATATGAGTCTATCGAGGTGACCGATTAGTAGAGCGCTAGTCTATCGTTCCGCGGTTTCAGAAAATGCCTTTAAAGTGCTTAAAATTAAAATATGGTTAATTATATCCTCAGAATGCTCAGTGGGAAAACTGTTGGCATATTAGACATATGCTTCTTTAATGCAACATAGTCACATCTTAGAAAAATAATTTGCCAAAATGACTTTCGGGTTTAGAAAGGTATCTCATATTTATTGAGAAGCATTATTTAACTCGCTAGACAAAAGATGTTAAACACGCATCCTTGTTTTAATGCTTACGAGGGCTTTATACATATTTACATTTTGTAATCGCATTTTTTGTAATCGCGTTTCATAATTTAACATGTCATGTAATTTATCGACTCTTCAGTGGTGTAGCGCAAACTGGAATTTCCCTCTACCACAGTTACATACATACATACACATGTATGTATAATTTTTGTTTCGAAGAAGTAGGTTGGATGTGGCCAATTTAGTTCTAATATTTAATTATGTAGCAATTTACGACATCAACTTTATTTTGAGAGTTTGTTGGAAATATTGTGAAATAAATATTGTGCTGAGATTTAGAGAAAAATGTGCAGCGTTAAATGCAAAACATTCAAAACATGCCAGAAATATGTACATACATATGTATGTATATTCGAAATGAAAAAATAATTTGGTTTTGAAAAAACTATTTTGATTTGAATTACTTTATTTGTTTTTATATCAGTGTTCATCGTCTATGGTATTTTAGAAAAAATTATTGACTTGGATCTGGAAAAGCTATTAATATAATAATTTTGCATCAGCGATAATTCAATGCTATAGAGTAATACCGTCGAAAAGGTGTCGTTATGCTAGTTTCAATTTTATTACGGGGTTTAGACATACGCGGGCCATATACATACATACATACATACATACATACATACATACATACATACATACATACATACATACATACATACATAGATTTTCTGACAATGAGTTTGTGACTATTTATACCGACAGTAAGGCAGCGCTGAGGCCTCAGAAGGGTCACAGTATCAAGTTAAAGATCATAGCCTAGTTAATAGGGTCCGTGATACATATAATTTAAGGTTATACTGTGTTTCTGGTCACTGCAACTAAGAAGGAATTGACATCGCTACTAAACTTAAGATATTAGGTTCTGAAAAGAACTCTAATCTGAGGGAACGATTTGTGAAAATACCCATAAATGGGAACCATATTGCTGGGAACTTACATTATATTAGGTAGAAATAGCCAGCTCTGGAAAAAAGAAGACGATTACTAGGTTTCAAGGCTAATGTAGATCAGACTATAGACTACAAGGACCAAAAAATTTCTGTGTTTTAGGGAGAAAAGGTCCTAGGTTTTTTTTTATAGGTGTAATTACAGGTCTTTGCTCGGATACAGCAAGGATCAGTTTATTCAAGAAAGGCACTCTGGGTTTTTTTCAGTACCTGCAAAGTTGTGGTGAAGTCGGAAACTGTCAGGCACATTATATTTCAATTCAAGAGATTGCAATGCCAATGGATCTATTGGTTCAGCATATTGCAGCCTTGATTATTTATTATGGAAATCGTGATCATGTAGCTATTTGCAGTATTCTCTATAATACTTGAATAGATTGACTTAAATAGAAAAAAGGATTAGATTAGATAATAAGTCTTTAATAAAGCACAAGGCCTCCGAGTGACCATGTCTATATTATCTAGCAACACGCTAGCAGTTGCTGAAAATTGAATGTAGTAGTATCTATTTATATTACAGCTATCTCTCCTTGGCTTCTTCATGCCTATAGGAGATAAACCAACGGACAGAACGGACAGCTATGTGTTGGACCTTTAAGGTATCCAGAACAAATTTACATTATGACGTTTTTAACAAATAGTTCGATGTGTTGCAGCAGGATGAACAAATCTTTAATTTCAACACGTTGCAAGTATGTTCAACTTCTCTGACTTTGAAATCTACATTTGACTGGTGCTAAAAGTAAGTACATAAATCAAAATAAAGCTAAACAGACACTCGTTTCTCAATTTAAATTTATAATATCAGCTGCAGTCTAATATTAGAAAAAAACCTAATTAATTAATAAGGAGACGACTGAACATACAAATTTAAAAAGATTGTCAAATCACAAATAAAAAATGAACACATTTTTTTTAAACCTGCTTTACTTACGAAACAAAATTTACAAACAAATTTCTATTGCAATAGAAAGCATTTGGTGATTTTTTCTTTAAGCTTGGCTTTTATGCCAAAAAATATTGGTAACACAGAGACATTAATGGTTGGATGAAGCAATAAAAGAATGGCTGTGCTTACTGTTCTATTCTATAAAATGCATCTACTTACTACTGCCTTAATGTATACATACGTACGTACATATCCATAGATATCCCAGTAACCGAGACATTTTGTTTAGTTGGTTTCTTAAGAGCAACAGAAATAATAAAAGTGGCATAAGAAGCACTGCTCTCAGATCAATAAATGGTCGGGTTGAAATGCACACATACAGCAAATATATACAAACATACATCCATATGTACACAAATAAACAATCTTCTCAATTGTATGCATGTTTGGGAAGGAACTTAAGGAACGCTTAACGCTGTGTATTGCAATGTTGGAAATACATATATTTTTGTTTGTTTTGTAAAGCAGAAAAACAAACAAAAAAAAAAACTCAAGTACAATACTTATTTTCTTGTACTTGGTAAATATTTGCGGTTGTGTGGTTAGTTGATAGCTTGATGTCTTTTATATATGTACATACGACCGCAAGTAAAAATGGAGTTTCCTGCTTTCCCTATGGATTTCACTAAAAAGAGTACTTTTTCAAAACTTTGAACATCTAGTGATTTTTCTCGCTGTGCTAGCTACCTTTTGTTAGTATTCTATCGATTTGCTTTTGTTAAAACACATTTGGCTACTTTCTGCTATCTAACAGGGTTTTCTGCTGTAGATATTAGGTTTGCTTTTGCTTATGCTTTTGCTCTTACTTTTGATTTTTTATTTTGTTTAGGTGCTTTTAAAGTTGGTTTTTCTTTTGTTGTTAGTTTTTTTTGAATACTCACGCATAAATTGCTAGAAGGAACTTTCTTTGGTGGGTTCTTACACGTCCGGGATTAACCCGTTTTACTAGTCTTGTATGTTTGTAAATGAGCCAAGTTTCACGAAGAACATTCGCTGCAGCATTTTTCAGCTAAAAAAAGTATATATTTGTTGTTGTTTTTTTTTCGTTTTTTATATAGTTTTTGTTGTTGGTATATTATTTTTTGATATAGAAGAAGAAAAGGAAATAATACATATATACGAGTATGTTAGCGCTTATTTGTTTTCTTGCTTTTTAACAAGCCATTAATAAAAAAAATAAAATGCGGATTTTATGTGGATAAAAGTATACGAAAAATTAAATTGCTGTATATTAAGTGCAAAGAAAATTACAAAAATATTTGGTTGAGTAAAAAATACATACATAAATACAATATTGGGAAATTAATCATTGTTCTAAAGCGAGTATGTTTTTATAATATTGATTTGTATTTTGTTTAGAGAAAAATGTTTACTTCTCATTTTGCAAAAACTTAAAACCATTAGGTTTAATTATTTTAATTCTTTGGAAAGAAACAAGGATTTCCTTATATAAGGTAAACTGAATGGGTAACATTTCTGGATAATATTATTCATTAAATAACACGAATTAAAATACCATCATCAAACATGACAGTAGTTTTAAATGATTTATTCCAAATCGGTTTAAAGTGAGCCATTTTGCGTATTCCTGAGGTGCCATACATTGGGGCAACGAGCACGCAAAGAAAAAACATAGTTGAGGTAACCATAATCAAAATACCAACATATTTTAATTGAATTATTTGTCTGTAGTTGAACCATATTATTATTATTAAACATTATAATATAAACAAATTATGGTTAAATTAAACATTGTGGGAAGATTTTGGAAAATTAAATTTTTTTTTATTTATTATTATATTTATCAATGATTTCATATAAAATAGAAGACGATTTCATTGATACATAAATTAGCAACATATAATAGTTAATCACTTTGTATTAGAAATGATATTCAAATATGTATATAATTTAACAAAAAATTGTTTTACAGATTTTACACACAAATCAGTAAAACCCGATACATAGAAACAAACATTATTTGTTTACATATAATAAAAATTAACATATTTTAGAGTGCTTATAAAAATTTGGTTGTGGCTTAAAGTTGACCAAAAATTGTATAGTTAAAATCAACCATGTTGTATTTTTGGGTGCACCAACTATTTAATGATGCAATTTTAACCCAGACTTGTTTATCGTTACCATACTAATGTTAAAAAAAATTAAAATTTTGTTCATTGCAACCAATTATTGTTACAGAGAACATAATGTAGTTCTTGCGACCATACCACAACCATGGTGTGCGTGCACCACACTCATCCTTTAGACATCTAAAGTTTAAATGACTGAATTACTCATTAGTATTATGGGGAACTTCCACTAGAGCTAGTAAGCTGAAAATAAGTATCAAGTTCTTCCATAGTCCTACTTTTATTCACTACAATTGAATTTTACCAAACAAGAATTTATTTCTCACTTTGATTTCAGTACTTTAAGCTGAACAGCTTTTTAATAAACAATTTATGAAAAGCTTTTTTGAATTATCCCTCTTATGGATAATTAACAGGATGCAATCTTGTGATACTTTGACTTAAATTGGATTTGTACATTTTTGCACATTTTGTAAAATAAATTCTGTTTGTCACTTTTGAACCCGATACTCTCTCACATTAAAATAAATCTTTTAAATCACTTCCATCAGCAATTTATCTACCAGTATTCCAACTCATTGTCCTTTAGGTCTTATAGAAATCCTCAACCATTATATAAATTTGTATAAACCAAACGATTAATTTTCCATTATTGATTAAGCAAGAAATTAAAAAAAAAATACGAAAAAAGCAACAGTTAAATGCAAAAATAAACATGCGGCGATAAAGAAAAACAGATAGAATTAAATGTGAAGGCAAATTAAAAAATAATAAAAATAAAAAATAAATAAAGGTTAATACTTGTTAATTGTAATTGTAATTGAAACTTAAACAGCTACGACTACGTGCAACGCAAATACTACATTCAATTATGGACACTGCAGGAGAACTGTAAGACTGACACTACGTCATGTACAGCAGTTTCCGTCACAGCTACAATTTACATTTAAAAATAAAAGAACTCAACTACAACAATTAAAAATAAATTAAATTTTATTTCATTTCATTTAATTGAACAAAATTGTTACTTTCTACTTCTACAGTGTATTTCTTTTTCAATTTTTTCTTAATGTTAAATAAACAGTCCGTCTGTCTGTCTGTCTGTCTGTCTGTCTGTCTGTCTGTCTGTCCGTATTGTATTTACTGCAGTGAAAGAAACTTTTGAGTTGTTGGGTTCGGTCAAACGTTTAAAATGCAAAGTAAGCAAACGATGCATTGCAAGCAATTAAATTAAACTGACTAAACTAAACAATAAATAATTATTTAATTTATTATTTGAAAGAGCAATAATTAAAAAGATTATAATTTACGCATACAAACATTAAAGAATAAAAATTAATTAATTTTAAAGGAAACCAAAAACAAAAATAAAATAGTAAATTTAGAAGATTATAAAAAAGAAAATGCGAAATTTTAAACACAAACAAACGACAAACGATTTAAGTACCCTTTTTGTTAACTGTGTGTCCATCATAAAATTGTGCACATGCTTTTCCGCTCTTGTCAACTCCAACTTTCTTGAGACAACTGCTACAAGTAGAGCCGTACAACCGGCCCCCTGTAAAGAAAATATTTTTTTTTATATAAAAGAGAAAAGATTAATGGGTTATTTACGTTTATTGAATTCATATTTTTAATGAAATTAATTTTATTATAATAAAGTTATATAAGTTTTTATTTTTTAACATTAGTATTAAGGCGGTCCAGTGTTGTATGGGTTAAAGTCCAGTCAAAAGATTAAATGCTCAAATTCAAAATTTAAAGTAAATAATAAACTTCTAAATACTGATCTGATCTGCACAGAACTAGAAACATTGAAAGGGAGAATTTAGCTTTAACACTGTATATGTACATACATACTCGTATATGTATAGTTCTTAAAAAAGCCTTTCTGAGTAATGCTTAACTGCCACTAAGTAATTCTTGAGAGTGCAAGTCAAATTGAGCCATTTAAAAAATTGGTTCACTGTTTGTAGTGGTTGCAGAGAGGTATGTATATATGTATATATGTATATATGTATATATGTATATATGTATATATGTATATATGTATATATGTATATATGTATATATGTATATATGTATATATGTATATATGTATATATGTATATATGTATATATGTATATATGTATATATGTATATATGTATATATGTATATATGTATATATGTATATATGTATATATGTATATATGTATATATGTATATATGTATATATGTATATATGTATATATGTATATATGTATATATGTATATATGTATATATGTATATATGTATATATGTATATATGTATATATGTATATATGTATATATGTATATATGTATATATGTATATATGTATATATGTATATATGTATATATGTATATATGTATATATGTATATATGTATATATGTATATATGTATATATGTATATATGTATATATGTATATATGTATATATGTATATATGTATATATGTATATATGTATATATGTATATATGTATATATGTATATATGTATATATGTATATATGTATATATGTATATATGTATATATGTATATATGTATATATGTATATATGTATATATGTATATATGTATATATGTATATATGTATATATGTATATATGTATATATGTATATATGTATATATGTATATATGTATATATGTATATATGTATATATGTATATATGTATATATGTATATATGTATATATGTATATATGTATATATGTATATATGTATATATGTATATATGTATATATGTATATATGTATATATGTATATATGTATATATGTATATATGTATATATGTATATATGTATATATGTATATATGTATATATGTATATATGTATATATGTATATATGTATATATGTATATATGTATATATGTATATATGTATATATGTATATATGTATATATGTATATATGTATATATGTATATATGTATATATGTATATATGTATATATGTATATATGTATATATGTATATATGTATATATGTATATATGTATATATGTATATATGTATATATGTATATATGTATATATGTATATATGTATATATGTATATATGTATATATGTATATATGTATATATGTATATATGTATATATGTATATATGTATATATGTATATATGTATATATGTATATATGTATATATGTATATATGTATATATGTATATATGTATATATGTATATATGTATATATGTATATATGTATATATGTATATATGTATATATGTATATATGTATATATGTATATATGTATATATGTATATATGTATATATGTATATATGTATATATGTATATATGTATATATGTATATATGTATATATGTATATATGTATATATGTATATATGTATATATGTATATATGTATATATGTATATATGTATATATGTATATATGTATATATGTATATATGTATATATGTATATATGTATATATGTATATATGTATATATGTATATATGTATATATGTATATATGTATATATGTATATATGTATATATGTATATATGTATATATGTATATATGTATATATGTATATATGTATATATGTATATATGTATATATGTATATATGTATATATGTATATATGTATATATGTATATATGTATATATGTATATATGTATATATGTAGATATGTATATATGTATGTATATATGTTATTTTTTAAATTTATTAAAGTTAAATCATCGAAAGACCCTGGCCTCCGAACTGCTAGGAGTGCGAGACTTTAACACGCAAAAACACATCGATACGCTAACCCATACGTCCCTGTGGAACTGCCGCAAAGTTTTCCGTCACAGGGTGGGAAAGGTATGAACCCAGACACTTATTTTTAAATGGGGTAAACATTTCTGGTAATTCGGGGTAGGTTTTACTTTTCTGCTGGAAGAAAAGTGCAGCAAAGGCTCATATATTGCTTATGGTAGCATTAATCACGTTTCAAGGTTGGTGATTTACTTTGTAAGAGAAATCACTCCCTGGCCAGTCAGACAAATTCTAAGACGAAGATATTGCTCTACGCTCTCTACTTTTGTTCTAAACTCGCTCAAAGTGCAAACATATGCAATGTGGGCATATGTTTGCACTTTAATTTTAATTTTAATCGAGTTATTTTTTAGTCTTAATTTTTTATTAATTTATAGTCAAAGAAAACTATACTGTACGCGATCTCAGGTGTTGATTTTTTGGTTTGAAGTCATTATATGTTCTAAATCGAGATTCATTTTTCAACAGTACAGTGGGTTTCAAGAAAACATATCGCACTTGTTCCTGTAAGGAGAGTCAACACAAAATTTAAAAATTTTTAGTAAAGACAAAAAACTTTTCTTCTCTTGCATATCAAGAATAGTGATAAACTATATTTTTCGGCGAACAAGTAGAAATAATGATGTAAAAATTTTACAAAGCGTAGATAGACCACGACACAACGATTTCTTGCAAAAAGTAAAAATTTTGAGTTGACTCTCTTTAGAAGAACAAGTGCGATATGCAAAAAGTAAAAATTTTGAGTTGACTCTCTTTAGAAGAACAAGTGCGATATGCAAGTTCATCTAAGCAAGGCGGAACGGAGAGTATCACAAAATATTGAAACGAATAAATTAAAAACAAAAACCATTTATACATGGCAAATTTTTTACAGTACTTGCTTTTCTAATAACTTAAGTCGTGATTTACTAAAATTGAAATATTTTATGAAAGTTAAATTATTTTTTATGTTTCTCCATTAAACAACATTTTAAAGTATTGTGTTTAAGCCAGAGATGGGGGGATTCAATTACTAATTACAAGTAATTGTAATTGAAATCAGGGACAAAATCAATTACAATTACTTGTAATTTGTAATTAAAAAATTTCAATTACAATTACATGTAATTAGTAATTGCATGTGTAATTAATTACAAAATGTAATTAATATCCCCCAAGTCTGGTTTAAGCAGGCTATTTATGGTCAGTTATTTATTTTATATTATTTTAATTTGATGCAAATGTTTTATTAACATAATCATAATTGGTCATAAACAAGGATTTTTCGAAATTTTTTCTAAATTATTGCGGTGAAAATAGTGAGAAATAAACGATCTAATTTTGTAGGCAACATATTTCTGAGTGCATTGCGCCCAATGTACAGCCACAGATGACTTGCCAAGTAAGGAAGCTTTTTATAACTTTAAGTGTCGCACAGTTTTAAAAACTTTTATAGAGAGAAATAAATCTAAATTCCAGTTAATAAAAGGATGAACTTTGTTTTTCGCATTTTGTAGTCGTCAAGAACACTTTTTACAACATAAAAAGTTAATATAAATAATTTTTTTGGGAAAATAATTCTTGTAACACTTAGTTAAGTACACCTTCTTCCGTACCTACACAAGGAAAAGATGCAAAAAAAAAATTTATTCTGTTGTCAAGATTGTATTCTCTTGTTTACTTTGTTATCTGCTTCATTCATTACATTAAGGAATTCAAATCCATTGTAACTTTAATGTTGGTTATTATATTTTCAGCATTACTGTTTAATGTTGTTATAGGAATGTGTGCAATTTTCTAGTTTCTACTAAATACGGTTTAAGAGATACAGCCCTGTAATCGACATTAGTAGACTTACATTTTTCTCCTTTACTATGTAGATAATACTACGACGCTATTACAACTACCAGTTCATTAATAATAAGCTGGCGTAACCATTGTCGAATCATAAATCATATTCCTTACTTTTCGCTTACAGTAATAATAGAACAATTATTGCCATTTAAGAATTAATGACCTGTACCTTAACGTTGATCTTTTTGTGACAATTTGTGAAATTGAAATATAAAGGAAATGTAGGTGTTAAGTGGTCGCGTATTTTTGAATGAATGCTTTGGGATCAGTGTGTTTGTGTTAATATGTACGTATGTACGTTAATTTTCATATGTGGTTCCTGAAGTCAATTTTATTATGAGAACAGCCATGCTTGTTTATGCCTTTAAAATTTTAACAAATTCTTCAGGTACTAAAAGTAAACTAATATTTTTGAGTACATATGTATGCGCGAGTGTGTGTTTGTTCGTTTATATAATTGAAGGCTTGTTATTTTATGGGTTTTTCGTAAGGTAAAATATTTTATAGGGTTGGGGAATCGGTTGTTTTCTTAGATACTCGTATGCCCCTATTCATAATAATTAAAGTTCACTTGAGGTATATTTTATTACAAGTATGAATAAGGCCAATAGTATGTACTTGAATCGTAACTAAATATTTTCTAAAATGGGAGTTGCTGGTAAAAATGTATTTATTGCTTTTGCACTTAACGATTTTACTGCATTGCGTCTTATCTGAGACTTCAGTTCGTTCCATTGTTTGAGGGAAATGCGAAAACAATCTAACGTTATTTTCGAATTTGACCTGTTATGGACGTTGATTCTAGCCATACACTATGGCTACAAATTTTAGTCTTTCACTCAGTCAACGAGAACGGACTACTTGTTCATTAAGAATATTCAGGCTTGTTCGGAAAATCATGTGATTTCAAATTACTAAACGTTTTGCAATCACGTGTTTTTTTACCCTGTTCTGTTAATCACACATTGTTTATTTTTTTGCTGTGGTTTTGAAATTGTAAAACCACAAGAAATTTGGTTTTTTGTTGTTTTTTAAATTAAATTTAATTTAATACTTAAAATAAAAACAACCTGAAGATCCTAGAGTAACACTGTTGATTCCAGAGGGTATAAAATAAAAGTAGTGTCAGAAATGGGCGTAGTGGGTATATGTACTTTCTAAACACTTATTCAGCTGACAGATAAAAAGGAGCTTCTAAACAAAAAACAAATGTACAATTTTCTTATATTTTTCTATAAATTATGTAATTTTACTACAGTTTTTCATTCACTTTAAAAAGTAAGATTCCTCAAGGTTCCCCTTTTACGAACCAGTCAGTTCTTCAAATCTGTAAAGTTTAAAGATTCCTACAACCTCACGCACTTTTATTATCCGATTGCCTTACATCATTCGTCCTCTTTTGGGCTATCGGAACGTTTGGCATCATTTGCGATCAGTAAACCACTTTCATTGAATATCTTTGATTTCAGTAATGTTTTTTAAGTAAATGTAATGTTTATTCATCATACGAAATTCGCCGTTTCCACATAGATTAAAATTAATATATTATAACATTAAAAGTCAACGGCTCTAAAAAATAAACTAACAGACGACGTTTTCTCATGATTCAATTGTAGTGCATTAGTAGGTTACAGTTCACGGGATGATTGGAATTTACAATGCAGGAAATGCAAAAAGTTACAGAACTATCAAACTCCTCTTGTACTTCATGCATCATCTTCAGTGATAAATATTACTAATATAAAAATATAATTCTCTTCAGTAGCAGTTTTCAATTTAAAACTTATCTTTATTTTTTTTTTATAGAAAATAGACTTTATTAATATTATCATATAGAAAAATTATGTTTCATTCCGGTTCTGTAACCGAATTCGAAAAATTTTCTTCACCAATGAAATCTACCGAATATTTTCGCCCTTCTTCAATGAGACTTCGGAATATATTTTTTCGTTTTATTTAAAACTAGCTGTACCCACACACGTTGTGTGCGTCCTGACAATATTTCGTTTGATTTTGCTTTAAAAATAAATCCACACCAAATTTTAAGAATCTTACTTTATAGTGCTTCACATATACGAATTTTCTTTATATAAAGGTACCCATATATATATACCCATATATAACTAACAAAAACATAAGAGGCCCTCTTCACTAGCCATAAATTTGAACGAAACATAAACATGACGCGGGAAGAGTAACATAATTAATTTTTTCATGTTGTTATAGGTGGCGAATACGTGATCATGTCATTTTATGTTTGAACATAATTTTCTGCTTTTCCAACAATGTTGTTTGAATTTTTATTGCACAGTAGATAGCATTAGCACTGCAACAGATAGCACTGCTTGCAAATAAAAATGTCAAACTTAAATACAACAACAGCATTATCATGTTATAAAATAATTTTAGAACCAAATGTTTTAACAACCGTGTTCAGACTTGGAATAAATATTAACATGTCAATCTACACTTAACACTAACATGATGTTAGTGTTAATGTTTATCTAATGTAGATGGGGATAACGCGTTGTCAACAGGGTTGTCAGATTTATTTTCACCTATTTTGCCAAAATTAATGTGAAAAATCGTCAAGACAGTTTTTTGTTAAAATTTTAACAAATCACAAAAAATAAATTCAATCGAAATAGCTAAAATTCGCCAAAAATAGAAAAAAGTCACCAAAATATATAAATATTTTGTTTTTTATTTATTGAAGTTGAAATTTCTTTTATTTCGGGTTTTTAAGGTCTTAAATGTTTAAAAATGTAAATAAAAAACTATTATTTCATTTTTGTTATCCAACGTTTCGCTGGTATTTTCCAGCTTCATCAGGGATAATTTGATTAAATCTGGCAACGATTTAGAAAATGTAAACACAATAATGTAGTACAGACAACAACAAGATGATATCTTAGTTAAACTTACTTTTATTTACATATAGTTTTCTCGTCAATTTTAAGATTTAGTTTAAACAATATTAGTTTTATACACCACCACATAAAACTCGAAATTATTCAAAAAACGCAAAAATAAACTTAAAAATATATCACAGTTGAAATATGCTAAAAATGGTTTTACACGGCGTATGTTTGTCATGTGACTTGTCAGTTTGATAACCCATATATAATTTCATGTGTTTGTCAAAATAGACATTTTACATACGGTTTATAATTTTAGCTTTCAATCGTACATGTGTAATTACATCTGACATAACCTATAATATATAATTTTTCCGCCACACAGTTTTGTATGCAAATGTGCAAACTTGTGCTTTTGCTACGCTTTTAGTGGTTTTGGTACCACAAAAAACCTAAAATAGCAAAATATCAAGTTGGCATTACAGGATGTCATATGTTTTGTCACATCAAAATAGAACACGTTCTAAATGAAAAATGTCATATGTATTGTACACATGGAAAATACACATGTTATGTTTGAAAGGGTTTACACGACGTGTATAGAATTTACACATGGAAAAGTGACAAGTCATATGACAAATACACGCCATGTAAAAGCACTTTAAGCTAGTATCACAGTTGGAACAAAACTACTAAACCAAATTGGCGCTGATGTTGTCTTTGTCTTGTTTTCTATTTATTGCACTTGTTATTCTTTGCTGAATTCTTAAACTTTCCAGAGTATATCGCTTGTTCTCTTTTACTTCTTTGTCCACAATTTTACAATTAAAAGATCAATAGATGTGTGCCACATGCCCTATTTCAATTCATAAAATTTATAGCATGTGTTTCGCAGTCGAGTTTTGGTGGAGTTCTTATTGAAAGCGATCTTTCTATCCAGTAATTAGCAGCATATAAATTAAAAAAATCAAATTTTTCTTTATAATTAATCACCTAATTTGTAAAAAATATTCTTTCAACTTAGACGGAATAAAACGGATTTAATCCTTACTTCAAAACCTAAAAAATAATTATAAAAAAATCCATTGGAATTACCAGCACACTAGGTACAAAACTAATGTAGCTGTACATAATTGGATAGAATATCATAATTTTTATTATCTTTCTAAAACAAAAGTTAATATTTTCTATTATGGTGGATAAGTATCCAAAACAGTTTTAGGATTTATAAACATTTTTGAAAACGAGAAATTTTGTTTGTGGTAAGGAATTGCAACATTTTAAAATAAAGTTTCCAGTTTCCAGAATGAAATCATCTTTAGAGATTAAGAACATTTTTAAATGTGAAATTTCGTGAACTTTAAATAAAGGTATTACATGTTTCGAAAGTTTCCGGTTTCCAGAAGAAAAATCATATTTAAATATGAAAAACAATTTGCTTTTAAAGCTTC